>BSBM01001502.1:600000-1085455 GCA_027924585.1 Larix kaempferi | reverse complement strand
CGGAATTGAAATTTGAGAATAGTTTTGGATGTCCCATTGGTAGACAAGCGTCCACACCAACTTTCGTGATGTTCCGAGCTATTTTCTCCCCCTTTAAGCCCAAGTCTAGCGAAAACGCTACGGTCGAGTTTCGAATTTGACCAACTTCTCGGAATGGAAAATTGAGCATAGATTTGGATGTCCCGTTGGTAGACAAATGCGCACGCCAACTTTCGTGACGTTCTGAGCTATTTTCTCACCCTTTAAGCCTAAGTCTAGCGAAAGCGCACGGTCGAGTTTCGAATTTGACCAACTTCTCGGAATTAAAAATTGAGCATAGATTTCGATGTCCCGTTGGTAGACATTGCGCACGCCAACTTTCGTCACATTACAAGCTAATTTCATACCCTTTAAGCTCAAGTCGAGCGAAAACGCACGGTCGAGTTTTGAATTTGACCAACTTCTTGGAAATGAAAATTTAGCATAGATTTGGATGTCCCGTTGGTAGACAAATGCGCACGCCAACTTTCGTGACGTTCCGAACTATTTTCTCACCCTTTATGCCTAAGTCTAGCGAAAATGCACGGTTGATTTTCAACCTTGACAAACTTCTCAGAATTTAAATTTGAGAATGGATTTGGATGTCACATTGGTAGATGAGCGTCCACGCCAACTTTCGTAATGTTTCGAGCTATTTTCACACCCTTTAAGCCCAAGTCTAGCGAAAACGCACGATCGACTTTCAACTTTGATTAAATTCTCGGAATTGAAATTTGAGAATAGTTTTGGATGTCCCATTGGTAGACAAGTGTCCACACCAACTTTCGTGGCGTTCCGATCTATTTTCTCCCCCTTTAAGCCCAAGTCTAGCGAAAACGCACGGTCGAGTTTCGAATTTGACCAACTTCTCGAAATTGAAAATTGAGCATAGATTTGGATGTCCCGTTGGTAGACAAATGTGCACGCCAACTTTCGTGACGTTCCGATCTATTTTCTCACCCTTTAAGCCTAAGTCTAGCAAAAACGCACGGTCGAGTTTCGAATTTGACCAACTTCTCGGAATTAAAAATTGAGCATAGATTTGGATGTCCCGTTTATAGACTAAAACGCACGCCAACTTTTGTCACATTACGAGCTAATTTCACACCCTTTAAGCTCAAGTCTAGCGAAAATGCACGGTCGATTTTCTACTTTGACCAGCTTCTCGGAATATAAATTTGAGAATATATTTGGATGTCACATTGGTAGACGAGCGTCCATGCCAACTTTCGTGACGTTCCAAGCTATTCTCACGCTTTAAGCCCAAGTCTAGCGAAAATGCACTGTCGATTTTCAACTTTGACCAACTTCTCGGAATTTAAATTTGAGAATAGATTTGGATGTCACATTGGTAGACGAGCGTCCATGCCAACTTTCTTGACGTTCGGAGCTATTCTCACACCCTTTAAGCCCAAGTCTAGCGAAAACGCATGATCGAGTTTCAACTTTGACCAACTTCTCGGAATTGAAATTTGAGAATAGTTTTGGATGTGCCATTGGTAGACAAGCAACCACACCAACATTCGTTACATTCCGAGCTATTTTCACACCCTTTAATCCCAAGTCTAGCGAAAACGCACGATCGAGTTTCAACTTTGACCAACTTCTCGGAATTGAAATTTGAGAATAGTTTTGGATGTCTCATTGGTAGACAAGCGTCCACACTAACTTTCATGACGTTCCGAGCTATTTTCTCCCCCTTTAAGCCCAAGTCTATCGAAAATGCACGGTCAAGTTTCGAATTTGACCAACTTCTCGGAATTGAAAATTGAGCAGAGATTTGGATGCCCCGTTGGTAGACAAATGCGCACGCCAACTTTCGTGACGTTCCAAGCTATTTTATCATCCTTTAAGCGTAAGTCTAGCGAAAATGCACGGTCGATTTTCAACTTTGACCAACTTCTCGGAATTTGAATTTGAGAATAGATTTGGATGTCACATTGGTAGACGAGCGTTCACGCCAACTTTCGTGACGTTCCGAGCTATTTTCACACCGTTTAAACCCAAGTCTAGCGAAAACGCACGATCGAGTTTCAACTTTGACCAACTTCTCGGAATTGAAATTTGAGAATAGTTTTGGATGTCCCATTGGTAGACAAGCGTCCACACCAACTTTCGTGACGTTCCGAGTTATTTTCTCCCCCTTTAAGCCCAAGTCTAGCGAAAATGCACGGTCGATTTTCAACTTTGACCAACTTCTCGGAATTTAAATTTGAGAATGGATTTGGATGTCCCGTTGGTAGATAAGTGCACATGTCAACTTTCAAGACGTTCCGAGCTATTTTCTTCCGCTTTAAGCCCAACTCTAGAGAAAATGCACGATCGTGTTTCGGCTTTGACCTACTTCTCGGAAATGAAAATTGAGAATAGATTTGGATGTCCCATTTGTAGACATGCACGCACAACAACTTTCGTGACGTTACGAGCTAATTTCACACCCTTTAAGCTCAAGTCTAACTAAAACGCATGGTGGCGTTTCGACTTTGACCAGCTTTTGGGAGTTGAAATTTGAAAATATATTTGGATGCCCCGTTGGTAGAAAAGTGCACATGCCAACTTTCGTGACGTTCCGAGATATTTTCTTCCCCTTTAAGCCCAACTCTAGAGAAAATGCACGGTCGTGTTTCGAATTTGAGCTACTTCTCGGAATTGAAAATTGAGAACAGATTTGGATGTCCCATTTGTAGACATGCATGCACAGCAACTTTCGTGACGTTCCAACCTATTTTCTCGCCCTTTAAGCCCAAGTCTAACGAAAATGCACGGTCAATTTTCAACTTTGACCAACTTCTCGGAATTTAAATTTGAGGATAGATTTGGATGTCCCATTTGTAGACATGCGTGCACAGCAACTTTCGTGACATTACGAGCTAATTTCACATCCTTTAAGCCAAATTCTAGCGAAAACGCACGATCGAGTTTCAACTTCGACCAACTTCTCGGAATTGAAATTTGAGAATAGTTTTGGATGTCCCATTGGTAGACAAGCGTCCACACCAACTTTCGTGACGTACCGAGCTATTTTCTCCCCCTTTAAGCCCAAATCTAGCGAAAACGCACGGTCGAGTTTCGAATTTGACCAACTTCTCGGAATTGAAAATTGAGCATAGATTTTGGATGTCCCGTTGGTAGACAAATGTGCACGCCAACTTTCGTGACGTTCCGAGCTATTTTCTCACGCTTTAAGCCTAAGTCTAGCAAAAATGCAAGGTAGATTTTAAACTTTGACCAACTTCTCGGAATTTAAATTTGAGAGTGGATTTGGATGTCCCGTTGGTAGATAAGTACACACGCCAACTTTCGTGACGTTCCGAGCTATTTTCTCACCCTTTAAGCGCAAGTCTAGCGAAAATGCACGATCGATTTTCAACTTTGACCAACTTCTCAGAATTTAAATTTGAGAATAGATTTGGATGTCCCATTGGTAGACGAGCATCCACGCCAACATTCGTGACGTTCCGAGCTATTTTAACACCCTTTAAGCCCAAGTCTAGCGAATACGCACGATCGAGTTACGAATTTCACCAACATCTCGGAATTGAAAATTGAGCATAGATTTGGATGTCCCATTTGTAAACATTCGCGCAAAACAACTTTAGTCACATTACGAGCTAATTTCACACCCTTTAAGCCCAAGTCTAGCGAAAACACATGGTGGCGTTTCGACTTTGACCAACTTCTCGGAATTGAAATATGAGAATAGATTTGGATGTCCCATTGGTAGACAAGTACGCAAGCCAACTTTCGTGAGATTACGAGCTAATTTCACACCCCTTAAGCCCAAGTCTAGTGAAAAATCACGATCGAGTTTCAACTTTGACCAACTTCTCGGAATTGAAATATGAGAATAGATTTGGATGTCACATTGGTAGACGAGCGTCCACGCCAACTTTCGTGACGTTCCGAGCTATTTTCACACCCTTTAAGCCCAAGTCTAGAGAAAACGCACGATCGAGTTTCAACTTTGTCCAACTTCTCGGAATTGAAATTTGAGAATATTTTTGGATGTCCCATTGGTAGACAAGTGTCCACACCAACTTTCGTGACGTTCCGAGCTATTTTCTACCCCTTTAAGCCCAAGTCTAGCGAAAACGCACGGTCGAGTTTCGAATTTGACCAACTTTTCGGAATTGAAAATTGAGCATAGATTTGGATGTCCCGTTGGTAGACAAATGCGCAAGCCAACTTTTGTGACGTTCCGAGCTATTTTCTCACCCTTTAAGCCTAAGACTAGCGAAAACGCACGGTCGAGTTATGAATTTGACAAACTTCTCGGAATTAAAAATTGAGCATAGATTTGGATGTCCCGTTGGTAGACAAATGCGCACGCCAACTTTCGTGACATTCCGAGCTATTTTCTCACCCTTTAATCCTAAGTGTAGCGAAAATCCATGGTCGATTTTCAACTTTGACCAACTTCTCGGAATTTAAATTTGTGAATCGATTTGGATGTCACATTGGTAGAAGAACGTCCACGCCAACTTTCGTGATGTTCGAAGCTATTTTCACACCCTTTTAAGCCCAAGTCTAGCAAAAACGCACGATCGGGTTTCAAATTTGACCAACTTCTCGGAATTTAAATTTGAGAATGGATTTGGATGGCACATTGGTAGACGAGCGTCCACGCCAACTTTCGAAACGTTCCGAGCTATTTTCACACCCTTTAAGCCCAAGTCTAGTGAAAACGCACGATCGGGTTTCAACTCTGATTAAATTCTCGGAATTGAAATTTGAGAATAGTTTTGGATGCCCCATTGGTAGACAAGCGTCCACACCAACTTTTGTGACGTTACGAGCTATTTTCTCCCCCTTTAAGCCCAATTCTAGCGAAAACGCACTGTCGAGTTTCGAATTTGATCAACTTCTCGGAATTGAAAATTGAGCATAGATTTGGATGTCCCGTTGGTAGACAAATGCGCACGCCAACTTTCGTGACGTTCTGAGCTATTTTCTCACCCTTTAAGCCTAAGTCTAGCGAAAATGCACGGTCGAGTTTCGAATTTGACCAACTTCTCGGAATTAAAAATTGAGCATAGATTTGGATGTCCCATTGGTAGACAAATGCGCACGCCAACTTTCGTCACATTACAAGGTAATTTCACACCCTTTAAGCTCAAGTCGAGCGAAAACGCGATGGTCGAGTTTCGAATTTGATCAACTTCTCGGAATTGAAAATTTAGCATAGATTTGGATGTCCCGTTAGTAGACAAATGCGCACGCCAACTTTCGTGACGTTCCAAGCTCTTTTCTCACCCTTTATGCCTATGTCTAGCGAAAATGCACGGTCGATTTTCAACTTTGACAAACTTCTCGGAATTTAAATTTGAGAATGGATTTGGATGTCACATTGGTAGACGAGCGTCCACGCCAACTTTCATAACGTTCCGAGCTATTTTGACACCCTTTAAGCCCAAGTCTAGCGAAAACGCACGATCGAGTTTCAACTTTGATTAAATTCTCGGAATTGAAATTTGAGAATAGTTTTGGATGTCCCATTGGTAGACAAGCGTCCACACCAACTTTCGTGACGTTCCGAGCTATTTTTTGCCCCTTTAAGCCCAACTCTAGCGAAAATGCACGATCGAGTTCCAACTTTGACCAACTTCTCGGAATTTAGATTTGAGAATGGATTTGGATGTCACATTGGTAGACAAGTGTCCATGCCAACTTTCGTGGCGTTCCCATCTATTTTCTCCCCCTTTAAGCCCAAGTCTAGCGAAAACGCACGATCGAGTTTCAACTTTGTCCAAAATCTCGGAATTTAAATTTGAGAATGGATTTGGATGTCACATTGGTAGACAAGCGTCCACGCCAACTTTCGAAACGTTATGAGCTACTTTCACACCCTTTAAGCCCAAGCCTAGCGAAAACGCACGATCGAGTTTCAACTTTGATTAAATTCTTGGAATTGAAATTTGAGAATAGTTTTGGATGTCCCATTGGTAGACAAGCGTACACACCAACTTTCGTGACGTTCCGAGCTATTTTTTCCCCCTTTAAGCCCAAGTCTAGCGAAAACGCACGGTCGAGTTTCGAATTTGACCAACTTCTCGGAATTGAAAATTGAGCATAGATTTGGATGTCCCGATGGTAGGAAAATGCGCATGCCAACTTTCGTGACGTTCCGAGCTATTTTCTCACCCTTTAAGCCTAAGTCTAGAGAAAACGCACGGTCGAGTTTCGAATTTGACCAACTTCTCGGAATTAAAAATTGACCATAGATTTGGATATCCCGTTGGTAGACAAATGCGCACGCCAACTTTCGTGACATTCCGAGCTATTTTCTCGCCCTTTAATCGCAAGTCTAGCGAAAATGCACGGTCGATTTTCAACTTTGACCGACTTCTCAAAATATAAATTTGAGAATAGATTTGGATGTCACATTGGTAGGTCCACCCCAACTCTGGTGACGTTTCGATCTATTTTCTCCCCCTTTAAGCCCACGTCTAGCGAAAACGCACGGTCGAGTTTCGAAGTTGACCAACTTCTCGGAATTGAAAATTGAGCATAGATTTCGATGTCCCGTTGGTAGACAAATGCGCACGCCAACTTTCGTGACATTCCGAGCTATTTTCTCGCCCTTTAATCCCATGTCTAGCGAAAATGCACGGTCGATTTTCAACTTTGACCAACTTCTCAAAATATAAATTTGAGAACAGTTTTGGATGTCCCATTGGTAGACAAGCGTCCACACCAACTTTCGTGACGTTCCGAGCTATTTTCTCCCCCTTTAAGCCCAAGTCTAGCGAAAATGCACGGTCGAGTTTCAAATTCGACCAACTTCTCGGTATTGAAAATTGAGCATAGATTTGGATGTCCCGTTGGTAGACAAATGCACACGCCAACTTTCGTGACGTTCCGAGCTATTTTCTCACTCTTTAAGCCTAAGTCTAGCGAAAACGCACGGTCGATTTTCAACTTTGACCAACTTCTCGGAATTTAAATTTGAGAATGGATTTGGATGTCAAATTGGTAGACGAGCGTCCACAACAACTTTCGTAACGTTCCGAGCTATTTTCCTACCCTTTAAGTCCAAGTCTAGCGAAAAACGCACGATCCAGTTTCAACTTTGACCAACTTCTCGGAATTGAAATTTGAGAATAGTTTTGGATGTCCCATTGGTAGACAAGCGTCCACACCAACGTTCGTGACGTTCCGAGCTATTTTCTCCCCCTTTAAGCCCAAGTCTAGCGAAAACGCACGATCGAGTTTCAACTTTGACCAACTTCTCGGAATTGAAATTTGAGAATAGTTTCGGATGTCCCATTGGTAGACAAGCGTCCACACCAACTTTCGTGATGTTCCGAGCTATTTTCTTCCCCTTTAAGCCCAAGTCTAGCGAAAACGCACGATCGAGTTTCAACTGTGACCAACTTCTCAGAATTGAAATTTGAGAATAGTTTTGGATCTCCCATTGGTAGACAAGCGTCCACACCAACCTTCGTGACGTTCCGAGCTATTTTCTCCCCCTTTAAGCCCAAGTCTAGCGAAAACGCACGGTCGAGTTTCGGCTTTGACCAACTTCTTGGAATTGAAATTTGAGAATAGATTTGGATTTCCGATTGGTAGACAAGTGCCCACGCCAACTTTCGTGACGTTCCGAGCTAATTTCACACCCTTTAAGCCCAAGTCTAGGGAAAACGCACGATCGATTTTCAACTTTGACCAAATTCTCGCAATTCAAATTTGAGAATAGATTTTGATGTCACATTGGTAGACGAGCGTCCACGCCAACTTTCGTGACGTTCTGAGCTATTTTCACACCCTTTAAGCCCAACTCTAGAGAAAACGCACGATCGCGTTTCATCTTTGACCAACTTCTCGGAATTGAAAATTGGGAATAGATTTGGATGTCCCATCGGTAGACGAGCGTCCACGCCAATTTTCGTGACGTTCCGAGCTATTTTCACACCCTTTAAGCCCAACTTTAGCGAAAACGCACGATCGAGTTTCAACTTTGACCAACTTCTCGGAATTGAAATTTGAGAATAGTTTTGGATGTCCCATTTGTAGACAAGCGTCCACACCAACTTTCGTGACGTTCCGAGCTATTTTCTCCCCCTTTAAGCCCAAGTCTAGCGAAAACGCACGGTCGAGTTTCGAATTTGACCAACTTCTCGGAATGGAAAATTGAGCATAGATTTGGATGTCCCGTTGGTAGACAAATGCGCACGCCAACTTTCGTGACGTTCTGAGCTATTTTCTCACCCTTTAAGCCTAAGTCTAGTGAAAGCGCACGGTCGAGTTTCGAATTTGACCAACTTCTCGGAATTAAAAATTGAGCATAGATTTCGATGTCCCGTTGGTAGACATTGCGCACGCCAACTTTCGTCACATTACAAGCTAATTTCACGCCCTTTAAGCTCAAGTCGAGCGAAAACGCACGGTCGAGTTTTGAATTTGACCAACTTCTTGGAAATGAAAATTTAGCATAGATTTGGATGTCCCGTTGGTAGACAAATGCACACGCCAACTTTCGTGACGTTCCGAACTATTTTCTCACCCTTTATGCCTAAGTCTAGCGAAAATGCACGGTCGATTTTCAACTTTGACAAACTTCTCGGAATTTAAATTTGAGAATGGATTTGGATGTCACATTGGTAGATGAGCGTCCACGCCAACTTTCGTAATGTTCCGAGCTATTTTCACACCCTTTCAGCCCAAGTCTAGCGAAAACGCACGATCGAGTTTCAACTTTGATTAAATTCCTGGAATTGAAATTTGAGAATAGTTTTGGATGTCCCATTGGTAGACAAGTGTCCACACCAACTTTCGTGGTGTTCCGAGCTATTTTCTCCCCCTTTAAGCCCAAGTCTAGCGAAAACGCACGGTCGAGTTTCGAATTTGACCAACTTCTCGAAATTGAAAATTGAGCATAGATTTGGATGTCCCGTTGGTAGACAAAATGTGCACGCCAACTTTCGTGACGTTCCGATCTATTTTATCACCCTTTAAGCCTAAGTCTAGCAAAAACGCACGGTCGAGTTTCGAATTTGACCAACTTCTCGGAATTAAAAATTGAGCATAGATTTGGATGTCCCGTTTATAGACAAAAACGCACGCGAACTTTTGTCACATTACGAGTTAATTTCACACCCTTTAAGCTCAAGTCTAGCGAAAATGCACGGTCGATTTTCTACTTTGACCAGCTTCTCGGAATATAAATTTGAGAATATATTTGGATGTCACATTGGTAGACGAGCATCCATGCCAACTTTCGTGACGTTCCGAGCTATTCTCACGATCGTGTTTCGGCTTTGACCTACTTCTCGGAAATGAAAATTGAGAATAGATTTGGATGTCCCATTTGTAGACATGCACGCACAACAACTTTCGTGACGTTACGAGCTAATTTCACACCCTTTAAGCTCAAGTCTAACTAAAACGCATGGTGGCGTTTCGACTTTGACCAGCTTTTGGGAGTTGAAATTTGAAAATATATTTGGATGTCCCGTTGGTAGACAAGTGCACATGCCAACTTTCGTGACGTTCCGAGATATTTTCTTCCTCTTTAAGCCCAACTCTAGAGAAAATGCACGGTCGTGTTTCGAATTTGAGCTACTTCTCGGAATTGAAAATTGAGAACAGATTTGGATGTCCCATTTGTAGACATGCATGCACAGCAACTTCCGTGACGTTCCAACCTATTTTCTCGCCCTTTAAGCCCAAGTCTAGCGAAAACGCACGGTCAATTTTCAACTTTGACCAACTTCTCGGAATTTAAATTTGAGAATAGATTTGGATGTCCCATTTGTAGACATGCGTGCACAGTAACTTTCGTGACATTACGAGCTAATTTCACATCCTTTAAGCCCAATTCTAGCGAAAACGCACGATCGAGTTTCAACTTCGACCAACTTCTCGGAATTGAAATTTGAGAATAGTTTTGGATCTCCCATTGGTAGACAAGCGTCCACACAAACTTTCGTGACGTACCCAGCTATTTTCTCCCCCTTTAAGCCCAAATCTAGCGAAAACGCACGGTCGAGTTTCGAATTTGACCAACTTCTCGGAATTGAAAGTTGAGCATAGATTTGGATGTCCCGTTGGTAGACAAATGTGCACGCCAACTTTCGTGACGTTCCGAGCTATTTTCTCACGCTTTAAGCCTAAGTCTAGCAAAAATGCACGGTAGATTTTCAACTTTGACCAACTTCTCGGAATTTAAATTTGAGAGTGGATTTGGATGTCCCGTTGGTAGATAAGTGCACACGCCAACATTCGTGATGTTCCGAGCTATTTTAACACCCTTTAAGCCCAAGTCTAGCGAATACGCACGATCGAGTTACGAATTTCACCAACATCTCGGAATTGAAAATTGAGCATAGATTTGGATGTCCCATTTGTAGACATTCGCGCAAAACAACTTTAGTCACATTACGAGCTAATTTCACACCCTTTAAGCTCAAGTCTAGCGAAAACACATGGTGGCGTTTCGACTTTGACCAACTTCTCCGAATTGAAATATGAGAATAGATTTGGATGTCCCATTGTAAGACAAGTACGCAAGCCAACTTTCGTGAGATTACGAGCTAATTTCACACCCCTTAAGCCCAAGTCTAGCGAAAAATCATGATCGAGTTTCAAATTTGACCAACTTCTCGAAATTGAAATATGAGAATAGATTTGGATGTCACATTGGTAGACGAGCGTCCATGCCAACTTTCGTGACGTTCCGAGCTATTTTCACACCCTTTAAGCCCAAGTCTAGCGAAAACGCACGATCGAGTTTCAACTTTGTCCAACTTCTCGGAATTGAAATTTGAGAATAGTTTTGGATGTCCCATTAGTAGACAAGCGTCCACACCAACTTTCGTGACGTTCCGAGCTATTTTCTACCCCTTTAAGACCGAGTCTAGTGAAAACGCACGGTCGAGTTTCGAATTTGACCAACTTCTTGGAATTGAAAATTGAGCATAGATTTGGATGTCCCGTTGGTAGTCAAATGCGCAAGCCAACTTTTGTGACGTTCCGAGCTATTTTCTCACCCTTTAAGCCTAAGTCTAGCGAAAACGCACGGTCGAGTTATGAATTTGACAAACTTCTCGGAATTAAAAATTGAGCATAGATTTGGATGTCCCGTTGGTAGACAAATGCGCACGCCAACTTTCGTGACATTCCGAGCTATTTTCTCACCCTTTAATCCTAAGTGTAGCGAAAATCCATGGTCGATTTTCAACTTTGACCAACTTCTCGGAATTTAAATTTGTGAATAGATTTGGATGTCACATTGGTAGAAGAACGTCCACGCCAACTTTCGTGACGTTCCGATCTATTTTATCACCCTTTAAGCCCAAGTCTAGCGAAAACGCACGGTCGAGTTTCGAATTTGACCAACTTCTCGGAATTGAAAATTGAGCATAGATTTGGACGTCCCGATGGTAGGAAAATGCGCATGCCAACTTTCGTGACGTTCCGAGCTATTTTCTCACCCTTTAAGCCTAAGTCTAGCGAAAACGCACGGTCGAGTTTCGAATTTGACCAACTTCTCGGAATTAAAAATTGACCATAGATTTGGATATCCCGTTGGTAGACAAATGCGCACGCCAACTTTCGTGACATTCCGAGCTATTTTCTCGCCCTTTGATCGCAAGTCTAGCGAAAATGCACGGTCGATTTTCAAATTTGACCGACTTCTCAAAATATAAATTTGAGAATAGATTTGGATGTCACATTGGTAGGTCCACGCCAACTCTCGTGACGTTTCGATCTATTTTCTCCCCCTTTAAGCCCACGTCTAGCGAAAACGCACGGTCGAGTTTCGAAGTTGACCAACTTCTCGGAATTGAGAATTGAGCATAGATTTGGATGTCCCGTTAGTAGACAAATGTGCACGCCAACTTTCGTGACGTTCCGAGCTATTTTCTCACCCTTTAGGCCTAAGTCTAGCGAAAACGCACGGTCGAGTTTCGAATTTGACCCACTTCTCCGAATTAAAAATTGAGCATAGATTTGGATGTCCCGTTGGTAGACAAATGCGCACGCCAACTTTCGTGACATTCCGAGCTATTTTCTCGCCCTTTAATCCCATGTCCAGCGAAAATGCACTGTCGATTTTCAACTTTGACCAACTTCTCAAAATATAAATTTGAGAACAGTTTTGGATGTCCCATTGGTAGACAAGCGTCCACACCAACTTTCGTGACGTTCCGAGTTATTTTCTCCCCCTTTAAGCCCAAGTCTAGCGAAAACGCACGGTCGAGTTTCAAATTCGACCAACTTCTCGGTATTGAAAATTGAGCATAGATTTGGATGTCCCGTTGGTAGACAAATGCACACGCCAACTTTCGTGACGTTCCGAGCTATTTTCTCACCCTTTAAGCCTAAGTCTAGCGAAAACGCACGGTCGATTTTCAACTTTGACCAACTTCTCGGAATTTAAATTTGAGAATGGATTTGGATGTCAAATTGGTAGACGAGCGTCCATGCCAACTTTCGTAACGTTCCGAGCTATTTTCACACCCTTTAAGTCCAAGTCTAGCGAAAACGCACGATCCAGTTTCAACTTTGACCAACTTCTCGGAATTGAAATTTGAGAATAGTTTTGGATGTCCCATTGGTGGACAAGCGTCCACACCAACGTTCATGACGTTCCGAGTTATTTTCTCCCCCTTTAAGCCCAAGTCTAGCGAATACGCACGATCGAGTTTCAACTTTGACCAACTTCTCGGAATTGAAATTTGAGAATAGTTTCGGATGTCCCATTGGTAGACAAGCGTCCACACCAACTTTCGTGACGTTCCGAGCTATTTTCTCCCCCTTTAAGCCCAAGTCTAGCGAAAACGCACGGTCGAGTTTCGGCTTTGACCAACATCTTGGAATTGAAATTTGAGAATAGATTTGGATTTCCGATTGGTAGACAAGTGCCCACGCCAACTTTCGTGACGTTCCGAGCTAATTTCACACCCTTTAAGCCCAAGTCTAGGGAAAACGCACGATCGATTTCCAACTTTGACCAAATTCTCGCAATTCAAATTTGAGAATAGATTTGGATGTCACATTGGTAGACGAGCGTCCACGCCAACTTTCGTGACGTTCCGAGCTATTTTCACACCCTTTAAGCCCAACTCTAGAGAAAACGCACGATCGCGTTTCATCTTTGACCAACTTCTCGGAATTGAAAATTGGGAATAGATTTGGATGTCCCATTGGTAGACATGCGCGCAAACCAACTTTTGTGACATTACGAGCTAATTTCAAATCCTTTAAGCCCAAGTCTTGCGAAAACGCACGGTCGAGTTTCGAATTTAACCAACTTCTCGGAATTGAAAATTGAGCATAGATTTGGATGGCCGATCCTAGCTATTTTCTCCCCCTTTAAGCCTAAGTCTAGCGAAAATGCATGGCCGATTTTCAACTTTGACCAACTTCTCAGAATTTAAATTTGAGAATAGATTTGGATGTCAAATTGGTAGACGAGCGTCCACGCCAATTTTCGTGACGTTCTAAGCTATTTTCACAGCCTTTAAGCCCAACTTTAGCAAAAATGCACGATCGAGTTTCAACTTTGACCAACTTCTCGGAATTGAAATTTGAGAATAGTTTTGGATGTCCCATTGGTAGACAAGCGTCCACACCAACTTTCGTGACGTTCCGAGCTATTTTCTCCCCCTTTAAGCCCAAGTCTAGCGAAAACGCACGGTCGAGTTTCGAATTTGACCAACTTCTCGGAATGGAAAATTGAGCATAGATTTGGATGTCCCGTTGGTAGACAAATGCGCACGCCAACTTTCGTGACGTTCTTAGCTATTTTCTCACCCTTTAAGCCTAAGTCTAGCGAAAGCGCACGGTCGAGTTTCGAATTTGACCAACTTCTCGGAATTAAAAATTGAGCATAGATTTCGATGTCCCGTTGGTAGACATTGCGCACGCCAACTTTCGTCACATTACAAGCTAATTTCACGCCCTTTAAGCTCAAGTCGAGCGAAAACGCATGGTCGAGTTTTGAATTTGACCAACTTCTTGGAAATGAAAATTTAGCATAGATTTGGATGTCCCGTTGGTAGACAAATGCGCACGCCAACTTTCGTGACGTTCCGAACTATTTTCTCACCCTTTATGCCTAAGTCTAGCGAAAATGCACGGTCGATTTTCAACTTTGACAAACTTCTCGGAATTTAAATTTGAGAATGGATTTGGATGTCACATTGGTAGATGAGCGTCCACGCCAACTTTCGTAATGTTCTGAGCTATTTTCACACCCTTTAAGCCCAAGTCTAGCGAAAACGCACGATCGAGTTTCAACTTTGATTAAATTCTCGGAATTGAAATTTGAGAATAGTTTTGGATGTCCCATTGGTAGACAAGTGTCCACACCAACTTTCGTGGCGTTCCGAGCTATTTTCTCCCAATTTAAGCCCAAGTCTAGCGAAAACGCACGGTCAAGTTTCGAATTTGACCAACTTCTCGAAATTGAAAATTGAGCATAGATTTGGATGTCCCGTTGGTAGACAAATGTGCACGCCAACTTTCGTGACGTTCCGATCTATTTTCTCACCCTTTAAGCCTAAGTCTAGCAAAAACGCGACGGTCGAGTTTCGAATTTGACCAACTTCTCGGAATTAAAAATTGAGCATAGATTTGGATGTCCCGTTTATAGACAAAAACGCACGCCAACTTTTGTCACATTACGAGCTAATTTCACACCCTTTAAGCTCAAGTCTAGCGAAAATGCACGGTCGATTTTCTACTTTGACCAGCTTCTCGGAATATAAATTTGAGAATATATTTGGATGTCACATTCGTAGACGAGCGTCCATGCCAACTTTCGTGACGTTCCGAGCTATTCTCACGCTTTAAGCCCAAGTCTATCGAAAATGCACGGTCGATTTTCAACTTTGACCAACTTCTCGGAATTTAAATTTGAGAATAGATTTGGATGTCACATTGGTAGACGAGCGTCCATGCCAACTTTCTTGACGTTCCGAGCTATTCTCACGCCCTTTAAGCCCAAGTCTAGCGAAAACGCATGATCGAGTTTCAACTTTGACCAATTTCTCGGAATTGAAATTTGAGAATAGTTTTGGATGTGCCATTGGTAGACAAGCATCCACACCAACATTCGTTACATTCCGAGCTATTTTCACACCCTTTAAGCCCAAGTCTAGCGAAAACGCACGATCGAGTTTCAACTTTGACCAACTTCTCGGAATTGAAATTTGAGAATAGTTTTGGATGTCTCATTGGTAGACAAGCGTCCACACTAACTTTCATGACGTTCCGAGCTATTTTCTCCCCCTTTAAGCCCGAGTCTAGCGAAATTGCACGGTCGAGTTTCGAATTTGACCAACTTCTCGGAGTTGAAAATTGAGCAGAGATTTGGATGCCCCGTTGGTAGACAAATGCGCACGCCAACTTTCGTGACGTTCCAAGCTATTTTATCATCCTTTAAGCCTAAGTCTAGCAAAAATGCACGGTCGATTTTCAACTTTGACCAACTTCTCGGAATTTGAATTTGAGAAAAGATTTGGATGTCACATTGGTAGATGAGCGTGCACGCCAACTTTCGTGACATTCCGAGCTATTTTCACACCGTTTAAACCCAAGTCTAGCGAAAACGCACGATCGAGTTTCAACTTTGACCAACTTCTCGGAATTGAAATTTGAGAATAGTTTTGGATGTCCCATTGGTAGACAAGCGTCCACACCAACTTTCGTGACGTTCCGAGTTATTTTCTCCCCCTTTAAGCCCAAGTCTAGCGAAAATGCACGGTCGATTTTCAACTTTGACCAACTTCTCGGAATTTAAATTTGAGAATGGATTTGGATGTCCCGTTGGTAGTTAAGTGCACATGTCAACTTTCAAGACGTTCCGAGCTATTTTCTTCCGCTTTAAGCCCAACTCTAGAGAAAATGCACGATCGTGTTTCGGCTTTGACCTACTTCTCGGAAATGAAAATTGAGAATAGATTTGGATGTCCCATTTGTAGACATGCACGCACAACAACTTTCGTGACGTTACGAGCTAATTTCACACCCTTTAAGCTCAAGTCTAACTAAAACGCATGGTGGCGTTTCGACTTTGACCAGCTTTTGGGAGTTGAAATTTCAAAATATATTTGGATGTCCCGTTGGTAGACAAGTGCACATGCCAACTTTCGTGACGTTCCGAGATATTTTCTTCCCCTTTAATCCCAACTCTAGCGAAAACGCACGGTCAATTTTCAACTTTGACCAACTTCTCGGAATTTAAATTTGAGAATAGATTTGGATGTCCCATTTGTAGACATGCGTGCACAGCAACTTTCGTGACATTACGAGCTAATTTCACATCCTTTAAGCCCAATTCTAGCGAAAACGCACGATCGAGTTTCAACTTCGACCAACTTCTCGGAATTGAAATTTGAGAATAGTAGTTTTGGATGTCCCATTGGTAGACAAGCGTCCACACCAACTTTCGTGACGTACCGAGCTATTTTCTCCCCCTTTAAGCCCAAATCTAGCGAAAACGCACGGTCGAGTTTCGAATTTGACCAACTTCTCGGAATTGAAAATTGAGCATAGATTTGGATGTCCCGTTGGTAGACAAATGTGCACGCCAACTTTCGTGACGTTCCGAGCTATTTTCTCACGCTTTAAGCCTAAGTCTAGCAAAAATGCACGGTAGATTTTCAACTTTGACCAACTTCTCGGAATTTAAATTTGAGAGTGGATTTGGATGTCCCGTTGGTAGATAAGTGCACACGCCAACTTTCGTGACGTTCCGAGCTATTTTCTCACCCTTTAAGCCCAAGTCTAGCGAAAATGCAGGATCGATTTTCAACTTTGACCAACTTCTCAGAATTTAAATTTGAGAATAGATTTGGATGTCCCATTGGTAGACGAGCATCCACGCCAACATTCGTGACGTTCCGAGCTATTTTAACACCCTTTAAGCCCAAGTCTAGTGAATACGCACGATCGAGTTACGAATTTCACCAACATCTCGGAATTGAAAATTGAGCATAGATTTGGATGTCCCATTTGTAGACATTCGCGCAAAACAACTTTAGTCACATTACGAGCTAATTTCACACCCTTTAAGCTCAAGTCTAGCGAAAACACATGGTGGCGTTTGGACTTTGACCAGATTCTCGGAATTGAAATATGAGAATAGATTTGGATGTCCCATTGGTAGACAAGTACGCAAGCCAACTTTCGTGAGATTACGAGCTAATTTCACACCCCTTAAGCCCAAGTCTAGCGAAAAATCACGATCGAGTTTCAACTTTGACCAACTTCTCGGAATTGAAATATGAGAATAGATTTGGATGTCACTTTGGTAGACGAGCGTCCACGCCAACTTTCGTGACGTTCCGAGCTATTTTCACACCCTTTAAGCCCAAGTCTAGCGAAAACGCGCGATCGAGTTTCAACTTTGTCCAACTTCTCGGAATTGAAATTTGAGAATAGTTTTGGATGTCCCATTGGTAGACAAGCGTCCACACCAACTTTCGTGACGTTCCGAGCTATTTTCTACCCCTTTAAGCCCAAGTCTAGCGAAAACGCACGGTCGAGTTTCGAATTTGACCAACTTCTCGGAATTAAAAATTGAGCATAGATTTGGATGTCCCGTTGGTAGACGAATGCGCAAGCCAACTTTTGTGACGTTCCGAGCTATTTTCTCACCCTTTAAGCCTAAGTCTAGCGAAAACGCACGGTCGAGTTATGAATTTGACAAACTTCTCGGAATTAAAAATTGAGCATAGATTTGGATGTCCCGTTGGTAGACAAATGCGCACGCCAACTTTCGTGACATTCCGAGCTATTTTCTCACCCTTTAATCCTAAGTGTAGCGAAAACCCATGGTCGATTTTCAACTTTGACCAACTTCTCGGAATTTAAATTTGTGAATAGATTTGGATGTCACATTGGTAGAAGAACGTCCACGCCAACTTTCGTGATGTTCGAAGCTATTTTCACACCCTTTAAGCCCAAGTCTAGCAAAAACGCACGATCGGGTTTCAACTTTGACCAACTTCTCGGAATTTAAATTTGAGAATGGATTTGGATGGCACATTGGTAGACGAGAGTCCACGCCAACTTTCGAAACGTTCCGAGCTATTTTCACACCCTTTAAGCCCAAGTCTAGCGAAAACGCACGATCGGGTTTCAACTTTGATTAAATTCTCGGAATTGAAATTTGAGAATAGTTTTGGATGCCCCATTGGTAGACAAGCGTCCACACCAACTTTTGTGACGTTACGAGCTATTTTCTCCCCCTTTAAGCCCAATTCTAGCGAAAACGCACTGTCGAGTTTTGAATTTGATCAACTTCTCGGAATTGAAAATTGAGCATAGATTTGGATGTCCCGTTGGTAGACAAATGCGCACGCCAACTTTCATGACGTTCCGAGCTATTTTCTCACCCTTTAAGCCTAAGTCTAGCGAAAATGCACGGCCGAGTTTCGAATTTGACCAACTTCTCGGAATTAAAAATTGAGCATAGATTTGGATGTCCCATTGGTAGATAAATGCGCACGCCAACTTTCGTCACATTACAAGCTAATTTCACACCCTTTAAGCTCAAGTCGAGCGAAAACGCATGGTCGAGTTTCGAATTTGATCAACTTCTCGGAATTGAAAATTTAGCATAGATTTGGATGTCCCGTTAGTAGACAAATGCGCACGCCAACTTTCGTGACGTTCCAAGCTCTTTTCTCACCCTTTATGCCTATGTCTAGCGAAAATGCACGGTCGATTTTCAACTTTGACAAACTTCTTGGAATTTAAATTTTAGAATGGATTTGGATGTCACATTGGTAGACGAGCGTCCACGCCAACTTTCGTGACGTTCCGAGCTATTTTCTCACCCTTTAAGCCTAAGTCTAGCGAAAACGCACGGTCGAGTTTCGAATTTGACCAACTTCTCGGAATTAAAAATTGACCATAGATTTGGATATCCCGTTGGTAGACAAATGCGCACGCCAACTTTCGTGACATTCCGAGCTATTTTCTCGCCCTTTAATCGCAAGTCTAGCGAAAATGCACGGTCGATTTTCAACTTTGACCGACTTCTCGAAATATAAATTTGAGAATAGATTTGGATGTCACATTTGTAGGTCCACGCCAACTCTCGTGACGTTTCGATCTATTTTCTCCCCCTTTAAGCCCACGTCTAGCGAAAACGCACGGTCGAGT
Organism: Larix kaempferi; assembly: GCA_027924585.1. Classification (NCBI taxonomy): domain Eukaryota; kingdom Viridiplantae; phylum Streptophyta; class Pinopsida; order Pinales; family Pinaceae; genus Larix; species Larix kaempferi. Next base: position 1,066,318 of record BSBM01001502.1, on the reverse strand, counting down.
TTCGAAGTTGACCAACTTCTCGGAATTGAAAATTGAGCATAGATTTGGATGTCCCGTTAGTAGACAAATGCGCACGCCAACTTTCGTGACGTTCCGAGCTATTTTCTCACCCTTTAAGCCTAAGTCTAGCGAAAACGCACGGTCGAGTTTCGAATTTGACCCACTTCTCGGAATTAAAAATTGAGCATAGATTTGGATGTCCCGTTGGTAGACAAATGCGCACGCCAACTTTCGTGACATTCCGAGCTATTTTCTCGCCCTTTAATCCCATGTCTAGCGAAAATGCACGGTCGATTTTCAACTTTGACCAACTTCTCAAAATATAAATTTGAGAACAGTTTTGGATGTCCCATTGGTAGACAAGCGTCCACAGCAACTTTCGTGACGTTCCGAGCTATTTTCTCCCCCTTTAATCCCAAGTCTAGCGAAAATGCACGGTCGAGTTTCAAATTCGACCAACTTCTCGGTATCGAAAATTGAGCATAGATTTGGATGTCCCGTTGGTAGACAAATGCACACGTCAACTTTCGTGACGTTCCTAGCTATTTTCTCACCCTTTAAGCCTAAGTTTAGCGAAAACGCACGGTCGATTTTCAACTTTGAGCAACTTCTCGGAATTTAAATTTGAGAATGGATTTGGATGTCAAATTGGTAGACGAGCGTCCACGCCAACTTTCGTAACGTTCCGAGCTATTTTCACACCCTTTAAGTCCAAGTCTAGCGAAAACGCACGATCCAGTTTCAACTTTGACCAACTTCTCTGAATTGAAATTTGAGAATAGTTTTGCATGTCCCATTGGTAGACAAGCGTCCACACCAACGTTCGTGACGTTCCGAGCTATTGTCTCCCCCTTTAAGCCCAAGTCTAGCGAATACGCACGATCGAGTTTCAACTTTGACCAACTTCTCGGAATTGAGAATAGTTTCGGATGTCCCATTGGTAGACAAGTGTCCAAACCAACTTTCGTGATGTTCCGAGCTATTTTCTTCCCCTTTAAGCCCAAGTCTAGCGAAAACGCACGATCCAGTTTCAACTTTGACCAACTTCTCGGAATTGAAATTTGAGAATAGTTTTGGATGTCCCATTGGTAGACAAGCGTCCACACCAATGTTCGTGACGTCCCGAGCTATTTTCTCCCCCTTTAAGCCCAAGTCTAGCGAAAACGCACGATCGAGTTTCAAGTTTGACCAACTTCTCGGAATTGAAATTTGAGAATAGTTTCGGATGTCCCATTGGTAGACAAGCGTCCACACCAACTTTCGTGATGTTCCGAGCTATTTTCTTCCCCTTTAAGCCCAAGTCTAGCGAAAACGCACGATCGAGTTTCAACTGTGACCAACTTCTCAGAATTGAAATTTGAGAATAGTTTTGGATCTCCCATTGGTAGACAAGCGTCCACACCAACTTTCGTGACGTTCCGAGCTATTTTCTCCCCCTTTAAGCCCAAGTCTAGCGAAAACGCACGGTCGAGTTTCGGCTTTGACCAACTTCTTGGAATTGAAATTTGAGAATAGATTTGGATTTCCGATTGGTAGACAAGTGCCCACGCCAACTTTCGTGACGTTCCGAGCTAATTTCACACCCTTTAAGCCCAAGTCTAGGGAAAACGCACGATCGATTTTCAACTTTGACCAAATTCTCGCAATTCAAATTTGAGAATAGATTTGGATGTCACATTGGTAGACGAGCGTCCACGCCAACTTTCGTGACGTTCCGAGCTATTTTCACACCCTTTAAGCCCAACTCTAGAGAAAACGCACGATCGCGTTTCATCTTTGACCAACTTCTCGGAATTGAAAATTGGGAATAGATTTGGATGTCCCATTGGTAGACATGCGCGCAAACCAACTTTTGTGACATTACGAGCTAATTTCACATCCTTTAAGCCCAATTCTAGCGAAAACGCACGATCAAGTTTCAACTTTGACCAACTTCTCGGAATTCAAATTTGAGAATAGTTTTGGATGTCCCATTGGTAGACAAGTGTCCACACCAACTTTCGTGACGTTCCGAGCTATTTTCTCCCCCTTTAAGCCCAAGTCTTGCGAAAACGCACGGTCGAGTTTCGAATTTGACCAACTTCTCGGAATTGAAAATTGAGCATAGATTTGGATGTCCCGTTGGTAGACAAATGCGCACGCCAACTTTCGTGACGTTCCGAGCTATTTTCTCCCCCTTTAAGCCTAAGTCTAGCGAAAATGCATGGCCGATTTTCGACTTTGACCAACTTCTCAGAATTTAAATTTGTGAATAGATTTGGATGTCAAATTGGTAGACGAGCGTCCACGCCAATTTTCGTGACGTTCCGAGCTATTTTCACACCCTTTAAGCCCAACTTTAGCGAAAATGCACGATCGAGTTTCAACTTTGACCAACTTCTCGGAATTGAAAATTGAGCATAGATTTGGATGTCCCGTTGGTAGACAAATGCGCACGCCAACTTTCGCGACGTTCCGAGCTATTTTCTCCCTCTTTTAAGCCTAAGTCTAGCGAAAATGCATGGCCGATTTTCGACTTTGACCAACTTCTCAGAATTTAAATTTGTGAATAGATTTGGATGTCAAATTGGTAGACGAGCGTCCACGCCAATTTTCGTGACGTTCCGAGCTATTTTCACACCCTTTAAGCCCAACTTTAGCGAAAACGCACGATCGAGTTTCAACTTTGACCAACTTCTCGGAATTGAAATTTGAGAATAGTTTTGGATGTCCCATTGGTAGACAAGCGTCCACACCAACTTTCGTGACGTTCCGAGTTATTTTCTCCCCCTTTAAGCCCAAGTCTAGCGAAAATGCACGGTCGATTTTCAACTTTGACCAACTTCTCGGAATTTAAATTTGAGAATGGATTTGGATGTCCCGTTGGTAGATAAGTGCACATGTCAACTTTCAAGACGTTCCGAGCTATTTTCTTCCGCTTTAAGCCCAACTCTAGAGAAAATGCACGATCGTGTTTCGGCTTTGACCTACTTCTCGGAAATGAAAATTGAGAATAGATTTGGATGTCCCATTTGTAGACATGCACGCACAACAACTTTCGTGACGTTACGAGCTAATTTCACACCCTTTAAGCTCAAGTCTAACTAAAACGCATGGTGGCGTTTCGACTTTGACCAGCTTTTGGGAGTTGAAATTTGAAAATATATTTGGATGTCCCGTTGGTAGACAAGTGCACATGCCAACTTTCGTGACGTTCCGAGATATTTTCTTCCCCTTTAAGCCCAACTCTAGAGAAAATGCACGGTCGTGTTTCGAATTTGAGCTACTTCTCGGAATTGAAAATTGAGAACAGATTTGGATGTCCCATTTGTAGACATGCATGCACAGCAACTTTCGTGACGTTCCAAGCTATTTTCTCGCCCTTTAAGCCCAAGTCTAGCGAAAACGCACGGTCAATTTTCAACTTTGACCAACTTCTCGGAATTTAAATTTGAGAATAGATTTGGATGTCCCATTTGTAGACATGCGTGCACAGCAACTTTCGTGACATTACGAGCTAATTTCACATCCTTTAAGCCCAATTCTAGCGAAAACACACGATCGAGTTTCAACTTCGACCAACTTCTCGGAATTGAAATTTGAGAATAGTTTTGGATGTCCCATTGGTAGACAAGCGTCCACACCAACTTTCGTGACGTACCGAGCTATTTTCTACCCCTTTAAGCCCAAATCTAGCGAAAACGCACGGTCGAGTTTCGAATTTGACCAACTTCTCGGAATTGAAAATTGAGCATAGATTTGGATGTCCCGTTGGTAGACAAATGTGCACGCCAACTTTCGTGACGTTCCGAGCTATTTTCTCACGCTTTAAGCCTAAGTCTAGCAAAAATGCACGGTAGATTTTCAACTTTGACCAACTTCTCGGAATTTAAATTTGAGAGTGGATTTGGATGTCCCGTTGGTAAATAAGTGCACACGCCAACTTTCGTGACGTTCCGAGCTATTTTCTCACCCTTTAAGCCCAACTCTAGCGAAAATTCACGATCGATTTTCAACTTTGACCAACTTCTCAGAATTTAAATTTGAGAATAGATTTGGATGTCCCATTGGTAGACGAGCATCCACGCCAACATTCGTGACGTTCCGAGCTATTTTAACACCCTTTAAGCCCAAGTCTAGCGAATACGCACGATCGAGTTACGAATTTCACCAACATCTCGGAATTGAAAATTGAGCATAGATTTGGATGTCCCATTTGTAGACATTCGTGCAAAACAACTTTAGTCACATTACGAGCTAATTTCACACCCTTTAAGCTCAAGTCTAGCGAAAACACATGGTGGCGTTTCGACTTTGACCAGCTTCTCGGAATTGAAATATGAGAATAGATTTGGATGTCCCATTGGTAGACAAGTACGCAAGCCAACTTTCGTGAGATTACGAGCTAATTTCACACCCCTTAAGCCCAAGTCTAGCGAAAAATCACGATCGAGTTTCAACTTTGACCAACTTCTCGGAATTGAAATATGAGAATAGATTTGGATGTCACATTGGTAGACGAGCGTCCACGCCAACTTTCGTGATGTTCCGAGCTATTTTCACACCCTTTAAGCCCAAGTCTAGCGAAAACGCACGATCGAGTTTCAACTTTGTCCAACTTCTCGGAATTGAAATTTGAGAATAGTTTTGGATGTCCCATTGGTAGACAAGCGTCCACACCAACTTTCGTGACGTTCCGAGCTATTTTCTACCCCTTTAAGCCCAAGTCTAGCGAAAACGAACGGTCGAGTTTCGAATTTGACCAACTTCTCGGAATTGAAAATTGAGCATAGATTTGGATGTCCCGTTGGTAGACAAATGCGCAAGCCAACTTTTGTGACGTTCTGAGCTATTTTCTCACCCTTTAAGCCTAAGTCTAGCGAAAACGCACGGTCGAGTTATGAATTTGACAAACTTCTCGGAATTAAAAATTGAGCATAGATTTGGATGTCCCGTTGGTAGACAAATGCGCACGCCAACTTTCGTGACATTCCGAGCTATTTTCTCACCCTTTAATCCTAAGTGTAGCGAAAATCCATGGTCGATTTTCAACTTTGACCAACTTCTCGGAATTTAAATTTGTGAATAGATTTGGATGTCACATTGGTAGAAGAACGTCCACGCCAACTTTCGTGATGTTCGAAGCTATTTTCACACCCTCTAAGCCCAAGTCTAGCAAAAACGCACGATCGGGTTTCAACTTTGACCAACTTCTCAGAATTTAAATTTGAGAATGGATTTGGATGGCACATTGGTAGACGAGCGTCCACGCCAACTTTCGAAACGTTCCGAGCTATTTTCACACCCTTTAAGCCCAAGTCTAGCGAAACCGCACGATCGGGTTTCAACTTTGATTAAATTCTCGGAATTGAAATTTGAGAATAGTTTTGGATGCCCCATTGGTAGACAAGCGTCCACACCAACTTTTGTGACCTTACGAGCTATTTTCTCCACCTTTAAGCCCAAGTCTAGCGAAAACGCACTGTCGAGTTTCGAATTTGATCAACTTCTCGGAATTGAAAATTGAGCATAGATTTGGATGTCCCGTTGGTAGACAAATGCGCACGCCAACTTCCGTGACGTTCCGAGCTATTTTCTCACCCTTTAAGCCTCAGTCTAGCGAAAATGCACGGTCGAGTTTCGAATTTGACCAACTTCTCGGAATTAAAAATTGAGCATAGATTTGGATGTCCCATTGGTAGACAAATGCGCACGCCAACTTTCGTCACATTACAAGGTAATTTCACACCCTTTAAGCTCAAGTCGAGCGAAAACGCATGGTCGAGTTTCGAATTTGATCAACTTCTCGGAATTGAAAATTTAGCATAGATTTGGATGTCCCGTTAGTAGACAAATGCGCACGCCAACTTTCGTGACGTTCCAAGCTCTTTTCTCACCCTTTATGCCTATGTCTAGCGAAAATGCACGGTCGATTTTCAACTTTGACAAACTTCTCGGAATTTAAATTTGAGAATGGATTTGGATGTCACATTGGTAGACGAGCGTCCACGCCAACTTTCGTAACGTTCCGAGCTATTTTGACACCCTTTAAGCCCAAGTCTAGCGAAAACGCACGATCGAGTTTCAACTTTGATTAAATTCTCGGAATTGAAATTTGAGAATAGTTTTGGATGTCCCATTGGTAGACAAGCGTCCACACCAACTTTCGTGACGTTCCGAGCCATTTTTTGCCCCTTTAAGCCCAACTCTAGCGAAAACGCACGATCGAGTTCCAACTTTGACCAACTTCTCGGAATTTAGATTTGAGAATGGATTTGGATGTCACATTGGTAGACAAGTGTCCATGCCAACTTTCGTGGCGTTCCCATCTATTTTCTCCCCCTTTAAGCCCAAGTCTAGCGAAAACGCACGATCGAGTTTCAGCTTTGACCAAAATCTCGGAATTTAAATTTGAGAATGGATTTGGATGTCACATTGGTAGACAAGCGTCCACGCCAACTTTCGAAATGTTCCGAGCTACTTTCACACCCTTTAAGCCCAAGACTAGCGAAAACGCACGATCGAGTTTCAACTTTGATTAAATTCTTGGAATTGAAATTTGAGAATAGTTTTGGATGTCCCATTGGTAGACAAGCGTACACACCAACTTTCGTGACGTTCCGAGCTATTTTCTCCCCCTTTAAGCCCAAGTCTAGCGAAAACGCACGGTCGAGTTTCGAATTTGACCAACTTCTCTGAATTGAAAATTGAGCATAGATTTGGATGTCCCGATGGTAGGCAAATGCGCATGCCAACTTTCGTGACGTTCCGAGTTATTTTCTCACCCTTTAAGCCTAAGTCTAGCGAAAACGCACGGTCGAGTTTCGAATTTGACCAACTTCTCGGAATTAAAAATTGACCATAGATTTGCATATCCCGTTGGTAGACAAATGCGCACGCCAACTTTCGTGACATTCCGAGCTATTTTCTCGCCCTTTAATCGCAAGTCTAGCGAAAATACACGGTCGATTTTCAACTTTGACCGACTTCTCGAAATATAAATTTGAGAATAGATTTGGATGTCACATTGGTAGGTCCACGCCAACTTTCGTGACGTTTCGATCTATTTTCTCCCCCTTTAAGACCACGTCTAGCGAAAACGCACGGTCGAGTTTCGAAGTTGACCAACTTCTCGGAATTGAAAATTGAGCATAGATTTGGATGTCCTGTTAGTAGACAAATGCGCACGCCAACTTTCGTGACGTTCCGAGCTATTTTCTCACCCTTTAAGCCTAAGTCTAGCGAAAACACACGGTCGAGTTTCGAATTTGACCCACTTCTCGGAATTAAAAATTGAGCATAGATTTGGATGTCCCGTTGGTAGATGAGCGTTCACGCCAACTTTCGTGACGTTCCGAGCTATTTTCACACCGTTTAAACCCAAGTCTAGCGAAAACGCACGATCGAGTTTCAACTTTGACCAACTTCTCGGAATTGAAATTTGAGAATAGTTTTGGATGTCCCATTGGTAGACAAGCGTCCACACCAACTTTCGTGACGTTCCGAGTTATTTTCTCCCCCTTTAAGCCCAAGTCTAGCGAAAATGCATGGTCGATTTTCAACTTTCACCAACTTCTCGGAATTTAAATTTGAGAATGGATTTGGATGTCCCGTTGGTAGATAAGTGCACATGTCAACTTTCAAGACGTTCCGAGCTATTTTCTTCCGCTTTAAGCCCAACTCTAGAGAAAATGCACGATCCTGTTTTGGCTTTGACCTACTTCTCGGAAATGAAAATTGAGAATAGATTTGGATGTCCCATTTGTAGACATGCACGCACAACAACTTTCGTGACGTTACGAGCTAATTTCACACCCTTTAAGCTCAAGTCTAACTAAAACGCATGGTGGCGTTTCGACTTTGACCAGCTTTTGGGAGTTGAAATTTGAAAATATATTTGGATGTCCCATTGGTAGACAAGTGCACATGCCAACTTTCGTGACGTTCCGAGATATTTTCTTCCCCTTTAAGCCCAACTCTAGAGAAAATGCACGGTCGTGTTTCGAATTTGAGCTACTTCTCGGAATTGAAAATTGAGAACAGAGTTGTATGTCCCATTTGTAGACATGCATGCACAGCAACTTTCGTGACGTTTGAAGCTATTTTCTCGCCCTTAAAGCCCAATTCTAGTGAAAACGCACGGTCAATTTTCAAATTTGACCAACTTCTCGGAATTTAAATTTGAGAATAGATTTGGATGTCCCATTTCTAGACATGCGTGCACAGCAATGTTCGTGACATTACGAGCTAATTTCACATCCTTTAAGCCCAATTCTAGCGAAAACGCACGATCGAGTTTCAACTTCGACCAACTTCTCGGAATTGAAATTTGAGAATAGATTTGGATGTCCCATTGGTAGACAAGCGTCCACACCAACTTTCGTGACGTACCGAGCTATTTTCTCCCCCTTTAAGCCCAAATCTAGCGAAAACGCACGGTCGAGTTTTGAATTTGACCAACTTCTCGGAATTGAAAATTGAGCATAGATTTGGATGTCCCGTTGGTAGAAAAATGTGCACGCCAACTTTCGTGACGTTCCGAGCTATTTTCTCACACTTTAAGCCTAAGTCTAGCAAAAATGAACGGTAGATTTTCAACTTTGACCAACTTCTCGAAATTTAAATTTGAGAGTGGATTTGGATGTCCCGTTGGAAGATAAGTGCACAGGCCAACTTTCGTGACGTTCCGAGCTATTTTCTCACCCTTTAAGCGCAAGTCTAGCGAAAATGCACGATCGATTTTCAACTTTGACCAACTTCTCAGAATTTAAATTTGAGAATAGATTTGGATGTCCCATTGGTAGACGAGCATCCACGCCAACATTCGTGACGTTCCGAGCTATTTTAACACCCTTTAAGCCCATGTCTAGCGAATACGCACGATCGAGTTACGAATTTCACCAACATTTCGGAATTGAAAATTGAGCATAGATTTGGATGTCCCATTTGTAGACATTCGCGCAAAACAACTTTAGTCACATTACGAGCTAATTTCACACCCTTTAAGCTCAAGTCTAGCGAAAACACATGGTGGCATTTCGACTTTGACCAACTTCTCGGAATTGAAATATGAGAATAGATTTGGATGTCCCATTGGTAGACAAGTACACAAGCCAACTTTCGTGAGATTACGAGCTAATTTCACACCCCTTAAGCCCAAGTCTAGCGAAAAATCATGATCGAGTTTCAACTTTGACCAACTTCTCGAAATTTAAATTTGAGAATGGATTTGGATGGCACATTGGTAGACGAGCGTCCACGCCAACTTTCAAAACGTTCCGAGCTATTTTCACACCCTTTAAGCCCAAGTCTAGCGAAAACGCACGATCGGGTTTCAACTTTGATTAAATTCTCGGAATTGAAATTTGAGAATAGTTTTGGATGCCCCATTGGTAGACAAGCGTCCACACCAACTTTTGTGACGTTACGAGCTATTTTATCCCCCTTTAAGCCCAAGTCTAGCGAAAACGCACTGTCGAGTTTCGAATTTGATCAACTTCTCGGAATTGAAAATTGAGCATAGATTTGGATGTCCCGTTGGTAGACAAATGCGCACGCCAACTTCCGTGACGTTCCGAGCTCTTTTCACAACCTTTAAGCTCAAGTCGAGCGAAAACGCATGGTCGAGTTTCGAATTTGATCAACTTCTCGGAATTGAAAATTTAGCATAGATTTGGATGTCCCGTTAGTAGACAAATGCGCACGCCAACTTTCGTGACGTTCCAAGCTCTTTTCGCACCCTTTATGCCTATGTCTAGCGAAAATCCACGGTCGATTTTCAACTTTGACAAACTTCTCGGAATTTAAATTTGAGAATGGATTTGGATGTCACATTGGTAGACGAGCGTCCACGCCAACTTTTGTAACGTTCCGAGCTATTTTGACACCCTTTAAGCCCAAGTCTAGCGAAAACGCACGATCGAGTTTCAACTTTGATTAAATTCTCGGAATTGAAATTTGAGAATAGTTTTGGATGTCCCATTGGTAGACAAGCGTCCACACCAACTTTCGTGACGTTCCGAGCTATTTTTTGCCCCTTTAAGCCCAACTCTAGCGAAAACGCACGATCGAGTTCCAACTTTGACCAACTTCTCGGAATTTAGATTTTAGAATGGATTTGGATGTCACATTGGTAGACAAGTGTCCATGCCAACTTTCGTGGCGTTCCCATCTATTTTCTCCCCCTTTAAGCCCAAGTCTAGCGAAAACGCACGATCGAGTTTCAACTTTGACCAAAATCTCGGAATTTAAATTTGAGAATGGATTTGGATGTCACATTGGTAGAAAAGCGTCCACGCCAACTTTCGAAACGTTCCGAGCTACTTTCACACCCTTTAAGCCCAGGACTAGCGAAAACGCACGATCGAGTTTCAACTTTGATTAAATTCTTGGAATTGAAATTTGAGAATAGTTTTGGATGTCCCATTGGTAGACAAGCGTACACACCAACTTTCGTGACGTTCCGAGCTATTTTCTTCCTCTTTAAGCCCAAGTCTAGCGAAAACGCACGGTCGAGTTTCGAATTTGACCAACTTCTCGGAATTGAAAATTGAGCATAGATTTGGACGTCCCGATGGTAGGAAAATGCGCATGCCAACTTTCGTGACGTTCCGAGCTATTTTCTCACCCTTTAAGCCTAAGTCTAGCGAAAACGCACGGTCGAGTTTCGAATTTGACCAACTTCTCGGAATTAAAAATTGACCATAGATTTGGATATCCCGTTGGTAGACAAATGCACACGCCAACTTTCGTGACATTCCGAGCTATTTTCTCGCCCTTTCATCGCAAGTCTAGCGAAAATGCACGGTCGATTTTCAAATTTGACCGACTTCTCAAAATATAAATTTGAGAATAGATTTGGATGTCACATTGGTAGGTCTACGCCAACTCTCGTGACGTTTCGATCTATTTTCTCCCCCTTTAAGCCCACGTCTAGCGAAAACGCACGGTCGAGTTTCGAAGTTGACCAACTTCTCGGAATTGAAAATTGAGCATAGATTTGGATGTCCCGTTAGTAGACAAATGCGCACGCCAACTTTCGTGACGTTCCGAGCTATTTTCTCACCCTTTAGGCCTAAGTCTAGCGAAAATGCACGGTCGAGTTTCGAATTTGACCCACTTCTCGGAATTAAAAATTGAGCATAGATTTGGATGTCCCGTTGGTAGACAAATGTGCACGCCAACTTTCGTGACATTCCGAGCTATTTTCTCGCCCTTTAATCCCATGTCCAGCGAAAATGCACTGTCGATTTTCAACTTTGACCAACTTCTCAAAATATAAATTTGAGAACAGTTTTGGATGTCCCATTGGTAGACAAGCGTCCACACCAACTTTCGTGACGTTCCGAGCTATTTTCTCCCCCTTTAAGCCCAAGTCTAGCGAAAACGCACGGTCGAGTTTCAAATTCGACCAACTTCTCGGTATTGAAAATTGAGCATAGATTTGGATGTCCCGTTGGTAGACAAATGCACACGCCAACTTTCGTGACGTTCCGAGCTATTTTCTCACCCTTTAAGCCTAAGTCTAGCAAAAACGCACGGTCGATTTTCAACTTTGAGCAACTTCTCGGAATTTAAATTTGAGAATGGATTTGGATGTCAAATTGGTAGACAAGCGTCCACGCCAACTTTCGTAACGTTCCGAGCTATTTTCACACCCTTTAAGTCCAAGTCTAGCGAAAACGCACGATCGAGTTTCAACTTTGACCAACTTCTCGGAATTGAAATTTGAGAATAGTTTTGGATGTCCCATTGGTAGACAAGCGTCCACACCAACGTTCGTGACGTTCCGAGCTATTTTCTCCCCCTTTAAGCCCAAGTCTAGCGAATACGCACGATCGAGTTTCAACTTTGACCAACTTCTCGGAATTGAAATTTGAGAATAGTTTCGGATGTCCCATTGGTAGACAAGCGTCCACACCAACTTTCGTGACGTTCCGAGCTATTTTCTCCCCCTTTAAGCCCAAGTCTAGCGAAAACGCACGGTCGAGTTTCGGCTTTGACCAACTTCTTGGAATTGAAATTTGAGAATAGATTTGGATTTCCGATTGGTAGACAAGTGCCCACGCCAACTTTCGTGACGTTCCGAGCTAATTTCACACCCTTTAAGCCCAAGTATAGGGAAAACGCACGATCGATTTTCAACTTTGACCAAATTCTCGCAATTCAAATTTGAGAATAGATTTGGATGTCACATTGGTAGACGAGCGTCCACGCCAACTTTCGTGACGTTCCGAGCTATTTTCACACCCTTTAAGCCCAACTCTAGAGAAAACGCACGATCGCGTTTCATCTTTGACCAACTTCTCGGAATTGAAAATTGGGAATAGATTTGTATGTCCCATTGGTAGACATGCGCGCAAACCAACTTTTCTGACATTACGAGCTAATTTCACATCCTTTAAGCCCAAGTCTTGCGAAAACGCACGGTCGAGTTTCGAATTTAACCAACTTCTCGGAATTGAAAATTGAGCATAGATTTGGATGTCCCGTTGGTAGACAAATGCGCACGCCAACTTTCGTGACGTTCCGAGCTATTTTCTTCCCCTTTAAGCCTAAGTCTAGCGAAAATGCATTGCCGATTTTCAACTTTGACCAACTTCTCAGAATTTAAATTTGAGAATAGATTTGGATGTCAAATTGGTAGACGAGCGTCCACGCCAATTTTCGTGACGTTCCGAGCTATTTTCACACCCTTTAAGCCCAACTTTAGCGAAAATGCACGATCGAGTTTCAACTTCGACCAACTTCTCGGAATTGAAATTTGAGAATAGTTTTGGATGTCCCATTGGTAGACAAGCGTCCACACCAACGTTCGTGACGTTCCGAGCTATTTTCTCCCCCTTTAAGCCCAAGTCTAGCGAATACGCACGATCGAGTTTCAACTTTGACCAACTTCTCGGAATTGAAATTTGAGAATAGTTTCGGATGTCCCATTGGTAGACAAGCATCCACACCAACTTTCGTGATGTTCCGAGCTATTTTCTTCCCCTTTAAACCCAAGTCTAGCGAAAACGCACGATCCAGTTTCAACTTTGACCAACTTCTCGGAATTGAAATTTGAGAATAGTTTTGGATGTCCCATTGGTAGACAAGCGTCCACACCAACGTTCGTGACGTTCCGAGCTATTTTCTCCCCCTTTAAGCCCAAGTCTAGCGAAAACGCACGATCGAGTTTCAAGTTTGACCAAATTCTCGGAATTGAAATTTGAGAATAGTTTCGGATGTCCCATTGGTAGACAAGCGTCCACACCAACTTTCGTGATGTTCCGAGCTATTTTCTTCCCCTTTAAGCCCAAGTCTAGCGAAAACGCACGATCGAGTTTCAACTGTGACCAACTTCTCAGAATTGAAATTTGAGAATAGTTTTGGATCTCCCATTGGTAGACAAGCGTCCACACCAACTTTCGTGACGTTCCGAGCTATTTTCTCCCCCTTTAAGCCCAAGTCTAGCGAAAACGCACGGTCGAGTTTCGGCTTTGACCAACTTCTTGGAATTGAAATTTGAGAATAGATTTGGATTTCCGATTGGTAGACAAGTGCCCACGCCAACTTTCGTGACGTTCCGAGCTAATTTCACACCCTTTAAGCCCAAGTCTTGCGAAAACGCACGATCGATTTTCAACTTTGACCAAATTCTCGCAATTCAAATTTGAGAATAGATTTGGATGTCACATTGGTAGACGAGCGTCCACGCCAACTTTCGTGACGTTCCGAGCTATTTTCACACCGTTTAAGCCCAACTCTAGAGAAAACGCACGATCGCGTTTCATCTTTGACCAACTTCTCGGAATTGAAAATTGGGAATAGATTTGGATGTCCCATTGGTAGACATGCGCGCAAACCAACTTTTGTGACATTACGAGCTAATTTCACATCCTTTAAGCCCAATTCTAGCGAAAACGCACGATCGAGTTTAAACTTTGACCAACTTCTCGGAATTGAAATTTGAGAATAGTTTTGGATGTCCCATTGGTAGACAAGTGTCCACACCAACTTTCGTGACGTTCCGAGCTATTTTCTCCCCCTTTAAGCCCAAGTCTTGCGAAAACGCCTTGTCGAGTTTCGAATTTGACCAACTTCTCGGAATTGAAAATTGAGCATAGATTTGGATGTCCCGTTGGTAGACAAATGCGCACGCCAATTTTCGTGACGTTCCGAGCTATTTTCTCCCCCTTTAAGCCTAAGTCTAGCGAAAATGCATGGCCGATTTTCGACTTTGACCAACTTCTCAGAATTTAAATTTGTGAATAGATTTGGATGTCAAATTGGTAGACGAGCGTCCACGCCAATTTTCGTGACGTTCCGAGCTATTTTCACACCCTTTAAGCCCAACTTTAGCGAAAACGCACGATCGAGTTTCAACTTTGACCAACTTCTCGGAATTGAAATTTGAGAATAGTTTTGGATGTCCCATTGGTAGACAAGCGTCCACACCAACTTTCGTGACGTTCCGAGTTATTTTCTCCCCCTTTAATCCCAAGTCTAGCGAAAATGCACGGTCGATTTTCAACTTTGACCAACTTCTCGGAATTTAAATTTGAGAATGTATTTGGATGTCCCGTTGGTAGATAAGTGCACATGTCAACTTTCAAGACGTTCCGAGCTATTTTCTTCCGCTTTAAGCCCAACTCTAGAGAAAATGCACGATCGTGTTTCGGCTTTGACCTACTTCTCGGAAATGAAAATTGAGAATAGATTTGGATGTCCCATTTGTAGACATGCACGCACAACAACTTTCGTGACGTTACGAGCTAATTTCACACCCTTTAAGCTCAAGTCTAACTAAAACGCATGGTGGCGTTTCGACTTTGACCAGCTTTTGGGAGTTGAAATTTGAAAATATATTTGGATGTCCCGTTGGTAGACAAGTGCACATGCCAACTTTCGTGACGTTCCGAGATATTTTCTTCCCCTTTAAGCCCAACTCTAGAGAAAATGCACGGTCGTGTTTCGAATTTGATCTACTTCTCGGAATTGAAAATTGAGAACAGATTTGGATGTCCCATTTGTAGACATGCATGCACAGCAACTTTCGTGACGTTCCAAGCTATTTTCTCGCCCTTTAAGCCCAAGTCTAGCGAAAACGCACGGTAAATTTTCAACTTTGACCAACTTCTCGGAATTTAAATTTGAGAATAGATTTGGATGTCCCATTTGTAGACATGCGTGCACAGCAACTTTCGTGACATTACGAGCTAATTTCACATCCTTTAAGCCCAATTCTAGCGAAAATTCACGATCGATTTTAACACCCACGCCAACATTCGTGACGTTCCGAGCTATTTTAACACCCTTTAAGCCCAAGTCTAGCGGATACGCACGATCGAGTTACGAATTTCACCAACATCTCGGAATTGAAAATTGAGCATAGATTTGGATGTCCCATTTGTAGACATTCGCGCAAAACAACTTTAGTCACATTACGAGCTAATTTCACACCCTTTAAGCTCAAGTCTAGCGAAAACACATGGTGGCGTTTCGACTTTGACCAGCTTCTCGGAATTGAAATATGAGAATAGATTTGGATGTCCCATTGGTAGACAAGTATGCAAGCCAACTTTCGTGAGATTACGAGCTAATTTCACACCCCTTAAGCCCAAGTCTAGCGAAAAATAACGATCGAGTTTCAACTTTGACCAACTTCTCGGAATTGAAATATGAGAATAGATTTGGATGTCACATTGGTAGACGAGCGTCCACGCCAATTTTCGTGATGTTCCGAGCTATTTTCACACCCTTTAAGCCCAAGTCTAGCGAAAACGCACGATCGAGTTTCAACTTTGTCCAACTTCTCGGAATTGAAATTTGAGAATAGTTTTGGATGTCCCATTGGTAGACAAGCGTCCACACCAACTTTCGTGACGTTCCGAGCTATTTTCTACCCCTTTAAGCCCAAGTCTAGCGAAAACGCACGGTCGAGTTTCGAATTTGACCAACTTCTCGGAATTGAAAATTGACCATCGATTTGCATATCCCGTTGGTAGACAAATGCGCACGCCAACTTTCGTGACATTCCGAGCTATTTTCTCGCCCTTTAATCGCAAGTCTAGCGAAAATACACTGTCGATTTTCAACTTTGATCGACTTCTCGAAATATAAATTTGAGAATAGATTTGGATGTCACATTGGTAGGTCCACGCCAACTTTCGTGACGTTTCGATCTATTTTCTCCCCCTTTAAGACCACGTCTAGCGAAAACGCACGGTCGAGTTTCGAAGTTGACCAACTTCTCGGAATTGAAAACTGAGCATAGATTTGGATGTCCTGTTAGTAGACAAATGCGCACGCCAACTTTCGTGAAGTTCCGAGCTATTTTCTCACCCTTTAAGCCTAAGTCTAGCGAAAACACACGGTCGAGTTTCGAATTTGACCCACTTCTCGGAATTAAAAATTGAGCATAGATTTGGATGTCCCGTTGGTAGATGAGCGTTCACGCCAACTTTCGTGACGTTCCGAGCTATTTTCACACCGTTTAAACCCAAGTATAGCGAAAACGCACGATCGAGTTTCAACTTTGACCAACTTCTCGGAATTGAAATTTGAGAATAGTTTTGGATGTCCCATTGGTAGACAAGCGTCCACCCCAACTTTCGTGACGTTCCGAGTTATTTTCTCCCCCTTTAAGCCCAAGTCTAGCGAAAATGCATGGTCAATTTTCAACTTTCACCAACTTCTCGGAATTTAAATTTGAGAATGGATTTGGATGTCCCGTTGGTAGATAAGTGCACATGTCAACTTTCAAGACGTTCCGAGCTATTTTCTTCCGCTTTAAGCCCAACTCTAGAGAAAATGCACGATCCTGTTTCGGCTTTGACCTACTTCTCGGAAATGAAAATTGAGAATAGATTTGGATGTCCCATTTGTAGACATGCACGCACAACAACTTTCGTGACGTTACGAGCTAATTTCACACCCTTTAAGCTCAAGTCTAACTAAAACGCATGGTGGCGTTTCGACTTTGACCAGCTTTTGGGAGTTGAAATTTGAAAATATATTTGGATGTCCCATTCGTAGACAAGTGCACATGCCAACTTTCGTGACGTTCCGAGATATTTTCTTCCCCTTTAAGCCCAACTCTAGAGAAAATGCACGGTCGTGTTTCGAATTTGAGCTACTTCTCGGAATTGAAAATTGAGAACAGATTTCGATGTCCCATTTGTAGACATGCATGCACAGCAACTTTCGTGACGTTCGAAGCTATTTTCTCGCCCTTAAAGCCCAACTCTAGCGAAAACGCACGGTCAATTTTCAAATTTGACCAACTTCTCGGAATTTAAATTTGAGAATAGATTTGGATGTCCCATTTCTAGACATGCGTGCACAGCAATGTTCGTGACATTACGAGCTAATTTCACATCCTTTAAGCCCAATTCTAGCGAAAACGCACGATCGAGTTTCAACTTCGACCAACTTCTCGGAATAGAAAATTGAGCATAGATTTGGATGTCCCGTTGGTAGACAAATGCGCAAGCCAACTTTTGTGACGTTCCGAGCTATTTTCTCACCCTTTAAGCCTAAGTCTAGCGAAAACGCACGGTCGAGTTATGAATTTGACAAACTTCTCGGAATTAAAAATTGAGCATAGATTTGGATGTCCCGTTGGTAGACAAATGCGCACACCAACTTTCGTGACATTCCGAGCTATTTTCTCACCCTTTAATCCTAAGTGTAGCGAAAATCCATGGTCGATTTTCAACTTTGACCAACTTCTCGGAATTTAAATTTGTGAATAGATTTGGATGTCACATTGGTAGAAGAACGTCCACGCCAACTTTCGTGATGTTCGAAGCTATTTTCACACCCTTTAAGCCCAAGTCTAGCAAAAACGCACGATCGGGTTTCAACTTTGACCAACTTCTCAGAATTTAAATTTGAGAATGGATTTGGATGGCACATTGGTAGACGAGCGTCCACGCCAACTTTCGAAACGTTCCGAGCTATTTTCACACCCTTTAAGCCCAAGTCTAGCGAAACCGCACGATCGGGTTTCAACTTTGATTAAATTCTCGGAATTGAAATTTGAGAATAGTTTTGGATGCCCCATTGGTAGACAAGCGTCCACACCAACTTTTGTGACCTTACGAGCTATTTTCTCCACCTTTAAGCCCAAGTCTAGCGAAAACGCACTGTCAAGTTTCGAATTTGATCAACTTCTCGGAATTGAAAATTGAGCATAGACTTGGATGTCCCATTGGTAGACAAATGCGCACGCCAACTTCCGTGACGTTCCGAGCTATTTTCTCACCCTTTAAGCCTAAGTCTAGCGAAAATGCACGGTCGAGTTTCGAATTTGACCAACTTCTCGGAATTAAAAATTGAGCATAGATTTGGATGTCCCATTGGTAGACAAATGCGCACGCCAACTTTCGTCACATTACAAGCTAATTTCACACCCTTTAAGCTCAAGTCGAGCGAAAACGCATGGTCGAGTTTCGAATTTGATCAACTTCTCGGAATTGAAAATTTAGCATAGATTTGGATGTCTCGTTAGTAGACAAATGCGCACGCCAACTTTCGTGACGTTCCAAGCTCTTTTCTCACCCTTTATGCCTATGTCTAGCGAAAATGCACGGTCGATTTTCAACTTTGACAAACTTCTCGGAACTTAAATTTTAGAATGGATTTGGATGTCACATTGGTAGACGAGCGTCCACGCCAACTTTCGTAACGTTCCGAGCTATTTTGACACCCTTTAAGCCCAAGTCTAGCGAAAACGCACGATCGAGTTTCAACTTTGATTAAATTCTCGGAATTGAAATTTGAGAATAATTTTGGATGTCCCATTGGTAGACAAGCGTCCACACCAACTTTCGTGACGTTCCGAGCCATTTTTTGCCCCTTTAAGCCCAACTCTAGCGAAAACGCACGATCGAGTTCCAACTCTGACCAACTTCTCGGAATTTAGATTTGAGAATGGATTTGGATGTCACATTGGTAGACAAGTGTCCATGCCAACTTTCGTGGCGTTCCCATCTATTTTCTCCCCCTTTAAGCCCAAGTCTAGCGAAAACGCACGATCGAGTTTCAGCTTTGACCAAAATCTCGGAATTTAAATATGAGAATGGATTTGGATGTCACATTGGTAGACAAGCGTCCACGCCAACTTTCGAAACGTTCCGAGCTACTTTCACACCCTTTAAGCCCAAGACTAGCGAAAACGCACGATGGAGTTTCAACTTTGATTAAATTCTTGGAATTGAAATTTGAGAATAGTTTTGGATGTCCCATTGGTAGACAAGCGTACACACCAACTTTCGTGACGTTCCGAGCTATTTTCTCCCCCTTTAAGCCCAAGTCTAGCGAAAACGCACGGTCGAGTTTCGAATTTGACCAACTTCTCTGAATTGAAAATTGAGCATAGATTTGGATGTCCCGATGGTAGGCAAATGCGCATGCCAACTTTCGTGACGTTCCGAGTTATTTTCTCACCCTTTAAGCCTAAGTCTAGCGAAAACGCACGGTCGAGTTTCGAATTTGACCAACTTCTCGGAATTGAAAATTGACCATCGATTTGCATATCCCGTTGGTAGACAAATGCGCACGCCAACTTTCGTGACATTCCGAGCTATTTTCTCGCCCTTTAATCGCAAGTCTAGCGAAAATACACTGTCGATTTTCAACTTTGATCGACTTCTCGAAATATAAATTTGAGAATAGATTTGGATGTCACATTGGTAGGTCCACGCCAACTTTCGTGACGTTTCGATCTATTTTCTCCCCCTTTAAGACCACGTCTAGCGAAAACGCACGGTCGAGTTTCGAAGTTGACCAACTTCTCGGAATTGAAAACTGAGCATAGATTTGGATGTCCTGTTAGTAGACAAATGCGCACGCCAACTTTCGTGAAGTTCCGAGCTATTTTCTCACCCTTTAAGCCTAAGTCTAGCGAAAACACACGGTCGAGTTTCGAATTTGACCCACTTCTCGGAATTAAAAATTGAGCATAGATTTGGATGTCCCGTTGGTAGATGAGCGTTCACGCCAACTTTCGTGACGTTCCGAGCTATTTTCACACCGTTTAAACCCAAGTCTAGCGAAAACGCACGATCGAGTTTCAACTTTGACCAACTTCTCGGAATTGAAATTTGAGAATAGTTTTGGATGTCCCATTGGTAGACAAGCGTCCACCCCAACTTTCGTGACGTTCCGAGTTATTTTCTCCCCCTTTAAGCCCAAGTCTAGCGAAAATGCATGGTCAATTTTCAACTTTCACCAACTTCTCGGAATTTAAATTTGAGAATGGATTTGGATGTCCCGTTGGTAGATAAGTGCACATGTCAACTTTCAAGACGTTCCGAGCTATTTTCTTCCGCTTTAAGCCCAACTCTAGAGAAAATGCACGATCCTGTTTCGGCTTTGACCTACTTCTCGGAAATGAAAATTGAGAATAGATTTGGATGTCCCATTTGTAGACATGCACGCACAACAACTTTCGTGACGTTACGAGCTAATTTCACACCCTTTAAGCTCAAGTCTAACAAAAACGCATGGTGGCGTTTCGACTTTGACCAGCTTTTGGGAGTTGAAATTTGAAAATATATTTGGATGTCCCATTCGTAGACAAGTGCACATGCCAACGTTCGTGACGTTCCGAGATATTTTCTTCCCCTTTAAGCCCAACTCTAGAGAAAATGCACGGTCGTGTTTCGAATTTGAGCTACTTCTCGGAATTGAAAATTGAGAACAGATTTCGATGTCCCATTTGTAGACATGCATGCACAGCAACTTTCGTGACGTTCGAAGCTATTTTCTCGCCCTTAAAGCCCAATTCTAGCGAAAACGCACGGTCAATTTTCAAATTTGACCAACTTCTCGGAATTTAAATTTGAGAATAGATTTGGATGTCCCATTTCTAGACATGCGTGCACAGCAATGTTCGTGACATTACGAGCTAATTTCACATCCTTTAAGCCCAATTCTAGCGAAAACGCACGATCGAGTTTCAACTTCGACCAACTTCTCGGAATTGAAATTTGAGAATAGATTTGGATGTCCCATTGGTAGACAAGCGTCCACACCAACTTTCGTGACGTACCGAGCTATTTTCTCCCCCTTTAAGCCCAAATCTAGCGAAAACGCACGGTCGAGTTTTGAATTTGACCAACTTCTCGGAATTGAAAATTGAGCTTAGATTTGGATGTCCCGTTGGTAGAAAAATGTGCACGCCAACTTTCGTGACGTTCCGAGCTATTTTCTCACGCTTTAAGCCTAAGTCTAGCAAAAATGCACGGTAGATTTTCAACTTTGACCAACTTCTCGAAATTTAAATTTGAGAGTAGATTTGGATGTCCCGTTGGTAGATAAGTGCACAGGCCAACTTTCGTGACGTTCCGAGCTATTTTCTCACCCTTTAAGCGCAAGTCTAGCGAAAATGCACGATCGATTTTCAACTTTGACCAACTTCTCAGAATTTAAATTTGAGAATAGATTTGGATGTCCCATTGGTAGACGAGCATCCACGCCAACATTCGTGACGTTCCGAGCTATTTTAACACCCTTTAAGCCCAAGTCTAGCGAATACGCACGATCGAGTTACGAATTTCACCAACATTTCGGAATTGAAAATTGAGCATAGATTTGGATGTCCCATTTGTAGACATTCGCGCAAAACAACTTTAGTCACATTACGAGCTAATTTCACACCCTTTAAGCTCAAGTCTAGCGAAAACACATGGTGGCATTTCGACTTTGACCAACTTCTCGGAATTGAAATATGAGAATAGATTTGGATGTCCCATTGGTAGACAAGTACGCAAGCCAACTTTCGTGAGATTACGAGCTAATTTCACACCCCTTAAGCCCAAGTCTAGCGAAAAATCATGATCGAGTTTCAACTTTGACCAACTTCTCGGAATTGAAATATGAGAATAGATTTGGATGTCACATTGGTAGACGAGCGTCCACGCCAACTTTCGTGACGTTCCGAGCTATTTTCACACCCTTTAAGCCCAAGTCTAGCGAAAACGCACGATCGAGTTTCAACTTTGACCAACTTCTCGGAATTTAAATTTGAGAATGGATTTGGATGGCACATTGGTAGACGAGCGTCCACGCCAACTTTCGAAACGTTCCGAGCTATTTTCACACCCTTTAAGCCCAAGTCTAGCGAAAACGCACGATCGGGTTTCAACTTTGATTAAATTCTCGGAATTGAAATTTTAGAATAGTTTTGGATGCCCCATTGGTAGACAAGCGTCCACACCAACTTTTGTGACGTTACGAGCTATTTTCTCCCCCTTTAAGCCCAAGTCTAGCGAAAACGCACTGTCGAGTTTCGAATTTGATCAACTTCTCGGAATTGAAAATTGAGCATAGATTTGGATGTCCCGTTGGTAGACAAATGCGCACGCCAACTTCCGTGACGTTCCGAGCTATTTTCTCACCCTTTAAGCCTAAGTCTAGCGAAAATGCACGGTCGAGTTTCGAATTTGACAAACTTCTCGGAATTAAAAATTGAGCATAGATTTGGATGTCCCATTGGTAGACAAATGCGCACGCCAACTTTCGTCACATTACAAGCTAATTTCACACCCTTTAAGCTCAAGTCGAGCGAAAACGCATGGTCGAGTTTCGAATTTGATCAACTTCTCGGAATTAAAAATTTAGCATAGATTTGGATGTCCCGTTAGTAGACAAATGCGCACGCCAACTTTCGTGACGTTCCAAGCTCTTTTCGCACCCTTTATGCCTATGTCTAGCGAAAATCCACGGTCGATTTTCAACTTTGACAAACTTCTCGGAATTTAAATTTGAGAATGGATTTGGATGTCACATTGGTAGACGAGCGTCCACGCCAACTTTTGTAACGTTCCGAGCTATTTTGACACCCTTTAAGCCCAAGTCTAGCGAAAACGCACGATCGAGTTTCAACTTTGATTAAATTTTCGGAATTGAAATTTGAGAATAGTTTTGGATGTCCCATTGGTAGACAAGCGTCCACACCAACTTTCGTGACGTTCCGAGCTATTTTTTGCCCCTTTAAGCCCAACTCTAGCGAAAAAGCACGATCGAGTTCCAACTTTGACCAACTTCTCAGAATTTAGATTTGAGAATGGATTTGGATGTCACATTGGTAGACAAGTGTCCATGCCAACTTTCGTGGCGTTCCCATCTATTTTCTCCCCCTTTAAGCCCAAGTCTAGCGAAAACGCACGATCAAGTTTCAACTTTGACCAAAATCTCGGAATTTAAATTTGAGAATGGATTTGGATGTCACATTGGTAGACAAGCGTCCACGCCAACTTTCGAAACGATCCGAGCTACTTTCACACCCTTTAAGCCCAAGACTAGCGAAAACGCACGATCGAGTTTCAACTTTGATTAAATTCTTGGAATTGAAATTTGAGAATAGTTTTGGATGTCCCATTGGTAGACAAGCGTGCACACCAATTTTCGTGACGTTCCGAGCTATTTTCTCCCCCTTTAAGCCCAAGTCTAGCGAAAACGCACGGTCGAGTTTCGAATTTGACCAACTTCTCAGAATTGAAAATTGAGCATAGATTTGGATGGCCCAATGGTAGGCAAATGCGCATGCCAACTTTCGTGACGTTCCAAGCTATTTTCTCACCCTTTAAGCCTAAGTCTAGCGAAAACGCACGGTCGAGTTTCGAATTTGACCAACCTCTTGGAATTAAAAATTGACCATAGATTTGGATATCCCGTTGGTAGACAAATGCGCACGCCAACTTTCGTGACATTCCGAGCTATTTTCTCGCCCTTTAAATCGCAAGTATAGCGAAAATGCACGGTCGATTTTCAACTTTGACCGACTTCTCGAGATATAAATTTGAGAATAGATTTGGATGTCACATTGGTAGGTCCACGCCAACTTTCGTGACGTTTCGATCTATTTTCTCCCCCTTTAAGCCCACGTCTAGCGAAAATGCACGGTCGAGTTTCGAAGTTGACCAACTTCTTGGAATTGAAAATTGAGCATAGATATGGATGTCCCGTTAGTAGACAAATGCGCACGCCAACTTTCGTGACGTTCCGAGCTATTTTCTCACCCTTTAAGCCTAAGTCTAGCGAAAACGCACGGTCGAGTTTCGAATTTGACCCACTTCTCGGAATTAAAAATTGAGCATAGATTTGGATGTCCCGTTGGTAGACAAATGCGCACGCCAACTTTCGTGACATTCTGAGCTATTTTCTCCCCCTTTAAGCCCAAGTCTAGCGAAATCGCATGATCGAGTTTCAACTTTGACCAACTTGATTTGGATGTCCCATTTGCAGACATGCATGCACAGGAACTTTCGTGACGTTCCAAGCTATTTTCAGACATCCCTTTAAATCGCAAGTCTAGCGAAAATGCACGGTCGATTTTCAACTTTGACCGACTTCTCGAAATATAAATTTGAGAATGGATTTGGATGTCACATTGGTAGGTCCACGCCAACATTCGTGACGTTTCGATCTATTTTCTCCCCCTTTAAGCCCACGTCTAGCGAAAACGCACGGTCGAGTTTCGAAGTTGACCAACTTCTCGAAATTGAAAATTGAGCATAGATTTGGATGTCCCGTTAGTAGACAAATGCGCACGCCAACTTTCGTGACGTTCCGAGCTATTTTTTCACCCTTTAAGCCTAAGTCTAGCGAAAACGCAAGGTCGAGTTTCGAATTTGACCCACTTCTCGGAATTAAAAATTGAGCATAGATTTGGATGTCCCGTTGGTAGACAAATGCGCACGCCAACTTTCGTGACATTCCGAGCTATTTTCTCGCCCTTTAATCCCAAGTCTAGCGAAAATGCACGGTCGATTTTCAACTTTGACCAACTTCTCAAAATATAAATTTGAGAACAGTTTTGGATGTCCCATTGGTAGACAAGCGTCCACACCAACTTTCGTGACGTTTCGGACTATTTTCTCCCCCTTTAAGCCCAAGTCTAGCGAAAACGCACGGTCGAGTTTCAAATTCGACCAACTTCTCGGTATTGAAAATTGAGCATAGATTTGGATGTCCCGTTGGTAGACAAATGCACACGCCAACTTACGTGACGTTCCGAGCTATTTTCTCAACCTTTAAGCCTAAGTCTAGCGAAAACGCACGGTCGATTTTCAACTTTGAGCAACTTCTCGGAATTTAAATTTGAGAATGGATTTGGATGTCAAATTGGTAGACGAGCGTCCACGCCAACTTTCGTAACGTTCCGAGCTATTTTCACACCCTTTAAGTCCAAGTCTAGCGAAAACGCACGATCCAGTTTCAACTTTGACCAACTTCACGGAATTGAAATTTGAGAATAGTTTTGGATGTCCCATTGGTAGACAAGCGTCCACACCAACGTTCGTGACGTTCTGAGCTATTTTCTCCCCCTTTAAGCCCAAGTCTAGCGAAAACGCACGATCGAGTTTCAACTTTGACCAACTTCTCGGAATTGAAATTTGAGAATAGTTTCGGATGTCCCATTGGTAGACAAGCGTCCACACCAACTTTCGTGATGTTCTGAGCTATTTTCTTCCCCTTTAAGCCCAAGTCTAGCGAAAACGCACGATCGAGTTTCAACTGTGACCAACTTCTCAGAATTGAAATTTGAGAATAGTTTTGGATCTCCCATTAGTATACAAGCGTCCACACCAATTTTCGTGACGTTCCGAGCTATTTTCTCCCCCTTTAAGCCCAAGTCTAGCGAAAACGCACGGTCGAGTTTCGGCTTTGACCAACTTCTTGGAATTGAAATTTGAGAATAGATTTGGATTTCCGATTGGTAGACAAGTGCCCACGCCAACTTTCGTGACGTTCCGAGCTAATTTCACACCCTTTAAGCCCAAGTCTAGGGAAAACGCACGATCGATTTTCAACTTTGACAAACTTCTCGCAATTCAAATTTGAGAATAGATTTGGATGTCACATTGGTAGACGAGCGTCCACGCCAACTTTCGTGACGTTTCGAGCTATTTTCACACCCTTTAAGCCCAACTCTAGAGAAAACGCACGATCGCGTTTCATCTTTGACCAACTTCTCGGAATTGAAAATTGGGAATAGATTTGGATGTCCCATTGGTAGACATGCGCCTAAACCAACTTTTGTGACATTACGAGCTAATTTCACATCCTTTAAGCCCAATTCTAGTGAAAACGCACGATCAAGTTTCAACTTTGACCAACTTGTCGGAATTGAAATTTGAGAATAGTTTTGGATGTCCCATTGGTAGACAAGTGTCCACACCAACTTTCGTGACGTTCCGAGCTATTTTCTCCCCCTTTAAGCCCAAGTCTAGCGAAAACGCACGGTCGATCTTCGAATTTGACCAACTTCTCGAAATTGAAAATTGAGCATAGATTTGGATGTCCCGTTGGTAGACAAATGTGCACGCCAACTTTCGTGACGTTCCGATCTATTATCTCACCCTTTAAGCCTAAGTCTAGCAAAAACGCACGGTCGAGTTTCAAATTTGACCAACTTCTCGGAATTAAAAATTGAGCATAGATTTGGATGTCCCGTTTATAGACAAAAACGCACGCCAACTTTTGTCACATTACGAGCTAATTTCACACCCTTTAAGCTCAAGTCTAGCGACAATGCACGGTCGATTTTCTACTTTGACCAGCTTCTCGGAATATAAATTTGAGAATATATTTGGATGTCACATTGGTAGACGAGCGTCCATGCCAGCTTTCATGACGTTCCGAGCTATTCTCACGCTTTAAGCCCAAGTCTAGCGAAAATGCACGGTCGATTTTCAACTTTGACCAACTTCTCGGAATTTAAATTTGAGAATAGTTTTGGATGTGCCATTGGTAGACAAGCATCCACACCAACATTCGTTACATTCCGAGCTATTTTCACACCCTTTAAGCCCAAGTCTAGCGAAAACGCACGATCGAGTTTCAACTTTGACCAACTTCTCGGAATTGAAATTTGAGAATAGTTTTGGATGTCTCATTGGTAGACAAGCGTCCACACTAACTTTCATGACGTTCCGAGCTAATTTCTCCCCCCTTTAAGCCCAAGTCTAGCGAAAATGCACGGTCGAGTTTTGAATTTGACCAACTTCTCGGAATTGAAAATTGAGCAGAGATTTGGATGCCCCGTTGGTAGACAAATGCGCATGCCAACTTTCGTGACGTTCCAAGCTATTTTATCATCCTTTAAGCCTAAGTCTAGCGAAAATGCACAGTCGATTTTCAACTTTGACCAACTTCTCAGAATTTAAATTTGAGAATAGATTTGGATGTCAAATTGGTAGACGAGCGTCCACGCCAATTTTCGTGACATTCCGAGCTATTTTCACACCCTTTAAGCCCAACTTTAGCGAAAACGCACGATCGAGTTTCAACTTTGACCAACTTCTCGGAATTGAAATTTGAGAATAGTTTTGGATGTCCCATTGGTAGACAAGCGTCCAGATCAACTTTCGTGACGTTCCGAGTTATTTTCAACTTTGACCAACTTCTCGGAATTTAATTTTGAGAATGGATTTGGATGTCCCGTTGGTAGATAAGTGCACATGTCAACTTTCAAGACGTTCCGAGCTATTTTCTTCCGCTTTAAGCCCAACTCTAGAGAAAATGCACGATCGTGTTTCGGCTTTGACCTACTTCTCGGAAATGAAAATTGAGAATAGATTTGGATGTCCCATTTGTAGACATGCACGCACAACAACTTTCGTGACGTTACGAGCTAATTTCACACCCTTTAAGCTCAAGTCTAACTAAAACGCATGGTGGCGTTTCGACTTTGACCAGCTTTTGGGAGTTGAAATTTGAAAATATATTTGGATGTCCCGTTGGTAGACAAGTGCACATGCCAACTTTCGTGACGTTCCGAGATATTTTCTTCCCCTTTAAGCCCAACTCTAGAGAAAATGCACGGTCGTGTTTCGAATTTGAGCTACTTCTCGGAATTGAAAATTGAGAACAGATTTGGATGTCCCATTTGTAGACATGCATGCACAGCAACTTTCGTGACGTTCCAAGCTATTTTCTCGCCCTTTAAGCCCAAGTCTAGCGAAAACGCACGGTCAATTTTCAACTTTGACCAACTTCTCGGAATTTAAATTTGAGAATAGATTTGGATGTCCCATTTGTAGACATGCGTGCACAGCAACTTTCGTGACATTACGAGCTAATTTCACATCCTTTAAGCCCAATTCTAGCGAAAACGCACGATCGAGTTTCAACTTCGACCAACTTCTCGGAATTGAAATTTGAGAATAGTTTTGGATGTCCCATTGGTAGACAAGCGTCCACACCAACTTTCGTGACGTACCGAGCTATTTTCTCCCCCTTTAAGCCCAAATCTAGCGAAAACGCACGGTCGAGTTTCGAATTTGACCAACTTCTCGGAATTGAAAATTGAGCATAGATTTGGATGTCCCGTTGGTAGACAAATGTGCACGCCAACTTTCGTGACGTTCCGAGCTATTTTCTCACGCTTTAAGCCTAAGTCTAGCAAAAATGCACGGTAGATTTTCAACTTTGACCAACTTCTCGGAATTTAAATTTGAGAGTGGATTTGGATGTCCCGTTGGTAGATAAGTGCACACGCCAACTTTCGTGACGTTCCGAGCTATTTTCTCACCCTTTAAGCGCAAGTCTAGCGAAAATGCACGATCGATTTTCAACTTTGACCAACTTCTCAGAATTTAAATTTGAGAATAGATTTGGATGTCCCATTGGTAGACGAGCATCCACGCCAACATTCGTGACGTTCCGAGCTATTTTAACACCCTTTAAGCCCAAGTCTAGCGAATACGCACGATCGAGTTACGAATTTCACCAACATCTCGGAATTGAAAATTGAGCATAGATTTGGATGTCCCATTTGTAGACATTCGTGCAAAACAACTTTAGTCACATTACGAGCTAATTTCACACCCTTTAAGCTCAAGTCTAGCGAAAACACATGGTGGCGTTTCGACTTTGACCAACTTCTCGGAATTGAAATATGAGAATAGATTTGGATGTCCCATTGGTAGACAAGTACGCAAGCCAACTTTCGTGAGATTACGAGCTAATTTCACACCCCTTAAGCCCAAGTCTAGTGAAAAATCACGATCGAGTTTCAACTTTGACCAACTTCTCGGAATTGAAATATGAGAATAGATTTGGATGTCACATTGGTAGACGAGCGTCCACGCCAACTTTCGTGACGTTCCGAGCTATTTTCACACCCTTTAAGCCCAAGTCTAGCGAAAACGCACGATCGAGTTTCAACTTTGTCCAACTTCTCGGAATTGAAATTTGAGAATAGTTTTGGATGTCCCATTGGTAGACAAGCGTCCACACCAACTTTCGTAACGTTCCGAGCTATTTTTTGCCCCTTTAAGCCCAACTCTAGCGAAAACGCACGATCGAGTTCCAAC
This sequence comes from Larix kaempferi, assembly GCA_027924585.1. Classification (NCBI taxonomy): domain Eukaryota; kingdom Viridiplantae; phylum Streptophyta; class Pinopsida; order Pinales; family Pinaceae; genus Larix; species Larix kaempferi. Next base: position 1,037,030 of record BSBM01001502.1, on the reverse strand, counting down.
TTTGACCAACTTCTCGGAATTTAGATTTGAGAATGGATTTGGATGTCACATTGGTAGACAAGTGTCCATGCCAACTTTCGTGGCGTTCCCATCTATTTTCTCCCCCTTTAAGCCCAAGTCTAGGGAAAACGCACGATCGAGTTTCAACTTTGACCAAAATCTCGGAATTTAATTTTGAGAATGGATTTGGATGTCCCGTTGGTAGATAAGTGCACATGTCAACTTTCAAGACGTTCCGAGCTATTTTCTTCTGCTTTAAGCCCAACTCTACAGAAAATGCACGATCGTGTTTCGGCTTTGACCTCCTTCTCGGAAATGAAAATTGAGAATAGATTTGGATGTCCCATTTGTAGACATGCACGCACAACAACTTTCGTGACGTTACGAGCTAATTTCACACCCTTTAAGCTCAAGTCTAACTAAAACGCATGGTGGCGTTTCGACTTTGACCAGCTTTTGGGAGTTGAAATTTGAAAATATATTTGGATGTCCCGTTGGTAGACAAGTGCACATGCCAACTTTCGTGACGTTCCGAGATATTTTCTTCCCCTTTAAGCCCAACTATAGAGAAAATGCACGGTCGTGTTTCGAATTTGAGCTACTTCTCGGAATTGAAAATTGAGAACAGATTTGGATGTCTCGTTTGTAGACATGCATGCACAGCAACTTTCGTGACGTTCCAAGCTATTTTCTTGCCCTTTAAGCCCAAGTCTAGCGAAAACGCACGGTCAATTTTTAACTTTGACCAACTTCTCGGAATTTAAATTTGAGAATAGATTTGGATGTCCCATTTGTAGACATGCGTGCACAGCAACTTTCGTGACATTATGAGCTAATTTCAAATCCTTTAAGCCCAATTCTAGCGAAAACGCACGATCGAGTTTCAACTTCGACCAACTTCTCGGAATTGAAATTTGAGAATAGTTTTGGATGTCCCATTGGTAGACAAGCGTCCACACCAACTTTCGTGACGTACCGAGCTATTTTCTCCCCCTTTAAGCCCAAATCTAGCGAAAACGCACGGTCGAGTTTCGAATTTGACCAACTTCTCGGAATTGAAAATTGAGCATAGATTTGGATGTCCCGTTGGTAGACAAATGTGCACGCCAACTTTCGTGACGTTCCGAGCTATTTTCTCACGCTTGAAGCCTAAGTCTAGCAAAAATGCACGGTAGATTTTCAACTTTGACCAACTTCTCGGAATTTAAATTTGAGAGTGGATTTGGATGTCCCGTTGGTAGATAAGTGCACACGCCAACTTTCGTGGCGTTCCGAGCTATTTTCTCACCCTTTAAGCGCAAGTCTAGCAAAAATGCACGATCGATTTTCAACTTTGACCAACTTCTCAGAATTTAAATTTGAGAATAGATTTGGATGTCCCATTGGTAGACGAGCATCCACGCCAACATTCGTGACGTTCCGAGCTATTTTAACACCCTTTAAGCCCAATTCTAGCGAATACGCACGATCGAGTTACGAATTTCACCAACATCTCGGAATTGAAAATTGAGCATAGATTTGGAGGTCCCATTTGTAGACATTCGCGCAAAACAACTTTAGTCACATTACGAGCTAATTTCACACCCTTTAAGCTCAAGTCTAGCGAAAACACATGGTGGCGTTTCGACTTTGACCAGCTTTTGGGAGTTGAAATTTGAAAATATATTTGGATGTCCTGTTGGTAGACAAGTGCACATGCCAACTTTCGTGACGTTCCGAGATATTTTCTTCCCCTTTAAGCCCAACTCTAGAGAAAATGCACGGTCGTGTTTCGAATTTGAGCTACTTCTCGGAATTGAAAATTGAGAACAGATTTGGATGTCCCATTTGTAGACATGCATGCACAGCAACTTTCGTGACGTTCCAAGCTATTTTCTCGCCCTTTAAGCCCAAGTCTAGCGAAAACACAAGGTCAATTTTCAACTTTGACCAACTTCTCGGAATTTAAATTTGAGAATAGATTTGGATGTCCCATTTGTAGACATGCGTGCACAGCAACTTTCGTGACATTACGAGCTAATTTCACATCCTTTAAGCCCAATTCTAGCGAAAACGCACGATCGAGTTTCAACTTCGACCAACTTCTCGGAATTGAAATTTGAGAATAGTTTTGGATGTCCCATTGGTAGACAAGCGTCCACACCAACTTTCGTGACGTGCCGAGCTATTTTCTCCCCCTTTAAGCCCAAATCTAGCGAAAACGCACGGTCGAGTTTCGAATTTGACCAACTTCTCGGAATTGAAAATTGAGCATAGATTTGGATGTCCCGTTGGTAGAAAAATGTGCACGCCAACTTTCGTGACGTTCCGAGCTATTTTATCACCCTTTAATCCTAAGTGTAGCGAAAATCCATGGTCGATTTTCAACTTTGACCAACTTCTCGGAATTTAAATTTGTGAATAGATTTGGATGTCACATTGGTAGAAGAACGTCCACGCCAACTTTCGTGATGTTCGAAGCTATTTTCACACCCTTTAAGCCCAAGTCTAGCAAAAACGCACGATCGGGTTTCAACTTTGACCAACTTCTCGGAATTTAAATTTGTGAATAGATTTGGATGTCACATTGGTAGAAGAACGTCCACGCCAACTTTCGTGATGTTTGAAGCTATTTTCACACCCTTTAAGCCCAAGTCTAGCAAAAACGCACGATCGGGTTTCAACTTTGACCAACTTCTCGGAATTTAAATTTGAGAATGGATTTGGATGGCACATTGGTAGACGAGCGTCCACGCCAACTTTCGAAACGTTCCGAGCTATTTTCACACCCTTTAAGCCCAAGTCTAGCGAAAACGCACGATCGGGTTTCAACTTTGATTAAATTCTCGGAATTGAAATTTGAGAATAGTTTTGGATGCCCCATTGGTAGACAAGCGTCCACACCAACTTTTGTGACGTTAGGAGCTATTTTCTCCCCCTTTAAGCCCAATTCTAGCGAAAACGCACTGTCGAGTTTCGAATTTGATAAACTTCTCGGAATTGAAAATTGAGCATAGATTTGGATGTCCCGCTGGTAGACAAATGCGCACGCCAACTTTCGTGACGTTCCGAGCTATTTTCTCACGCTTTAAGCCTAAGTCTAGCGAAAATGCACGGTCGAGTATCGAATTTGACCAACTTCTCGGAATTAAAAATTGAGCATAGGTTTGGATGTCCCATTGGTAGACAAATGCGCACGCCAACTTTCGTCACATTACAAGCTAATTTCACACCCTTTAAGCTCAAGTCGAGCGAAAACGCTATGGTCGAGTTTCGAATTTGATCAACTTCTCGGAATTGAAAATTTAGCATAGATTTGGATGTCCCGTTGGTAGACAAATGCGCACGCCAACTTTCGTGACATTCCGAGCTATTTTCTCGCCCTTTAATCCCAAGTCTAGCGAAAATGCACGGTCGATTTTCAACTTTGACCAACTTCTCAAAATATAAATTTGAGAACAGTTTTGGATGTCCCATTGGTAGACAAGCGTCCACACCAACTTTCATGACGTTTCGAGCTATTTTCTCCCCCTTTAAGCCCAAGTCTAGCGAAAACGCTACGGTCGAGTTTCAAATTCGACCAACTTCTCGGTATTGAAAATTGAGCATAGATTTGGATGTCCCGTTGGTAGACAAATGCACACGCCAACTTTCGTAACGTTCCGAGCTATTTTCACACCCTTTAAGCCCAAGTCTAGCGAATGCGCACGATCGGGTTTCAACTTTGATTAAATTCTCAGAATTGAAATTTGAGAATAGTTTTGGATGCCCCATTGGTAGAATAGCGTCCACACCAACTTTTGTGACGTTACGAGCTATTTTCTCCCCCTTTAAGCCCAAGTCTAGCGAAAACGCACTGTCGAGTTTCGAATTTGATCAACTTCTCGGAATTGAAAATTGAGCATAGATTTGGATGTCCCGTTGGTAGACAAATGCGCACGCCAACTTTCGTGACGTTCCAAGCTCTTTTCTCACCCTTTATGCCTATGTCTAGCGAAAATGCACGGTCGATTTTCAACTTTGATAAACTTCTCGGAATTTAAATTTGAGAATGGATTTGGATGTCACATTGGTAGACGAGCGTCCACGCCAACTTTCGTAACGTTTCGAGCTATTTTTTGCCCCTTTAAGCCCAACTCTAGCAAAAACGCACGATCGAGTTCCAACTTTGACCAACTTCTCAGAATTTAGATTTGAGAATGGATTTGGATGTCACATTGGTACACAAGTGTCCATGCCAACTTTCGTGGCGTTCCCATCTATTTTCTCCCCCTTTAAGCCCAAGTCTAGCGAAAACGCACGATCGAGTTTCAACTTTGACCAAAATCTCGGAATTTAAATTTTAGAATGAATTTGGATGTCAGATTGGTAGGAAAGCGTCCACGCCAACTTTCGAAACGTTCCGAGCTACTTTCACACCCTTTAAGCCCAAGACTAGCGAAAACGCACGATCGAGTTTCAACTTTGATTAAATTCTTGGAATTGAAATTTGAGAATAGTTTTGGATGTCCCATTGGTAGACAAGCGTACACACCAACTTTCGTGACGTTCCGAGCTATTTTCTCCCCCTTTAAGCCCAAGTCTAGCGAAAACGCACGGTCGAGTTTCGAATTTGACCAACTTCTCGGAATTGAAAATTGACATAGATTTGGATGTCCCGATGGTAGGCAAATGCGCATGCCAACTTTCGTGACGTTCCGAGCTATTTTCTCACCCTTTAAGCCTAAGTCTAGCGAAAACGCACGGTCGAGTTTTGAATTTGACCAACTTCTCGGAATTAAAAATTGACCATAGATTTGGATATCCCGTTGGTAGACAAATGCGCACGCCAACTTTCGTGACATTCCGAGCTATTTTCTCGCCCTTTAATCGCAAGTCTAGCGAAAATGCACGGTCGATTTTCAACTTTGACCGACTTCTCGAAATATAAATTTGAGAATAGATTTGGATGTCACATTGGTAGGTCCACGCCAACTCTCGTGACGTTTCGATCTATTTTCTCCCCCTTTAAGCCCACGTCTAGCGAAAACACACGGTCGAGTTTCGAAGTTGACCAACTTCTCGGAATTGAAAATTGAGCATAGATTTGGATGTCCCGTTAGTAGACAAATGCGCACGCCAACTTTCGTGACGTTCCGAGCTATTTTCTCACCCTTTAAGCCTAAGTCTAGTGAAAACGCACGGTCGAGTTTCGAATTTGACCCACTTCTCAGAATTAAAAATTGAGCATAGATTTGGATGTCCCGTTGGTAGACAAATGCGCACGCCAACTTTCATGACATTCCGAGCTATTTTCTCGCCCTTTAATCGCAAGTCTAGTGAAAATGCACGGTCGATTTTCAACTTTGACCGACTTCTTGAAATATAAATTTGAGAATAGATTTGGATGTCACATTGGTAGGTCCACGCCAACTTTCGTGACGTTTCGATCTATTTTCTCCCCCTTTAAGCCCACGTCTAGCGAAAACGCACGGTCGAGTTTGGAAGTTGACCAACTTCTCGGAATTGAAAATTGAGCATTGATTTGGATGTCCCGTTAGTAGACAAATGCGCACGCCAACTTTCGTGACGTTCCGAGCTATTTTCTCACCCTTTAAGCCTAAGTCTAGCGAAAACGCACGGTCGAGTTTCGAATTTGACCCACTTCTCGGAATTAAAAATTGGGCATAGATTTGGATGTCCCGTTGGTAGACAAATGCACACGCCAACTTTCGTGACATTCCGAGCTATTTTCTCGCCCTTTAATCCCAAGTCTAGCGAAAATGCACGGTCGATTTTCAACTTTGACCAACTTCTCAAAATATAAATTTGAGAACAGTTTTGGATGTCCCATTGGTAGACAAGCGTCCACACCAACTTTCGTGACGTTCCGAGCTATTTTCTACCCCTTTAAGCCCAAGTCTAGCGAAAACGGACGGTCGAGTTTCAAATTCGACCAACTTCTCGGTATTGAAAATTGAGCATAGATTTGGATGTCCCGTTGGTAGACAAATGTGCACGCCAACTTTCGTGACGTTCCGATCTATTTTCTCACCCTTTAAGCCTAGGTCTAGCAAAAACGCACGGTCGAGTTTCAAATTTGACCAACTTCTCGGAATTAAAAATTGAGCATAGATTTGGATGTCCCGTTTATAGACAAAAACGCACGCCAACTTTTGTCACATTACGAGCTAATTTCACACCCTTTAAGCTCAAGTCTAGCGAAAATGCACGGTCGATTTTCTACTTTGACCAGCTTCTCGGAATATAAATTTGAGAATATATTTGGATGTCACATTGGTAGACGAGCGTCCATGCCAACTTTCGTGACGTTCCGAGCTATTCTCACGCTTTAAGCCCAAGTCTAGCGAAAATGCACGGTCGATTTTCAACTTTGACCAACTTCTCGGAATTTAAATTTGAGAGTAGATTTGGATGTCACATTGGTAGACGAGCGTCCATGCCAACTTTCTTGACGTTCCGAGCTATTCTCACGCCCTTTAAGTTCAAGTCTAGCGAAAACGCATGATCGAGTTTCAACTTTGACCAACTTCTCGGAATTGAAATTTGAGAATAGTTTTGGATGTGCCATTGGTAGACAAGCATCCACACCAACATTCGTTACATTCCGAGCTATTTTCACACCCTTTAAGCCCAACTTTGACCAACTTCTCGGAATTTAAATTTGAGAATAGATTTGGATGTCCCATTTGTAGACATGCGTGCACAACAACTTTCGTGACATTACGAGCTAATTTCACATCCTTTAAGCCCAATTCTAGCGAAAACGCACGATCGAGTTTCAACTTCGACCAACTTCTCGGAATTGAAATTTGAGAATAGTTTTGGATGTCCCATTGGTAGACAAGTGTCCACACCAACTTTCGTGACGTTCCGAGCTATTTTCTCCCCCTTTAAGCCCAAATCTAGCGAAAACGCACAGTCGAGTTTCGAATTTGACCAACTTCTCGGAATTGAAAATTGAGCATAGATTTGGATGTCCCGTTCGTAGACAAATGCGCACGCCAACTTTCGTGACGTTCCAAGCTCTTTTCTCACCCTTTATGCCTATGTCTAGCGAAAATGCACGGTCGATTTTCAACTTTGATAAACTTCTCGGAATTTAAATTTGAGAATGGATTTGGATGTCACATTGGTAGACGAGCGTCCACGCCAACTTTCGTAACGTTTCGAGCTATTTTGACACCCGTTAAGCCCAAGTCTAGCGAAAACGCACGATCGAGTTTCAACTTTGATTAAATTCTCGGAATTGAAATTTGAGAATAGTTTTGGATGTCCCATTGGTAGACAAGCGTCCACACCAACTTTCGTGACGTTCCGAGCCATTTTTTGCCCCTTTAAGCCCAACTCTAGCGAAAACGCACGATCGAGTTCCAACTTTGACCAACTTCTCGGAATTTAGATTTGAGAATGGATTTGGATGTCACATTGGTAGACAAGTGTCCAAGCCAACTTTCGTGGCGTTCCCTTCTATTTTCTCCCCCTTTAAGCCCAAGTCTAGCGAAAACGCGACGATCGAGTTTCAACTTTGACCAAAATCTCGGAATTTAAATTTTAGAATGGATTTGGATGTCAGATTGGTAGGCAAGCGTCCACACCAACTTTCGAAACGTTCCGAGCTACTTTCACACCCTTTAAGCCCAAGACTAGCAAAAACGCACGATCGAGTTTCAACTTTGATTAAATTCTTGGAATTGAAATTTGAGAATATTTTTGGATGTCCCATTGGTAGACAAGCGTACACACCAACTTTCATGACGTTCCGAGCTATTTTCTCCCCCTTTAAGCCCAAGTCTAGCGAAAACGCTACGGTCGAGTTTCGAATTTGACCAACTTCTCGTAATTGAAAATTGAGCATAGATTTGGATGTCCCAATGGTAGGCAAATGCGCATGCCAACTTTCGTGACGTTCCGAGCTATTTTCTCACCCTTTAAGCCTAAGTCTAACGAAAGCGCACGGTCGAGTTTTGAATTTGACCAACTTCTCGGAATTCAAAATTGACCATAGATTTGGATATCCCGTTGGTAGACAAATGCGCACGCCAACTTTCGTGACATTCCGAGCTATTTTCTCGCCCTTTAATCGCAAGTCTAGCGAAAATGCACGTTCGATTTTCAACTTTGACCGACTTCTCGAAATATAAATTTGAGAATAGATTTGGATGTCACATTGGTAGGTCCACGCCAACTTTCGTGACGTTTCGATCTATTTTCTCTCCCTTTAAGCCCACGTCTAGCGAAAACGCGACGGTCGAGTTTCGAAGTTGACCAACTTCTCGGAATTGAAAATTGAGCATTGATTTGGATGTCCCGTTAGTAGACAAATGTGCACGCCAACTTTTGTGACGTTCCGAGCTATTTTCTCACCCTTTAAGCCTAAGTCTAGCGAAAACGCACGGTCGAGTTTCGAATTTGACCCACTTCTCGGAATTAAAAATTGAGCATAGATTTGGATGTCCCGTTGGTAGACAAATGCGCACGCCAACTTTCGTGACATTCCGAGCTATTTTCTCGCCCTTTAATCCCAAGTCTAGCGAAAATGCACGGTCGATTTTCAACTTTGACCAACTTCTCAAAATATAAATTTGAGAACAGTTTTGGATGTCCCATTGGTAGACGCGACGGTCGAGTTTCAAATTCGACCAACTTCTCGGTATTGAAAATTGAGCATAGATTTGGATGTCCCGTTGGTAGACAAATGTGCACGCCAACTTTCGTGACGATCCGATCTATTTTCTCACCCTTTAAGCCTAGGTCTAATAAAAACGCACGGTCGAGTTTCGAATTTGACAAACTTCTCGGAATTAAAAATTGAGCATAGATTTGGATGTCCCGTTTATAGACAAAAACGCACGCCAACTTTTGTCACATTACGAGCTAATTTCACACCCTTTAAGCTCAAGTCTAGCGAAAATGCACGGTCGATTTTCTACTTTGACCAGCTTCTCGGAATATAAATTTGAGAATATATTTGGATGGCACATTGGTAGACGAGCGTCCATGCCAACTTTCGTGACGTTCCGAGCTATTCTCACGCTTTAAGCCCAAGTCTAGCGAAAATGCACGGTCGATTTTCAACTTTGACCAACTTCTCGGAATTTAAATTTGAGAGTAGATTTGGATGTCACATTGGTAGACAAGCGTCCATGCCAACTTTCTTGACGTTCCGAGCTATTCTCACGCCCTTTAAGCCCACGTCTAGCGAAAACGCATGATCGAGTTTCAACTTTGACCAACTTCTCGGAATTGAAATTCGAGAATAGTTTTGGATGTGCCATTGGTAGACAAGCATCCACACCAACATTCGTTACATTCCGAGCTATTTTCACACCCTTTAAGCCCAACTTTGACAAACTTCTCGGAATTTAAATTTGAGAATAGATTTGGATGTCCCATTTGTAGACATGCGTGCACAACAACTTTCGTGACATTACGAGCTAATTTCACATCCTTTAAGCCCAATTCTAGCGAAAACGCACGATCGAGTTTCAACTTCGACCAACTTCTCGGAATTGAAATTTGAGAATAGTTTTGGATGTCCCATTGGTAGACAAGCGTCCACACCAACTTTCGTGACGTACCGAGCTATTTTCTCCCCCTTTAAGCCCAAATCTAGCGAAAACGCACGGTCGAGTTTCGAATTTGACCAACTTCTCGGTATTGAAAATTGAGCATAGATTTGGATGTCCCGTTGGTAGACAAATGTGCATGCCAACTTTTGTGACGTTCCGAGCTATTTTGTCACGCTTTAAGCCTAAGTCTAGCAAAAATGCAAGGTAGATTTTAAACTTTGATCAACTTCTCGGAATTTAAATTTGAGAGTGGATTTGGATGTCCTGTTGGTAGATAAGTGCACACGCCAACTTTCGTGACGTTCCGAGCTATTTTCTCACCCTTTAAGCGCAAGTCTAGCGAAAATGCACGATCGATTTTCAACTTTGACCAACTTCTCAGAGTTTAAATTTGAGAATAGATTCGGATGTCCCATTGGTAGACGAGCATCCACGCCAACATTCGTGACGTTCCGAGCTATTTTAAAACCCTTTAAGCCCAAGTCTAGCGAATACGCACGATCGAGTTACGAATTTCACAAACATCTCGGAATTGAAAATTGAGCATAGATTTGGATGTCCCATTTGTAGACATTCGCGCAAAACAACTTTAGTCACATTACGAGCTAATTTCACACCCTTTAAGCTCAAGTCTAGCGAAAACACATGGTGGCGCTTCGACTTTGACCAGCTTCTCGAAATTGAAATATGAGAATAGATTTGGATGTCCCATTGGTAGACAAGTACGCAAGCCAACTTTCGTGAGATTACGAGCTAATTTCACACCCCTTAAGCCCAAGTCTAGCGAAAAATCACGATTGAGTTTCAACTTTGACCAACTTCTCGGAATTGAAATATGAGAATAGATTTGGATGTCACATTGGTAAACGAGCGTCCACGGCAACTTTCGTGACGTTCCGAGCTATTTTCACACCCTTTAAGCCCAAGTCTAGCGAAAACGCTACGGTCGAGTTTCGAATTTGACCAACTTCTCGGAATTGAAAATTGAGCTTAGATTTGGATGTCCTGTTGGTAGACAAATGCGCAAGCCAACTTTTGTGACGTTCCGAGCTATTTTCTCACCCTTTAAGCCTAAGTCTAGCGAAAACGCACGGTCGAGTTATGAATTTGACAAACTTCTTGGAATTAAAAATTGAGCATAGATTTGGATGTCCCGTTGGTAGACAAATGCGCACGCCAACTTTCGTGACATTCCGAGCTATTTTCTCACCCTTTAATCCTAAGTGTAGCAAAAATCCATGGTCGATTTTCAACTTTGACCAACTTCTCGGAATTTAAATTTGTGAATAGATTTGGATGTCACATTGGTAGAAGAACGTCCACGCCAACTTTCGTGATGTTCGAAGCTATTTTCACACCCTTTAAGCCCAAGTCTAGCAAAAACGCACGATCGGGTTTCAACTTTGGCCAACTTCTCGGAATTTAAATTTGAGAATGGATTTGGATGGCACATTGGTAGACGAGCGTCCACGCCAACTTTCGAAACGTTCCAAGCTATTTTCACACACTTTAAGCCCAAGTTTAGCGAAAACGCACGATCGGGTTTCAACTTTGATTAAATTCTCGGAATTGAAATTTGAGAATAGTTTTGGATGCCCCATTGGTAGACAAGCGCCCACACCAACTTTTGTGACGTTACGAGCTATTTTCTCCCCCTTTAAGCCCAAGTCTAGCGAAAACGCACTGTTGAGTTTCGAATTTGATCAACTTCTCGGAATTGAAAATTGAGCATAGATTTGGATGTCCCGTTGGTAGAATAATGCGCACGCCAACTTTCGTGACGTTCCGAGCTATTTTCTCACCCTTTAAGCCTAAGTCTAGCGAAAATGCACGGTCGAGTTTCGAATTTGACCAACTTCTCGGAATTAAAAATTTAGCATAGATTTGGATATCCCATTGGTAGACAAATGCGCACGCCAACTTTCGTCACATTACAAGCTAATTTCACACCCTTTAAGCTCAAGTCGAGCGAAAACGCATGGTCGAGTTTTGAATTTGATCAACTTCTCGGAATTGAAAATTCAGCATAGATTTGGATGTCCCATTAGTAGACAAATGCGCACGCCAACTTTCGTGACGTTCCAAGCTCTTTTCTCACCCTTTATGCCTATGTCTAGCGAAAATGCACGGTCGATTTTCAACTTTGACAAACTTCTCGGAATTTAAATTTGAGAATGGATTTGGAGGTCACATTGGTAGACGAGCGTCCACGCCAACTTTCGAACGTTCCGAGCTATTTTGACACCCTTTAAGCCCAAGTCTAGCGAAAACGCACGATCGAGTTTCAACTTTGATTAAATTCTCGGAATTGAAATTTGAGAATAGTTTTGGATGTCCCTTTGGTAGACAAGCGTCCACACCAACTTTCGTGACGTTCCGAGCTATTTTTTGCCCCTTTAAGCCCAACTCTAGCGAAAACGCACGATCGAGTTCCAACTTTGACCAACTTCTCGGAATTTAGATTTGAGAATGGATTTGGATGTCACATTGGTAGACAACTGTCCATGCCAACTTTCGTGGTGTTCCCATCTATTTTCTCCCCCTTTAAGCCCAAGTCTAGCGAAAACGCACGATCGAGTTTCAACTTTGACCAAAATCTCGGAATTTAAATTTTAGAATGGATTTGGATGTCACATTGGTAGACAAGCGTCCACGCCAACTTTCGAAACGTTTCGAGCTACTTTCACACCCTTTAAGCCCAAGACTAGTGAAAACGCACGATCGAGTTTCAACTTTGATTGAATTCTTGGAATTGAAATTTGAGAATAGTTTTGGATGTCCCATTGGTAGACAAGCGTACACACCAACTTTCGTGACGTTCCGAGCTATTTTCTCCCCCTTTAAGCCCAAGTCTAGCGAAAACGCACGGTCGAGTTTCGAATTTGACCAACTTCTCGGAATTGAAAATTGAGCATAGATTTGGATGTCCCGATGGTAGGAAAATGCGCATGCCAACTTTCGTGACGTTCCGAGCTATTTTCTCACCCTTTAAGCCTAAGTCTAGCGAAAACGCACGGTCGAGTTTCGAATTTGACCAACTTCTCGGAATTAAAAATTTGGATATCCCGTTGGTAGACAAATGCGCACGCCAACTTTCGTGACATTCCGAGCTATTTTCTCGCCCTTTAATCGCAAGTCTAGCGAAAATGCACGGTGGATTTTCAACTTTGACCGACTTCTCGAAATATAAATTTGAGAATAGATTTGGATGTCACATTGGTAGGTCCACGCCAACTCTCGTGACGTTTCGATCTATTTTCTCCCCCTTTAAGCCCACGTCTAGCGAAAACGCACGGTCGAGTTTCGAAGTTGACCAACTTCTCGGAATTGAAAATTGAGCATAGATTTGGATGTCCCGTTAGTAGAAAAATGCGCACGCCAACTTTCGTGACGTTCCGAGCTATTTTCTCACCCTTTAAGCCTCAGTCTAGCGAAAACCCACGGTCGAGTTTCGAATTTGACCCACTTCTCGGAATTAAAAATTGAGCATAGATTTGGATGTCCCGTTGGTAGACAAATGCGCACGCCAACTTTCGTGACATTCCGAGCTATTTTCTCGCCCTTTAATCCCATGTCTAGCGAAAATGCACGGTCGATTTTCAACTTTGACCAACTTCTCAAAATATAAATTTGAGAACAGTTTTGGATGTCCCATTGGTAGACAAGCGTCCACACCAACTTTCGAGACGTTCCGAGCTATTTTCTCCCCCTTTAAGCCCAAGTCTAGCGAAAACGCACGGTCGAGTTTCAAATTCGACCAACTTCTCGGTATTGAAAATTGAGCATAGATTTGGATGTCCCGTTGGTAGACAAATGCACACGCCAACTTTCGTGACGTTCCGAGCTATTTTCTCACCCTTTAAGCCTAAGTCTAGCGAAAACGCACGGTCGGTTTTCAACTTTGAGCAACTTCTCGGAATTTAAATTTGAGAATGGATTTGGATGTCAAATTGGTAGACGAGCATCCACGCCAACTTTCGTAACGTTCCGAGCTATTTTCACACCCTTTAAGTCCAAGTCTAGCGAAAACGCACGATCCAGTTTCAACTTTGACCAACTTCTCGTAATTGAAATTTGAGAATAGTTTTGGATGTCCCATTGGTAGATAAGCGTCCACACCAACGTTCGTGACGTTCCGAGCTATTTTCTCTCCCTTTAAGCCCAAGTCTAGCGAAAACGCACGGTCGAGTTTCGAATTTGACCAACTTCTCGGAATTGAAATTTGAGAATAGATTTGGATTTCCGATTGGTAGACAAGTGCCCACGCCAACTTTCTTGACGTTCCGAGCTAATTTCACACCCTTTAAGCCCAAGTCTAGCGAAAACGCACGATCGAGTTTCAACTATGACCAACTTCTCAGAATTGAAATTTGAGAATAGTTTTTGATCTCCCATTGGTAGACAAGCGTCCACACCAACTTTCGTGACGTTCCGAGTTATTTTCTCCCCCTTTAAGCCCAAGTCTAGCGAAAATGCACGGTCGATTTTCAACTTTGACCAACTTCTCGGAATTTAAATTTGAGAATGGATTTGGATGTCCCGTTGGTAGATAAGTGCACATGTCAATTTTCAAGACGTTCCGAGCTATTTTCTTCCGCTTTAAGCCCAACTCTAGAGAAAATGCACGATCGTGTTTCGGCTTTGACCTACTTCTCGGAAATGAAAATTGAGAATAGATTTGGATGTCCCATTTGTAGACATGCACGCACAACAACTTTCGTGACGTTACGAGCTAATTTCACACCCTTTAAGCTCAAGTCTAACTAAAATGCATGGTGGCGTTTCGACTTTGACCAGCTTTTGGCAGTTGAAATTTGAAAATATATTTGGATGTCCCATTGGTAGACAAGTGCACATGCCAACTTTCGTGACGTTCCGAGATATTTTCTTCCCCTTTAAGCCCAACTCTAGAGAAAATGCACGGTCGTGTTTCGAATTTGAGCTACTTCTCGGAATTGAAAATTGAGAACAGATTTGGATGTCCCATTTGTAGACATGCATGCACAGCAACTTTCGTGACGTTCCAAGTTATTTTCTCGCCCTTTAAGCCCAAGTCTAGCGAAAACGCACGGTCAATTTTCAACTTTGACCAACTTCTCGGAATTTAAATTTGAGAATAGATTTGGATGTCCCATTTGTAGACATGCGTGCACAGCAACTTTCGTGACATTACGAGCTAATTTCACATCCTTTAAGCCCAATTCTAGCGAAAACGCACGATCGAGTTTCAACTTCGACCAACTTCTCGGAATTGAAATTTGAGAATAGTTTTGGATGTCCCATTGGTAGACAAGCGTCCACACCAACTTTCGTGACGTACCAAGCTATTTTCTCCCCCTTTAAGCCCAAATCTAGCGAAAACGCACGGTCGAGTTTCGAATTTGACCAACTTCTCGAAATTGAAAATTGAGCATAGATTTGGATGTCCCGTTGGTAGACAAATGTGCACGCCAACTTTCGTGACGTTTCGAGCTATTTTCTCACGCTTTAAGCCTAAGTCTAGCAAAAATGCACGGTAGATTTTCAACTTTGACCAACTTCTCGGAATTTAAATTTGAGAGTGGATTTGGATGTCCCGTTGGTAGATAAGTGCACACGCCAACTTTCGTGATGTTCCGAGCTATTTTCTCACCCTTTAAGCGCAAGTCTAGCGAAAATGCACGATCGATTTTCAACTTTTACCAACTTCTCAGAATTTAAATTTGAGAATAGATTTGGATGTCCCATTGGTAGACGAGCATCCACGCCAACATTCGTGACTTTCCGAGCTATTTTAACACCCTTTAAGCCCAAGTCTAGCGAATACACACAATCGAGTTACGAATTTCACCAACATCTCGGAATTGAAAATTGAGCATAGATTTGGATGTCCCATTTGTAGACATTCGCGCAAAACAACTTTAGTCACATTACGAGCTAATTTCACACCCTTTAAGCTCAAGTCTAGCGAAAACACATGGTGGCGTTTCGACTTTGACCAACTTCTCGGAATTGAAATATGAGAATAGATTTGGATGTCCCATTGGTAGACAAGTACGCAAGCCAACTTTCGTGAGATTACGAGCTAATTTCACACCCCTTAAGCCCAAGTCTATTGAAAAATCACGATCGAGTTTCAACTTTGACCAACTTCTCGGAATTGAAATATGAGAATAGATTTGGATGTCACATTGGTAGACGAGCGTCCACGCCAACTTTCGTGACGTTCCGAGCTATTTTCACACCCTTTAAGCCCAAGTCTAGCGAAAACGCACTATCGAGTTTCAACTTTGTCCAACTTCTCGGAATTGAAATTTGAGAATATTTTTGGATGTCCCATTGGTAGACAAGCGTCCACACCAACTTTCGTGACGTTCCGAGCTATTTTCTACCCCTTTAAGCCCAAGTCTAGCGAAAACGCACGGTCGAGTTTCGAATTTGACCAACTTCTCGGAATTGAAAATTGAGCATAGATTTGGATGTCCCGTTGGTAGACAAATGCGCAAGCCAACTTTTGTGATGTTCCGAGCTATTTTCTCACCCTTTAAGCCTAAGTCTAGCGAAAACGCACGGTCGAGTTATGAATTTGACAAACTTCTCGGAATTAAAAATTGAGCATAGATTTGGATGTCCCATTGGTAGACAAATGCGCACGCCAACTTTCGTCACATTACAAGCTAATTTCACACCCTTTAAGCTCAAGTCGAGCGAAAACGCATGGTCGAGTTTCGAATTTGATCAACTTCTCGGAATTGAAAATTTAGCATAGATTTGGATGTCCCGTTAGTAGACAAATGCGCACGCCAACTTTCGTGACGTTCCAAGCTCTTTTCTCACCCTTTATGCCTATGTCTGGCGAAAATGCACGGTCGATTTTCAACTTTGACAAACTTCTCGAAATTTAAATTTGAGAATGGATTTGGATGTCACATTGGTAGACGAGCGTCCACGCCAACGTTCGTAACGTTCCGAGCTATTTTGACACCCTTTAATCCCAAGTCTAGCGAAAACGCACGATCGAGTTTCAACTTTGATTAAATTCTCGGAATTGAAATTTGAGAATAGTTTTGGATGTCCCATTGGTAGACAAGCGTCCACACCAACTTTCGTGACGTTCCGAGCTATTTTTTGCCCCTTTAAGCCCAACTCTAGCGAAAACGCACGATCGAGTTCCAACTTTGACCAACTTCTCGTAATTTAGATTTGAGAATGGATTTGGATGTCACATTGGTAGACAAGTGTCCATGCCAACTTTTGTGGCGTTCCCATCTATTTTCTCCCCCTTTAAGCCCAAGTCTAGCGAAAACGCACGATCGAGTTTCAACTTTGATTAAATTCTCGGAATTGAAATTTGAGAATAGTTTTGGATGTCCCATTGGTAGACAAGCGTCCACACCAACTTTCGTGACGTTCCGAGCTATTTTCTACCCCTTTAAGCCCAAGTCTAGTGAAAACGCACGGTCGAGTTTCAAATTTGACCAACTTCTCGGAATTGAAAATTGAGCATAGATTTGGATGTCCCGTTGGTAGACGAATGCGCAAGCCAACTTTTGTGACGTTCCGAGCTATTTTCTCACCCTTTAAGCCTAAGTCTAGTGAAAACGCGACGGTCGAGTTATGAATTTGACAAACTTCTCGGAATTAAAAATTGAGCATAGATTTGGATGTCCCGTTGGTAGACAAATGCGCACGCCAACTTTCGTGACATTCCGAGCTATTTTCTCACCCTTTAATCCTAAGTGTAGCGAAAATCCATGGTCGATTTTCAACTTTGACCAACTTCTCGGAATTTAAATTTGTGAATAGATTTGGATGTCACATTGGTAGAAGAACGTCCACGCCAACTTTCGTGATGTTCGAAGCTATTTTCACACCCTTTAATCCCAAGTCTAGCAAAGAACGTACGATCGGGTTTCAAGTTTGACCAACTTCTCGGAATTTAAATTTGAGAATAAATTTGGATGGCACATTGGTAGACGAGCGTCCACGCCAACTTTCGAAACGTTCCGAGCTATTTTCACACCCTTTAAGCCCAAGTCTAGCGAAAACGCACGATTGGGTTTCAACTTTGATTAAATTCTCGGAATTGAAATTTGAGAATAGTTTTGGATGCCCCATTGGTAGACAAGCGTCCACACCAACTTTTGTGACGTTACGAGCTATTTTCTCCCCCTTTAAGCCCAAGTCTAGCGAAAACGCACGGTCGAGTTTCGAATTTGACCAACTTCTCGGAATTGAAAATTGAGCATAGATTTGGATGTCCCGATGGTAGGAAAATGCGCATGCCAACTTTCGTGACGTTCCGAGCTATTTCTCACCCTTTAAGCCTAAGTCTAGCGAAAACGCACGGTCGAGTTTCGAATTTGACCAACTTCTCGGAATTAAAAATTTGGATATCCCGTTGGTAGACAAATGCGCACGCCAACTTTCGTGACATTCCGAGCTATTTTCTCGCCCTTTAATCGCAAGTCTAGCGAAAACGCACGGTCGAGTTTCGAAGTTGACCAACTTCTCGGAATTGAAAATTGAGCATAGATTTGGATGTCCCGTTAGTAGACAAATGCGCACGCCAACTTTCGTGACGTTCCGAGCTATTTTCTCACCCTTTAAGCCTAAGTCTAGCGAAAACGCACGGTCAAGTTTCGAATTTGATCCACTTCTCGGAATTAAAAATTGAGCATAGATTTGGATGTCCCGTTGGTAGACAAATGCGCACGCCAATTGAGCATAGATTTTCTCCCCCTTTATGCCTAAGTCTAGCGAAAATGCACGGTCGATTTTCAACTTTGACAAACTTCTCGGAATTTAAATTTGAGAATAGATTTGGATGTCACATTGGTAGACGAGCGTCCATGCCAACTTTCTTGACGTTCCGAGCTATTCTCACGCCCTTTAAACCCAAGTCTAGCGAAAACGCACGATCGAGTTTCAACTTTGACCAACTTCTCGGAATTGAAATTTGAGAATAGTTTTGGATGTCCCATTTGTAGACAAGCGTCCACACCAACTTTCGTGACGTTCCGAGTTATTTTCTCCCCCTTTAAGCCCAAGTCTAGCGAAAATGCACGGTCGATTTTCCACTTTGACCAACTTCTCGGAATTTAAATTTGAGAATGGATTTGGATGTCCCGTTGGTAGATAAGTGCACATGTCAACTTTCAAGACGTTCCGAGCTATTTTCTTCCGCTTTAAGCCCAACTCTAGAGAAAATGCACGATCGTGTTTCGGCTTTGACCTACTTCTCGGAAATGAAAATTGAGAATAGATTTGGATGTCCCATTTGTAGACATGCACGCACAACAACTTTCGTGACGTTACGAGCTAATTTCACGCCCTTTAAGCTCAAGTCTAACTAAAACGCATGGTGGCGTTTCGACTTTGACCAGCTTTTGGGAGTTGAAATTTGAAAATATATTTGGATGTCCCGTTGGTAGACAAGTGCACATGCCAACTTTCGTGACGTTCCGAGATATTTTCTTCCCCTTTAAGCCCAACTCTAGAGAAAATGCACGGTCGTGTTTCGAATTTGAGCTACTTCTCGGAATTGAAAATTGAGAACAGATTTGGATGTCCCATTTGTAGACATGCATGCACAGCAACTTTCGTGACGTTCCAACCTATTTTCTCGCCCTTTAAGCCCAAGTCTAGCGAAAACGCACGGTCAATTTTCAACTTTGACCAACTTCTCGGAATTTAAATTTGAGAATAGATTTGGATGTCCCATTTGTAGACATGCGTGCACAGCAACTTTCGTGACATTACGAGCTAATTTCACATCCTTTAAGCCCAATTCTAGCGAAAACGCACGATCGAGTTTCAACTTCGACCAACTTCTCGGAATTGAAATTTGAGAATAGTTTTGGACTTCCCATTGGTAGACAAGCGTCCACACCAACTTTCGTGACGTACCGAGCTATTTTCTCCCCGTTTAAGCCCAAATCTAGCGAAAACGCACGGTCGAGTTTCGAATTTGACCAACTTCTCGGAATTGAAAATTGAGCATAGATTTGGATGTCCCGTTGGTAGACAAATGTGCACGCCAACTTTCATGACGTTCCGAGCTATTTTCTCACGCTTTAAGCCTAAGTCTAGCAAAAATGCAAGGTAGATTTTCAACTTTGACCAACTTCTCGGAATTTAAATTTGACAGTGGATTTGGATGTCCCGTTGGTAGATAAGTGCACACGCCAACTTTCGTGACGTTCCGAGCTATTTTCTCACCCTTTAAGCGCAAGTCTAGCGAAAATGCACGATCGATTTTCAACTTTGACCAACTTCTCAGAATTTAAATTTGAGAATAGATTTGGATGTCCCATTGGTAGACGAGCATCCACGCCAACATTCGTGACGTTCCGAGCTATTTTAACACCCTTTAAGCCCAAGTCTAGCGAATACGCACGATCGAGTTACGAATTTCACCAACATCTCGGAATTGAAAATTGAGCATAGATTTGGATGTCCCATTTGTAGACATTCGCGCAAAACAACTTTAGTCACTTTACGAGCTAATTTCACACCCTTTAAGCTCAAGTCTAGCGAAAACACATGGTGGTGTTTCGACTTTGACCAACTTCTCGGAATTGAAATATGAGAATAGATTTGGATGTCCCATTGGCAGACAAGTACGCAAGCCAACTTTCGTGAGATTACGAGCTAATTTCACACCCCTTAAGCCCAAGTCTAGCGAAAAATCACGATCGAGTTTCAACTTTGACCAACTTCTCGGAATTGAAATATGAGAATAGATTTGGATGTCACATTGGTAGACGAGCGTCCACGGCAACTTTCGTGACGTTCCGAGCTATTTTCACACCCTTTAAGCCCAAGTCTAGCGAAAATGCACGGTCGAGTTTCGAATTTGACCAACTTCTCGGAATTGAAAATTGAGCGTAGATTTGGATGTCCTGTTGGTAGAAAAATGCGCAAGCGACCTTTTGTGACGTTCTGAGCTATTTTCTCACCCTTTAAGCCTAAGTCTAGCGAAAACGCACGGTCGAGTTATGAA
Organism: Larix kaempferi; assembly: GCA_027924585.1. NCBI lineage: Eukaryota > Viridiplantae > Streptophyta > Pinopsida > Pinales > Pinaceae > Larix > Larix kaempferi. The sequence continues at coordinate 1,016,495 of BSBM01001502.1, read as the reverse complement.
TTTGACAAACTTCTCGGAATTAAAAATTGAGCATAGATTTGGATGTCCCATTGGTAGACAAATGCGCACGCCAACTTTCGTGACATTCCGAGCTATTTTCTCAGCCTTTAATCCTAAGTGTAGCGAAAATCCATGGTCGATTTTCAACTTTGACCAACTTCTCGGAATTTAAATTTGTGAATAGATTTGGATGTCACATTGGTAGAAGAACGTCCACGCCAACTTTCGTGATGTTCGAAGCTATTTTCACACCCTTTAAGCCCAAGTCTAGCAAAAACGCACGATCGGGTTTCAACTTTGACCAACTTCTCGAAATTTAAATTTGAGAATGGATTTGGATGGCACATTGGTAGACGAGCGTCCACGCCAACTTTCGAAACGTTCCGAGCTATTTTCACACCCTTTAAGCCCAAGTCTAGCGAAAACGCACGATCGGGTTTCAACTTTGATTAAATTCTCGGAATTGAAATTTGAGAATAGTTTTGGATGCCCCATTGGTAGACAAGCGTCCACACCAACGTTTGTGACGTTACGAGCTATTTTCTCCCCCTTTAAGCCCAAGTCTAGCGAAAACGCACTGTCGAGTTTCGAATTTGATCAACTTCTCGGAATTGCAAATTGAGCATAGATTTGGATGTCCCGTTGGTAGACAAATGCGCACGCCAACTTTCGTGACGTTCCGGGCTATTTTCTCACCCTTTAAGCCTAAGTCTAGCAAAAATGCACGGTCGAGTTTCGAATTTGACCAACTTCTCGGAATTAAAAATTGAGCATAGATTTGGATGTCCCATTGGTAGACAAATGTGCACGCCAACTTTCGTCACATTACAAGGTAATTTCACACCCTTTAAGCTCAAGTCGAGCGAAAACGCATGGTCGAGTTTTGAATTTGATCAACTTCTCGGAATTGAAAATTTAGCATAGATTTGGATGTCCCGTTAGTAGACAAATGCGCACGCCAACTTTCGTGACGTTCCAAGCTCTTTTCTCACCCTTTATGCCTATGTCTAGCGAAAATGCACGGTCGATTTTCAACTTTGACAAACTTCTCGGAATTTAAATTTGAGAATGGATTTGGATGTCACATTGGTAGACGAGCGTCCACGCCAACTTTCGTAACGTTCCGAGCTATTTTGACACCCTTTAAGCCCAAGTCTAGCGAAAACGCACGATCGAGTTTCAACTTTGATTAAATTCTCGGAATTTTAATTTGAGAATAGTTTTGGATGTCCCATTGGTAGACAAGCGTCCACACCAACTTTCGTGACGTTCCGAGCTATTTTTTGCCCCTTTAAGCCCAACTCTAGCGAAAACACACGATCGAGTTCCAACTTTGACCAACTTCTCGGAATTTAGATTTGAGAATGGATTTGGATGTCACATTGGTAGACAAGTGTCCATGCCAACTTTCGTGGCGTTCCCATCTATTTTCTCCCCCTTTAAGCCCAATTCTAGCGAAAACGCACGATCGAGTTTCAACTTTGACCAAAATCTCAGAATTTAAATTTGAGAATGGATTTGGATGTCACATTGGTAGACAAGCGTCCACGCCAACTTTCGAAACGTTCCGAGCTACTTTCACACCCTTTAAGCCCAAGACTAGCGAAAACGCATGATCGAGTTTCAACTTTGATTAAATTCTTGGAATTGAAATTTGAGAATAGTTTTGGATGTCCCATTGGTAGACAAGCGTACACACCAACTTTCGTGACGTTCCGAGCTATTTTCTCCCCCTTTAAGCCCAAGTCTAGCGAAAACGCACGGTCGAGTTTCGAATTTGACCAACTTCTCGGAATTGAAAATTGAGCATAGATTTGGATGTCCCGATGGTAGGAAAATGCGCATGCCAACTTTCGTGACGTTCCGAGCTATTTTCTCACCCTTTAAGCCTAAGTCTAGTGAAAACGCACGGTCGAGTTTCGAATTTGACCAACTTCTCGGAATTAAAAATTGACCATAGATTTGGATATCCCGTTGGTAGACAAATGCGCACACCAACTTTCGTGACATTCCGAGCTATTTTCTCGCCCTTTAATCGCAAGTCTAGCGAAAATGCACGGTCGATTTTCAACTTTGACCGACTTCTCAAAATATAAATTTGAGAATAGATTTGGATGTCACATTGGTAGGTCCACGCCAACTCTCGTGACGTTTCGATCTATTTTCTCCCCCTTTAAGCCCACGTCTAGCGAAAACGCACGGTTGAGTTTCGAAGTTGACCAACTTCTCGGAATTGAAAATTGAGCATAGATTTGGATGTCCCGTTAGTAGACAAATGCGCACGCCAATTTTCGTGACGTTCCGAGCTATTTTCTCACCCTTTAAGCCTTAGTCTAGCGAAAACGCACGGTCGAGTTTCGAATTTGACCCACTTCTCGGAATTAAAAATTGAGCATAGATTTGGATGTCCCGTTGGTAGACAAATGCGCACGCCAACTTTCGTGACATTCCGAGCTATTTTCTCGCCCTTTAATCCCATGTCTAGCGAAAATGCACGGTCGATTTTCAACTTTGACCAACTTCTCAAAATATAAATTTGAGAACAGTTTTGGATGTCCCATTGGTAGACAAGCGTCCACACCAACTTTCGTGACGTTCCGAGCTATTTTCTCCCCCTTTAAGCCCAAGTCTTGCGAAAACGCACGGTCGAGTTTCAAATTCGACCAACTTCTCGGTATTGAAAATTGAGCATAGATTTGGATGTCCCGTTGGTAGACAAATGCACACGCCAACTTTCGTGACGTTCTGAGCTATTTTCTCACCCTTTAAGCCTAAGTCTAGCGAAAACGCACGGTCGATTTTCAACTTTGAGCAACTTCTCGGAATTTAAATTTGAGAATGGATTTGGTTGTCAAATTGGTAGACGAGCGTCCACACCAACTTTCGTAACGTTCCGAGCTATTTTCACACCCTTTAAGTCCAAGTCTAGCGAAAAACGCACGATCCAGTTTCAACTTTGACCAACTTCTCGGAATTGAAATTTGAGAATAGTTTTGGATGTCCCATTGGTAGACAAGCGTCCACACCAACGTTCGTGACGTTCCGAGCTATTTTCTCCCCCTTTAAGCCCAAGTCTAGCGGAAACGCACGATCGAGTTTCAGCTTTGACCAACTTCTCGGAATTGAAATTTGAGAATAGTTTCGGATGTCCCATTGGTAGACAAGCGTCCACACCAACTTTCGTGATGTTCCGAGCTATTTTCTTCCCCTTTAAGCCCAAGTCTAGCGAAAACGCACGATCGAGTTTCAACTGTGACCAACTTCTCAGAATTGAAATTTGAGAATAGTTTTGGATCTCCCATTGGTAGACAAGCGTCCACACCAACTTTCGTGACGTTCCGAGCTATTTTCTCCCCCTTTAAGCCCAAGTCTAGCGAAAACGCACGGTCGAGTTTCGAATTTGACCAACTTCTCGTAATGGAAAATTGAGCATAGATTTGGATGTCCCGTTGGTAGACAAATGCGCACGCCAACTTTCGTGACGTTCTGAGCTATTTTCTCACCCTTTAAGCCTAAGTCTAGCGAAAACGCACGGTCGATTTTCAACTTTGAGCAACTTCTCGGAATTTAAATTTGAGAATGGATTTGGTTGTCAAATTGGTAGACGAGCGTCCACACCAACTTTCGTAACGTTCCGAGCTATTTTCACACCCTTTAAGTCCAAGTCTAGCGAAAAACACACGATCCAGTTTCAACTTTGACCAACTTCTCGGAATTGAAATTTGAGAATAGTTTTGGATGTCCCATTGGTAGACAAGCGTCCACACCAACGTTCGTGACGTTCCGAGCTATTTTCTCCCCCTTTAAGCCCAAGTCTAGCGGAAACGCACGATCGAGTTTCAACTTTGACCAACTTCTCGGAATTGAAATTTGAGAATAGTTTCGGATGTCCCATTGGTAGACAAGCGTCCACACCAACTTTCGTGACGTTCCGAGCTATTTTCTCCCCCTTTAAGCCCAAGTCTAGCGGAAACGCACGATCGAGTTTCAACTTTGACCAACTTCTCGGAATTGAAATTTGAGAATAGTTTCGGATGTCCCATTGGTAGACAAGCGTCCACACCAACTTTCGTGATGTTCCGAGCTATTTTCTTCCCCTTTAAGCCCAAGTCTAGCGAAAACGCACGATCGAGTTTCAACTGTGACCAACTTCTCAGAATTGAAATTTGAGAATAGTTTTGGATCTCCCATTGGTAGACAAGCGTCCACACCAACTTTCGTGACGTTCCGAGCTATTTTCTCCCCCTTTAAGCCCAAGTCTAGCGAAAGCGCACGGTCGAGTTTCGAATTTGACCAACTTCTCGGAATTAAAAATTGAGCATAGATTGCGATGTCCCGTTGGTAGACATTGCGCACGCCAACTTTCGTCACATTACAAGCTAATTTCACGCCCTTTAAGCTCAAGTCGAGCGAAAACGCACGGTCGAGTTTTGAATTTGACCAACTTCTTGGAAATGAAAATTTAGCATAGATTTGGATGTCCCGTTGGTAGAAAAATGCGCACGCCAACTTTCGTGACGTTCCGAACTATTTTCTCACCCTTTATGCCTAAGTCTAGCGAAAATGCACGGTTGATTTTCAACTTTGACAAACTTCTCGGAATTTAAATTTGAGAATGGATTTGGATGTCACATTGGTAGATGAGCGTCCACGCCAACTTTCGTAATGTTCCGAGCTATTTTCACACCCTTTCAGCCCAAGTCTAGCGAAAACGCACGATCGAGTTTCAACTTTGATTAAATTCTCGGAATTGAAATTTGAGAATAGTTTTGGATGTCCCATTGGTAGACAAGTGTCCACACCAACTTTCGTGGCGTTCCGAGCTATTTTCTCCCCCTTTAAGCCCAAGTCTAGCGAAAACGCACGGTCGAGTTTTGAATTTGACCAACTTCTCGAAATTGAAAATTGAGCATAGATTTGGATGTCCCGTTGGTAGAAAAATGTGCACGCCAACTTTCGTGACGTTCCGATCTATTTTCTCACCCTTTAAGCCTAAGTCTAGCAAAAACGCACGGTCGAGTTTCGAATTTGACCAACTTCTCGGAATTAAAAATTGAGCATAGATTTGGATGTCCCGTTTATAGACAAAAATGCACGCCAACTTTTGTCACATTACGAGCTAATTTCACACCCTTTAAGCTCAAGTCTAGCGAAAATGCACGGTCGATTTTCTACTTTGACCAGCTTCTCGGAATATAAATTTGAGAATATATTTGGATGTCACATTGGTAGACGAGCGTCCATGCCAACTTTCGTAACGTTCCGAGCTATTCTCGCGCTTTAAGCCCAAGTCTAGCGAAAATGCACGGTCGATTTTCAACTTTGACCAACTTCTCGGAATTTAAATTTGAGAATAGATTTGGATGTCACATTGGTAGACGAGCTTCCATGCCAACTTTCTTGACGTTCCGAGCTATTCTCACGCCCTTTAAGCCCAAGTCTAGCGAAAACGCATGATCGAGTTTCAACTTTGACCAACTTCTTGGAATTGAAATTTGAGAATAGTTTTGGATATGCCATTGGTAGACAAGCATCCACACCAACATTCATTACATTCCGAGCTATTTTCACACCCTTTAAGCCCAAGTCTAGCGAAAACGCACGATCGAGTTTCAACTTTATCCAACTTCTCGGAATTGAAATTTGAGAATAGTTTTGGATGTCTCATTGGTAGACAAGCGTCCACACTAACTTTCATGACGTTCCGAGCTATTTTCTCCCCCTTTAAGCCCAAGTCTAGCGAAAATGCACGGTCGAGTTTCGAATTTGACCAACTTCTCGGAATTGAAAATTGAGCAGAGATTTGGATGCCCCGTTGGTAGACAAATGCGCACGCCAACTTTCGTGACGTTCCAAGCTATTTTATCATCCTTTAAGCCTAAGTCTAGCGAAAATGCACGGTCGATTTTCAACTTTGACCAACTTCTCGGAATTTGAATTTGAGAATAGATTTGGATGTCACATTGGTAGACGAGCGTTCACGCCAACTTTCGTGACGTTCCGAGCTATTTTCACACCGTTTAAACACAAGTCTAGCGAAAACGCACGATCGAGTTTCAACTTTGACCAACTTCTCGGAATTGAAATTTGAGAATAGTTTTGGATGTCCCATTGGTAGAAAAGCGTCCACACCAACTTTCGTGACGTTCCGAGTTATTTTCTCCCCCTTTAAGCCCAAGTCTAGCGAAAATGCACGGTCGATTTTCAACTTTGACCAACTTCTCGGAATTTAAATTTGATAATGGATTTGGATGTCCCGTTGGTAGATAAGTGCACATGTCAACTTTCAAGACGTTCCGAGCTATTTTCTTCCGCTTTAAGCCCAACTCTAGAGAAAATGCACGATCGTGTTTCGGCTTTGACCTACTTCTCGGAAATGAAAATTGAGAATAGAATTGGATGTCCCATTTGTAGACATGCACACACAACAACTTTCGTGACGTTACGAGCTAATTTCACACCCTTTAAGCTCAAGTCTAACTAAAACGCATGGTGGCGTTTCGACTTTGACCAGCTTTTGGGAGTTGAAATTTGAAAATATATTTGGATGTCCCGTTGGTAGACAAGTGCACATGCCAACTTTCGTGACGTTCCGAGATATTTTCTTCCCCTTTAAGCCCAACTGTAGAGAAAATGCACGGTCGTGTTTCGAATTTGAGCTACTTCTCAGAATTGAAAATTGAGAACAGATTTGGATGTCCCATTTGTAGACATGCATGCACAGCAACTTTCGTGACGTTCCAACCTATTTTCTCGCCCTTTAAGCCCAAGTCTAGCGAAAACGCATGGTCAATTTTCAACTTTGACCAACTTCTCGGAATTTAAATTTGAGAATAGATTTGGATGTCCCACATGTAGACATGCGTGCACAACAACTTTCGTGACATTACGAGCTAATTTCACATCCTTTAAGCCCAATTCTAGCGAAAACGCAAGATCGAGTTTCAACTTCGACCAACTTCTCGGAATTGAAATTTGAGAATAGTTTTGGATCTCCCATTGGTAGACAAGCGTCCACACCAACTTTCGTGACGTACCCAGCTATTTTCTCCCCCTTTAAGCCCAAATCTAGCGAAAACGCACGGTCGAGTTTCAAATTTGACCAACTTCTCGGAATTGAAAATTGAGCATAGATTTGGATGTCCCGTTGGTAGACAAATGTGCACGCCAACTTTCGTGACGTTCCGAGCTATTTTCTCACGCTTTAAGCCTAAGTCTAGCAAAAATGCACGGTAGATTTTCAACTTTGACCAACTTCTCGAAATTTAAATTTGAGAGTGGATTTGGATGTCCCGTTGGTAGATAAGTGCACACGCCAACATTCGTGACGTTCCGAGCTATTTTAACACCCTTTAAGCCCAAGTCTAGCGAATACGCACGATCGAGTTACGAATTTCACCAACATCTCGGAATTGAAAATTGAGCATAGATTTGGATGTCCCATTTGTAGACATTCGCGCAAAACAACTTTAGTCACATTACGAGCTAATTTCACACCCTTTAAGCTCAAGTCTAGCGAAAACACATGGTGGCGTTTCAACTTTGACCAACTGCTCGGAATTGAAATATGAGAATAGATTTGGATGTCCCATTGGTAGACAAGTACGCAAGCCAACTTTCGTGAGATTACGAGCTAATTTCACACCCCTTAAGCCCAAGTCTAGCGAAAAATCACGATCGAGTTTCAACTTTGACCAACTTCTCGAAATTGAAATATGAGAATAGATTTGGATGTCACATTGGTAGACGAGCGTCCACGCCAACTTTTGTGACGTTCCGAGCTATTTTCACACCCTTTAACCCCAAGTCTAGCGAAAACGCGACGATCGAGTTTCAACTTTGTCCAACTTCTCGGAATTGAAATTTGAGAATAGTTTTGGATGTCCCATTGGTAGACAAGCGTCCACACCAACTTTCGTGACGTTCCGAGCTATTTTCTACCCCTTTAAGCCCAAGTCTAGTGAAAACGCACGGTCGAGTTTCGAATTTGACCAACTTCTTGGAATTGAAAATTGAGCATAGATTTGGATGTCCCGTTGGTAGACAAATGCGCAAGCCAACTTTTGTGACGTTCTGAGCTATTTTCTCACCCTTTAAGCCTAAGTCTAGCGAAAACGCTACGGTCGAGTTTCGAATTTGACCAACTTCTCGGAATTAAAAATTGACCATAGATTTGGATATCCCGTTGGTAGACAAATGCGCACGCCAACTTTCGTGACATTCCGAGCTATTTTCTCGCCCTTTAATCGCAAGTCTAGCGAAAATGCACGGTTGATTTTCAACTTTGACCGACTTCTCAAAATATAAATTTGAGAATAGAGTTGGATGTCACATTGGTAGGTCCACGCCAACTCTCGTGACGTTTCGATCTATTTTCTCCCCCTTTAAGCCCACGTCTAGCGAAAACGCAACGGTCGAGTTTCGAAGTTGACCAACTTCTCGGAATTGAAAATTGAGCATAGATTTGGATGTCCCGTTAGTAGACAAATGCGCACGCCAACTTTCGTGACGTTCCGAGCTATTTTCTCACCCTTTAAGCCTAAGTCTAGCGAAAACGCACGGTCGAGTTTCGAATTTGACCCACTTCTCGGAATTAAAAATTGAGCATAGATTTGGATGTCCCGTTGGTATACAAATGCGCACGCCAACTTTCGTGACATTCCGAGCTATTTTCTCGCCCTTTAATCCCATGTCTAGCGAAAATGCACGGTCGATTTTCAACTTTGACCAACTTCTCAAAATATAAATTTTAGAACAGTTTTGGATGTCCCATTGGTAGACAAGCGTCCACACCAACTTTCGTGACGTTCCGAGCTATTTTCTCCCCCTTTAAGCCCAAGTCTAGCGAAAACGCACGGTCGAGTTTCAAATTCGACCAACTTCTCGGTATTGAAAATTGAGCATAGATTTGGATGTCCCGTTGGTAGACAAATGCACACGCCAACTTTCGTGACGTTCCGAGCTATTTTCTCACCCTTGTTAAATTTTCAGTATTAAATCACAATACTATAGGATCTTTGCTGAGAGAATAACATCTACAGTATATCAATGCATGACAATCATAATATGACAAGCATCACAAGCATCACAAGAATCAAAAGCATAGAGACAAGAGACACAGAGTTTCCGTGGGGAAAACCCTAAGGTGAAAAACCCCACAAACTTCCTCAGAGATAGAGAGAGCAATGGCTCAACCAAAATACAACCAAATAATACAGAGATAGTCTCCTAGCGGATGATCCTCCTCCTCCTCACTAGTGCGCCACTTTCCAGAGAGAGAGATAGATACTTTTCCGAGTGAGTAAAATAGAGATCTCCTATCTCTATTTATACTCACCTTTTTGCCCAGTGACCTACTGGGGCCGACTTGTCTACTTGAGTACATCCACATTATATTATATATTAATTAGGGCCGACCCCATAAGGTGGTCTAATAACCCATAGGCAAGTACACACACTTGCGACACTTGTCAATCCACATGACGACACTTCCTTATAGAGGAATAACACATCTCTTATAAGGGTACAATAAATATATATATAATACACAGATGAAATACATTCCGAAGTTACATATACATCAACACTCCCTCTTAACTAGGAAGGTATTTCTCGACACAGATCTGCTAGACAAGTCTTCTTCTCTGGATCATCGTCATCGATGCATCGTCATCATCATCGTCACTGCTGCTGCTATCTCATTCAATCTCTGTCTCTACTCGTCATAGGAAGTTCTACAGAGCCAGTCCTTTTTCATACTGGATGTAGGCCCACCACCTGCAGGTCTTCGTCATCACTGGCCATACTGTGGAATCCTCAGGACTTATTACGTGCGTCACAAAACCTCGAAAGAGCATCCCAGGATATTACGGGTACACAACTCCAACCTGTAGGATCTCCCAGGGCGCTATTATATGTGACCCCACCACAAAACCTCGAAAGAGCATCTTAGGATGTTACGGGTACACAACTCTGACCTAAGATCTCCCAGGGCACAAATTACATGTGGTCCACCACAAAACCTAGCAAGAGCATCTCAGGATGTTACAGGTACACAACTCCGACCTGAGATCTCCTAGGGCACAAATTACATGTGGTCATGGCAAAACCTCGCAAGAGCATCTCAGGATGTTACGGGTACACAACTCCGACCTGAAATCTCCCAGGGCCCAAATTACATGCCATAGGACAAAACCTCGCAAGAGCATCTCAGGATGTTACGGGTACACAACTCCGACCTGAGATCTCCCAGGGCACAAATTACATGTCCTCCCAGAGCAATGTCTCGAAAGAGCATCCCAGGCTGTTACGGGTACACAACTCCGACCTATAGGATCTCCCAGACATGCTCATCTGCACAACCTGATCCACGGCCACAGAGTATCAACCTGATACTCACCATACATCATCCTGATGTACTCATGATCGTCCTGATCATAATCACTGCAACGTCCTGCTGCAAATCATTTGGAGCAACATCCTGAAGCTCGTCATCCATGATCGTCCTGATCATCAATGCAACATCCTGCTGCATGTCATCTGGAGCAACATCCTGAAGCTCGTCATCCATGATCATCCTGATCATCAATGCAACATCCTGCTGCATGTCATCATACATGATCCTCCTGATCATACAATGCAACATCCTGCTGCATGTCATCATACATGATCCACCTGATCATCAATGCATCTACCTAATGCACACCAAGTATCTACCTGATACATATCATCATACATGATCCTCCTGATCATACAATGCAACATCCTGCTGCATGTCATCATACATGATCCACCTGATCATCAATGCATCTACCTGATGCACACCAAGTATCTACCTGATACATATCATCATACATGATCCTCCTGATCATACAATGTATCCACCTGATACAAATACAAATACATGATACATATCACCATACATGATCTACCTGATCATACAATGTATCCACCTGATACATATACAGATACATGGTCCAAGCATCCAACATGATGCATACATACTGATCATATCCAGCATCCAACATGATGCGTACATACATAAAATGATCCAACTGATCATATCCAGCATCCAACATGATGCGTACATACATACATAAAATGATCCAACTGATCATATCCAGCATCCAACATGATGCGTACATACATACATAAAATGATCCAATTGTTCATATCCAGCATCCAACATGATGCGTACATACATACATAAAATGATCCAACTGATCATATCCAGCATCCAACATGATGCGTACATACATATATAAAATGATCCAACTGATCATAACCAGCAGAAACTAGAACATCATCCTGATGCTCATCATCCAGCACTTACATCCACAGCCATGTGAAGGATCCTCCTCCCAACATGCTTGGAATGGCTTCAGCAAACGTGTCCATCACTTCTTCCTCGAAGTGTCCTCGATCTGAAGAACGCCAAGCCTCTCTCTGAAGTACTCGAACTTCACCCTGGCTAGTGGCTTCGTCAGCACATCTGCAATCTGCTCGTCCGTCGCAACATACAGGAGCTTCACAGCTCCTCTCTGCACCATATCCCTGATATAGTGATATTTGATCTCTATGTGTTTCGACCTGTCATGAAACACTGGGTTCTCGGACAGCTTCACACAACTCTAGTTATCACAGAAGATACCAGTAGCCTCCAACGGGAGATCAAATAACTCAGACAGTAGCTTCCGTAGCCATACTGCCTCACAACTAGCTGAACAGGCTGCAACATACTCTGCCTCAGCTGTACTCAGTGCTACGCAGGACTGCTTCCTGCTAAACCAAGAGATCACACCTGATCCCATACTGAAGCAACACCCAGATGTGCTCTTCCTATCTGCAACACTGCCAGCCCAATCTGAATCAACATAACCCTGCAGGTTAAAATTTTGATTCGCCTCATATCTGAGCCCATAATCCACTGTACCCTTCAGGTACCTCAGAACATGCTTTACAGCAACAAGGTGAACACTCCTCGGATCCGTCAGGAACTGGCTCAATGTGTTCACAGCAAAGCAAATGTCTGGTCTCGTGTTCGTCAGGTACATCAAGGACCCAATCATCTGACGATACATAGAAACATCAACTGGCTCAGATGAAGCATCACAAAGAAGCTTCAGATTCGATGCCATAGGTGTGGCCATGGCTTTGCAATCCATCATCCCAAATCTCTTCAGGATATCTACTGTGTACTTCCCTTGACTAAGGAAGATCCCACCTGCATTCTGCCACACCTCCATACCTAGGAAATAGTGCATCATTCCCAAATCTTTCATATCGAATTCAGCTGCAAGCTTCCTCTTGGTATCTGCAATCATTCTGTCATCTCCTGTCACAAATAGGTCATCCACATAGAGTAGTAGAATCACAGGATTCCCTTCCTCAACCTTGTAGTAGAGGTTGGAATCTGCTTTACTCTTGGTAAAGCCCAAACTAGATAGGAAACTGTCCATCCTACCATACCAGGTTCTGGGAGCTTGCTTCAAGCCATACAAGGATTTCTTCAACCTGCATACATAAGATTCCCTGTCATGTATTTCAAAGCCGAGTGGCTGTTCCACATATACTTCCTCTTCTACTACACCATTCAGGAAAGCAGTCTTGACATCCATCTGGTGTATCTTCCATTTCATTGCTGCAGCCAGGGCAAGTACTGTTTTGATGGAAGTATATCTGGCTACAGGTGCAAAGGTTTCTTCATAGTCTATTCCTTCCTTCTGAGAGAAACCACGAGCTACGAATCTTGCTTTGTATTTTTCCACACTGCCATCTGCAGCATGCTTGATTTTGTAGATCCACTTGGAAGTCACAACAGACTTCCCTTTAGGTCTTGGGACAACATCCCAAACATCATTCTTCATAATTGATTGATATTCCTCAACCATAGCATCCTTCCATTCTTTCTTTTCTGCCGCTTCTTCATAACTGGAAGGCTCTTTGTTCATGATGTCACAGAGTAAAGCAACATAACTGGTGTGTGATCGGGTTCTCTTCTTTGCTCTGTGTTCTTCTTCTGGAATGCCAAATCTTTCTGCATCATGAATGAGTTCTCTAGCCCATACAGGTTTCCTCTTGTGAGTGTTATCCTCACGGGGTGGATCTACAGGTTCTTGTGGATCTTCAAACTCACGAGCAGTTTCTGGAACTGCTTCAGTCATGGTAATGTCTTGAAATCTTGTTTCCTTAGGTTCTTCATAAATTTCAATAGGTGCCTTTCTTGATTTGATGAATGCTGAATTCTCATCAAATGTTACATCCCTGCTGACATCAATCTTCTTGAACCCTGGAAAATATATTCTGTAAGCCTTCGAGCTTTCACTATAACCCACAAAGATGCCCTTCTGTCCTGAAGGATCTAGTTTAGTCCTCTTCTCCTTTGGGACATGAGTGTATACTGGACAACCAAATATTCTGAGATGGCTGACTTCAGGTTTCTTACCAGAAAAGACTTCTTCTGGTGTCTTGTTGTCCAATATCTTGTGGGGTGTTCTATTCTGCACATATACAGCTGTTCTAGCTGCTTCTGCCCAAAGATGCATAGGAAGATCCTGGTCATGCAACATTGCCCTTGCTGCTTCCATGATAGTTCTGTTCTTCCTTTCTGCAACTCCATTCTGTTGAGGATTATATGGAGCAGTCAACTCCCTCTTAATCCCTGAATCACTGCAAAGCTTCTTGAAGTCATTTGAGGTGAATTCTCCACCATTGTCAGATCTGAATGTTTTGATTTTCTTGTCAGTTTGATTCTCCATCAAGTTTTTGAATTCCTTGAATTTATCAAACACCTCATCTTTGCCCTTCAAGAAGTATACCCAAGTCTTCCTAGAGAAGTCATCAATAAATGATACATAGTAAACATACCCACTCAGGGAGCTAGATGACATAGGACCACATACATCTGAGTGGATGATTTCTAGAATGTCTTTTGCCTTGCTTTCACTGCTTGGGAAAGCCTTCTTAGTGTTCTTTCCTTTTGCACATCCTTTGCAAACACCTTCATGTTTGGTCTTGATTTCAGGAAGACCTTCTACTGCCTTGCTTGCAATTGGAAGTGCCCTATAGTGCATGTGAGCAAGTATTCTGTGCCAAAGTTCACTTGGCTCCATGGATTCATGTACCATGGCATGTTCAGGTTGTCCCTTCAATTTATACAGTCCTCCCTCTTGCTCTCCAATCACTACTGCATCATCTATGGTCTTTCCCTTTGGCCACATTAGTACTTGGCCATCAACAAATGCAACCCTCATACCTTTTGCATCTAGAGCAGAGATGGAGAGTAAGTTCTTCTTGAGCCCAGGTACATAGAGGACTTCCTTCATCTTCAGAGATTTACCAGAATCTAGGTTGTAAGAGGATTCACCACTTCCTTTGATTGGGTATTGATAATCATCCCCAAGTTTCACCTTATGGGGTGACTCATGTTCAGATAGGTTCACAAAGGATTCTTTAAACCCAGTCATGTGTTTGGAAGCCCCACTATCAATCAACCAATCATTACATCCATGAGAGATGGTACCTGTAAGAGCAGAGATCAAAACATATTCTTCTTCACTTGATGAGACATCATCACTATCACTTTCTGCCCTTGTCTTCTTCTTTGGGGGTTCATCATCTTCGGCAGCATGAGCATGAAATCTTCTTTTGTTGCCCTTCTTCTTCTTACTGAAGTTTTTGTTATTATCCCTTTTTTTCTTGGGACAATCTGAAGCATAGTGACCCTTCTCATTGCATGTAAAGCATCTTAGGTCCTTCTTATGAGTTCTTTTGTGGTGAGAGTGATCCTTCTTGGTTTTGCTTCTTTTGGTGTGAGCTGCAAGGGCTTGATCTTCTCCTCCCATCTTTTCCTCACGAGCTATAAGTCTAGCTTCTTCTTGAGAACATTCTTCCCGAAGTCTACTGAAGGAGATCAACTTCTTCCTTGCACAAATTCCTTGAATAAAGGAATCCCATGACCTGGGAAGGCCATTTAGAGTAGTCATCACCACCTCACCATTCTCCACCATTTCATCCACTGCTTCTAATTGTTCCTTGATCTGAGAGACCCTTGAAAAGTAAGATTGAATGGTTTCTCCATTCTGAAACTTCACTGCTTTCAATTGGTTCCGCAGGGTCATCTTCCGATTTATGTTCTTTCCTTCAAATAGCTTGGTCAAAGATTCAAACATCTCTTTGGGTGTCTTGAGAGAAGACACATGGGGTATGAGATGGTCTTTGATAGAATCAGCAATGATTCTCTTTGCCTTGACCAAGTTCTTCTTGTGCAATACCTTGGCCTCTTCATCCTCTGGGATAGGGATGTCTTCTTTCACATATGAGTCCAACTCATTCTCTTCCAGGATTAGCCAATCCTATACTTCCAGGCTCGGAAGTTATCAGCCCCTTCAAGCTTATCCTCAAGCTTGGTGTGAAGAGACATCTTTAAGAGTACTTCAAATGGAAATAGAAAAGATTTAGAACTTACCACTTGAAGTGCTGAAAACTGGATCTGGTCCCGGATTAGGGTTTGTCAGAGAAACCCTAAAAATTCAAAATGTGAATTTCAAAATTCCGAAAGGATAGAAAGATGCGCCTTGGAGAGCTGATCAGCCTAGTACATTCAGAATTTGAGATCAGCAAAGTCTTGCCCTTCAAAATTGCCTTTTTGTCCTCCCGGGTTCACTGGGGAGAGCCCTGAATTAGGGTTTGAGTTTCCCGAAGATCTACCCAGCCAAAAATCTCGATCCAAAGCTCAAACCTTCGATTTTTGCAAGGAGCTTCCAGCTGTGCCTTCAGTTTCCAGAAATTCCTATTTTTGTGGAAACCCTAATTTTTAGGGCCAAAACTGAAAATGCTCGGAACTGAAATCTGATTGGACAGAAAGATGCGCCTTGATGAGTAGATCCAATCTACTATACTGAATTTCAAAAATCTGTGGAGAGAAACCCAATAAACAAGCAATACAAGCTTCCGTCACTGCAAAATGTCTTCTTCTCAGTTAAGCTCTGATACCATGTTAAATTTTCAGTATTAAATCACAATACTATAGGATCTTTGCTGAGAGAATAACATCTACAGTATATCAATGCATGACAAGCATCACAAGCATCACAAGAATCAAAAGCATAGAGACAAGAGACAAAAAGTTTCCGTGGGGAAAACCCTAAGGTGAAAAACCCCACAAACTTCCTCAGAGATAGAGAGAGCAATGGCTCAACCAAAATACAACCAAATAATACAGAGATAGTCTCCTAGCAGATGATCCTCCTCCTCCTCACTAGTGCGCCACTTTCCAGAGAGAGAGATAGATACTTTTTCGAGTGAGTAAAATAGAGATCTCCTATCTCTATTTATACTCACCTTTTTGCCCAGTGACCTACTGGGGCCGACTTGTCTACTTGAGTACATCCACATTATATTATATATTAATTAGGGCCGACCCCATAAGGTGGTCTAATAACCCATAGGCAAGTACACACACTTGCGACACTTGTCAATCCACATGACGACACTTCCTTATAGAGGAATAACACATCTCTTATAAGGGTACAATAAATATATATATAATACACAGATGAAATACATTCCGAAGTTACATATACATCAACAACCCTTTAAGCCTAAGTCTAGCGAAAACGCACGGTCGATTTTCAACTTTGAGCAACTTCTCGGAATTTAAATTTGAGAATGGATTTGGATGTCAAATTGGTAGACGAGCGTCCACGCCAACTTTCGTAACATTCCGAGCTATTTTCACACCCTTTAAGTCCAAGTCTAGCGAAAAACGCACGATCCAGTTTCAACTTTGACCAACTTCTCAGAATTGAAATTTGAGAATAGTTTTGGATGTCCCATTGGTAGACAAGCGTCCACACCAACGTTCGTGACGTTCCGAGCTATTTTCTCCCCCTTTAAGCCCAAGTCTAGCGAAAACGCACGATCGAGTTTCAACTTTGACCAACTTCTCGGAATTGAAATTTGAGAATAGTTTCGGATGTCCCATTGGTAGACAAGCGTCCACACCAACTTTCGTGATGTTCCGAGCTATTTTCTCACCCTTTAAGCCCAAGTCTAGCGAAAACGCACGGTCGAGTTTCGGCTTTGACCAACTTCTTGGAATTGAAATTTGAGAATAGATTTGGATTTCCGATTGGTAGACAAGTGCCCACGCCAACTTTCGTGACGTTCCTAGCTAATTTCACACCCTTTAAGCCCAAGTCTAGGGAAAACGCACGATCGATTTTCAACTTTGACCAAATTCTCGCAATTCAAATTTGAGAATAGATTTGGATGTCACATTGGTAGACGAGCGTCCACGCCAACTTTCGTGACGTTCCGAGCTATTTTCACACCCTTTAAGCCCAACTCTAGAGAAAACGCACGATCGCGTTTCATCTTTGACCAACTTCTCGGAATTGAAAATTGGGAATAGATTTGGATGTCCCATTGGTAGACATGTGCGCAAACCAACTTTTGTGACATTACGAGCTAATTTCACATCCTTTAAGCCCAATTCTAGCGAAAACGCACGATCGAGTTTCAACTTTGACCAACTTCTCGGAATTGAAATTTGAGAATAGTTTTGGATGTCCCATTGGTAGACAAGTGTCCACACCAACTTTCGTGACGTTCCGAGCTATTTTCTCCCCCTATAAGCCCAAGTCTTGCGAAAACGCACGGTCGAGTTTCAAATTTAACCAACTTCTCGGAATTGAAAATTGAGCAGAGATTTGGATGCCCCGTTGGTAGACAAATGCGCACGCCAACTTGAGTGACGTTCCAAGCTATTTTATCATCCTTTAAGCCTAAGTCTAGCGAAAATGCACGGTCGATTTTCAACTTTGACCAACTTCTCGGAATTTGAATTTGAGAATAGATTTGGATGTCACATTGGTAGACGAGCGTTCACGCCAACTTTCGTGACGTTCCGAGCTATTTTCACACCGTTTAAACCCAAGTCTAGCGAAAACGCACGATCGAGTTTCAACTTTGACCAACTTCTCGGAATTGAAATTTGAGAATAGTTTTGGATGTCCCATTGGTAGACAAGCGTCCACACCAACTTTCGTGACGTTCCGAGTTATTTTCTCCCCCTTTAAGCCCAAGTCTAGCGAAAATGCACGGTCGATTTTCAACTTTGACCAACTTCTCGGAATTTAAATTTGAGAATGGATTTGGATGTCCCGTTGGTAGATAAGTGCACATGTCAACTTTCAAGACGTTCCAAGCTATTTTCTTCCGCTTTAAGCCCAACTCTAGAGAAAATGCACGATCGTGTTTCGGCTTTGACCTACTTCTCGGAAATGAAAATTGAGAATAGATTTGGATGTCCCATTTGTAGACATGCACGCACAACAACTTTCGTGACGTTACGAGCTAATTTCACACCCTTTAAGCTCAAGTCTAACTAAAACGCATGGTGGCGTTTCGACTTTGACCAGCTTTTGGGAGTTGAAATTTGAAAATATATTTGGATGTCCCGTTGGTAGACAAGTGCACATGCCAACTTTCGTGACGTTCCGAGATATTTTCTTCCCCTTTAAGCCCAACCCTAGAGAAAAT
Source organism: Larix kaempferi (assembly GCA_027924585.1). Taxonomy (NCBI): domain Eukaryota; kingdom Viridiplantae; phylum Streptophyta; class Pinopsida; order Pinales; family Pinaceae; genus Larix; species Larix kaempferi. Next base: position 997,952 of record BSBM01001502.1, on the reverse strand, counting down.
GCACGGTCGTGTTTCGAATTTGAGCTACTTCTCGGAATTGAAAATTGAGAATAGATTTGGATGTCCCATTTGTAGACATGCATGCACAGCAACTTTCGTGCCGTTCCAACCTATTTTCTCGCCCTTTAAGCCCAAGTCTAGCGAAAACGCACGGTCAATTTTCAACTTTGACCAACTTCTCGGAATTTAAATTTGAGAATAGATTTGGATGTCCCATTTGTAGACATGCGTGCACAGCAACTTTCGTGACATTACGAGCTAATTTCACATCCTTTAAGCCCAATTCTAGCGAAAACGCACGATCGAGTTTCAACTTCGACCAACTTCTCGGAATTGAAATTTGAGAATAGTTTTGGATGTCCCATTGGTAGACAAGCGTCCACACCAACTTTCGTGACGTACCTAGCTATTTTCTCCCCCTTTAAGCCCAAATCTAGCGAAAACGCACGGTCGATTTTCAACTTTGACCGACTTCTCAAAATATAAATTTGAGAATAGATTTGGATGTCACATTGGTAGGTCCACGCCAACTCTCGTGACGTTTCGATCTATTTTCTCCCCCTTTAAGCCCACGTCTAGCGAAAACGCACGGTTGAGTTTCGAAGTTGACCAACTTCTCGGAATTGAAAATTGAGCATAGATTTGGATGTCCCGTTAGTAGACAAATGCGCACGCCAACTTTCGTGATGTTCCGAGCTATTTTCTCACCCTTTAAGCCTAAGTCTAGCGAAAACGCACGGTCGAGTTTCGAATTTGACCCACTTCTCGGAATTAAAAATTGAGCATAGATTTGGATGTCCCGTTGGTAGACAAATGCGCACGCCAACTTTCGTGACATTCCGAGCTATTTTCTCGCCCTTTAATCCCATGTCTAGCGAAAATGTACGGTCGATTTTAAACTTTGACCAACTTCTCAAAATATAAATTTGAGAACAGTTTTGGATGTCCCATTGGTAGACAAGCGTCCACACCAACTTTCGTGACGTTCCGAGCTATTTTCTCCCCCTTTAAGCCCAAGTCTAGCGAAAACGCACGGTCGAGTTTCAAATTCGACCAACTTCTCGGTATTGAAAATTGAGCATAGATTTGGATGTCCCGTTGGTAGACAAATGCACACGCCAACTTTCGTGACGTTCCGAGCTATTTTCTCACCCTTTAAGCCTAAGTCTAGCGAAAACGCATGGTCGATTTTCAACTTTGAGCAACTTCTCGGAATTTAAATTTGAGAATGGATTTGGATGTCAAATTGGTAGACGAGCGTCCACACCAACTTTCGTAACGTTCTGAGCTATTTTCACACCCTTTAAGTCCAAGTCTAGCGAAAAACGCACGATCCAGTTTCAACTTTGACCAACTTCTCGGAATTGAAATTTGAGAATAGTTTTGGATGTCCCATTGGTAGACAAGCATCCACACCAACGTTCGTGACGTTCCGAGCTATTTTCTCCCCCTTTAAGCCCAAGTCTAGCGAAAACGCACGATCGAGTTTCAACTTTGACCAACTTCTTGGAATTGAAATTTGAGAATAGTTTCGGATGTCCCATTGGTAGACAAGCGTCCACACCAACTTTCGTGATGTTCCGAGCTATTTTCATCCCCTTTAAGCCCAAGTCTAGCGAAAACGCACGATCGAGTTTCAACTGTGACCAACTTCTCAGAATTGAAATTTGAGAATAGTTTTGGATCTCCCATTGGTAGACAAGCGTCCACACCAACTTTCGTGACGTTTCTAGTTATTTTCTCCCCCTTTAAGCCCAAGTCTAGCGAAAATGCACGGTCGATTTTCAACTTTGACCAACTTCTCGGAATTTAAATTTGAGAGTGGATTTGGATGTCCCGTTGGTAGATAAGTGCACACGCCAACATTCGTGACGTTTCGAGCTATTTTAACACCCTTTAAGCCCAAGTCTAACGAATACGCACGATCGAGTTACGAATTTCACCAACATCTCGGAATTGAAAATTGAGCATAGATTTGGATGTCCCATTTGTAGACATTCGCGCAAAATAACTTTAGTCACATTACGAGCTAATTTCACACCCTTTAAGCTCAAGTCTAGCGAAAACACATGGTGGCGTTTCGAATTTGACCAACTTCTCGGAATTGAAATATGAGAATAGATTTGGATGTCCCATTGGTAGACAAGTACGCAAGCCAACTTTCGTGATCGAGTTTCAACTTTGACCAACTTCTCGAAATTGAAATATGAGAATAGATTTGGATGTCACATTGGTAGACGAGCGTCCACGCCAACTTTTGTGACGTTCCGAGCTATTTTCACACCCTTTAAGCCCAAGTCTAGCGAAAACGCACGATAGAGTTTCAACTTTGTCCAACTTCTCGGAATTGAAATTTGAGAATAGTTTTGGATGTCCCATTGGTAGACAAGCGTCCACACCAACTTTCGTGACGTTCCGAGCTATTTTCTACCCCTTTAAGCCCAAGTCTAGCGAAAACGCACGGTCGAGTTTCGAATTTGACCAACTTCTTGGAATTGAAAATTGAGCATAGATTTGGATGTCCCGTTGGTAGACAAATGCGCAAGCCAACTTTTGTGACATTCCGAGCTATTTTCTCACCCTTTAAGCCTAAGTCTAGCGAAAACGCACGGTCGAGTTATGAATTTGACAAACTTCTCGGAATTAAAAATTGAGCATAGATTTGGATGTCCCGTTGGTAGACAAATGCGCACGCCAACTTTCGTGACATTCCGAGCTATTTTCTCACCCTTTAATCCTAAGTGTAGCGAAAATCCATGGTCGATTTTCAACTTTGACCAACTTCTCGGAATTTAAAATTGTGAATAGATTTGGATGTCCCGATGGTAGGAAAATGCGCATGCCAACTTTCGTGACGTTCCGAGCTATTTTCTCACCCTTTAAGCCTAAGTCTAGCGAAAACGCACGGTCGAGTTTCGAATTTGACCAACTTCTCGGAATTAAAAATTTTGATATCCCGTTGGTAGACAAATGCGCACGCCAACTTTCGTGACATTCCGAGCTATTTTCTCGCCCTTTAATCGCAAGTCTAGCGAAAATGAACGGTCGATTTTCAACTTTGACCGACTTTTCGAAATATAAATTTGAGAATAGATTTGGATGTCACATTGGTAGCTCCACGCCAACTCTCGTGACGTTTCGATCTATTTTCTCCCCCTTTAAGCCCACGTCTAGCGAAAACGCACGGTCGAGTTTCGAAGTTGACCAACTTCTCGGAATTGAAAATTGAGCATAGATTTGGATGTCCCATTAGTAGACAAATGCGCACGCCAACTTTCGTGACGTTCCGACCTATTTTCTCACCCTTTAAGCCTAAGTCTAGCGAAAACGCACGGTCGAGTTTCGAATTTGATCCACTTCTCGGAATTAAAAATTGAGCATAGATTTGGATGTCCCGTTGGTAGACAAATGCGCACGCCAACTTTCGTGACATTCCAAGCTATTTTCTCGCCCTTTAATCCCATGTCCAGCGAAAATGCACGGTCGATTTTCAACTTTGACCAACTTCTCAAAATATAAATTTGAGAACAGTTTTGGATGTCCCATTGGTAGACAAGCGTCCACACCAACTTTCGTGACGTTCCGAGCTATTTTCTCCCCCTTTAAGCCCAAGTCTAGCGAAAACGCACGGTTGAGTTTCAAATTCGACCAACTTCTTGGTATTGAAAATTCAGCATAGATTTGGATGTCCCGTTGGTAGACAAACGCACACGCCAACTTTCGTGACGTTCCGAGCTATTTTCTCACCCTTTAAGCCTAAGTCTAGCGAAAACGCACGGTCGATTTTCAACTTTGAGCAACTTCTCGGAATTTAAATTTGAGAATGGATTTGGATGTCAAATTGGTAGACGAGCGTCCACGCCAACTTTCGTAACGTTCCGAGCTATTTTCACACCCTTTAAGTCCAAGTCTAGCGAAAACGCACGATCCAGTTTCAACTTTGACCAACTTCTCGGAATTGAAATTTGAGAACTGTTTTGGTTGTCCCATTGGTAGACAAGCGTCCACACCAACGTTCGTGACGTTCCGAGCTATTTTCTCCCCCTTTAAGCCCAAGTCTAGCGAATACGCACGATCGAGTTTCAACTTTGACCAACTTCTCGGAATTGAAATTTGAGAATAGTTTCGGATGTCCCATTGGTAGACAAGCGTCCACACCAACTTTCGTGATGTTCCGAGCTATTTTCTTCCCCTTTAAGCCCAAGTCTAGCGAAAACGAACGATCCAGTTTCAACTTTGACCAACTTCTCGGAATTGAAATCTGAGAATAGTTTTGGATGTCCCATTGGTAGACAAGCGTCCACACCAACGTTCGTGACGTTTCGAGCTATTTTCTCCCCCTTTAAGCCCAAGTCTAGCGAAAACGCACTATCGAGTTTCAACTTTGACAACTTCTCGGAATTGAAATTTGAGAATAGTTTCGGATGTCCCATTGGTAGACAAGCGTCCACACCAACTTTCGTGATGTTCCGAGCTATTTTCTTCCCCTTTAAGCCCAAGTCTAGCGAAAACGCACGATCGAGTTTCAACTGTGACCAACTTCTCAGAATTGAAATTTGAGAATAGTTTTGGATCTCCCATTGGTAGACAAGCGTCCACACCAACTTTCGTGACGTTCCGAGCTATTTTCTCCCCCTTTAAGCCCAAGTCTAGCGAAAACGCACGGTCGAGTTTCGGCTTTGACCAACTTCTTGGAATTGAAATTTGAGAATAGATTTGGATTTCCGATTGGTAGACAAGTGCCCACGCCAACTTTCGTGACATTCCGAGCTAATTTCACACCCTTTAAGCCCAAGTCTAGGGAAAACGCACGATCGATTTTCAACTTTGACCAAATTCTCGCAATTCAAATTTGAGAATAGATTTGGATGTCACATTGGTAGACGAGCGTCCACGCCAACTTTCGTGACGTTCCGAGCTATTTTCACACCCTTTAAGCCCAACTCTAGAGAAAACGCACGATCGCGTTTCATCTTTGACCAACTTCTCGGAATTGAAAATTGGGAATAGATTTGGATGTCCCATTGGTAGACATGCGCGCAAACCAACTTTTGTGACATTACGAGCTAATTTCACATCCTTTAAGCCCAATTCTAGCGAAAACGCACGATCAAGTTTCAACTTTGACCAACTTCTCGGAATTGAAATTTGAGAATAGTTTTGGATGTCCCATTGGTAGACAAGTGTCCACACCAACTTTCGTGACGTTCCGAGCTATTTTCTCCCCCTTTAAGCCCAAGTCTTGCGAAAACGCACGGTCGAGTTTCGAATTTAACCAACTTCTCGGAATTGAAAATTGAGCATAGATTTGGATGTCCCGTTGGTAGACAAATGCGCACGCCAACTTTCGTGACGTTCCGAGCTATTTTCTCCCCCTTTAAGCCTAAGTCTAGCGAAAATGCATGGCCGATTTTCAACTTTGACCAACTTCTCAGAATTTAAATTTGAGAATAGATTTGGATGTCAAATTGGTAGACGAGCGTCCACGCCAATTTTCGTGACGTTCCGAGCTATTTTCACACCCTTTAAGCCCAACTTTAGCGAAAACGCACGATCGAGTTTCAACTTTGACCAACTTCTCGGAATTGAAATTTGAGAATAGTTTTGGATGTCCCATTGGTAGACAAGCGTCCACACCAACTTTCGTGACGTTCCGAGCTATTTTCTCCCCCTTTAAGCCCAAGTCTAGCGAAAACGCACGGTCGAGTTTCGAATTTGACCAACTTCTCGGAATGGAAAATTGAGCATAGATTTGGATGTCCCGTTGGTAGACAAATGCGCACGCCAACTTTCGTGACGTTCTGAGCTATTTTCTCACCCTTTAAGCCTAAGTCTAGCGAAAGCGCACGGTCGAGTTTCGAATTTGACCAACTTCTCGGAATTAAAAATTGAGCATAGATTTCGATGTCCCGTTGGTAGACATTGCGCACGCCAACTTTCGTCACATTACAAGCTAATTTGACGCCCTTTAAGCTCAAGTCGAGCGAAAACGCACGGTCGAGTTTTGAATTTGACCAACTTCTTGGAAATGAAAATTTAGCATAGATTTGGATGTCCCGTTGGTAGACAAATGCGCACGCCAACTTTCGTGACGTTCCGAACTATTTTCTCACCCTTTATACCTAAGTCTAGCGAAAATGCACGGTCGATTTTCAACTTTGACAAACTTCTCAGAATTTAAATTTGAGAATGGATTTGGATGTCACATTGGTAGATGAGTATCCACGCCAACTTTCGTAATGTTCCGAGCTATTTTCACACCCTTTAAGCCCAAGTCTAGCGAAAACGCACGATCGAGTTTCAACTTTGATTAAATTCTCGGAATTGAAATTTGAGAATAGTTTTGGATGTCCCATTGGTAGACAAGTGTCCACACCAACTTTCGTGGCGTTCCGAGCTATTTTCTCCCCCTTTAAGCCCAAGTCTAGCGAAAACGCACGGTCGAGTTTCGAATTTGACCAACTTCTCGAAATTGAAAATTGAGCATAGATTTGGATGTCCCAATGGTAGACAAATGTGCACGCCAACTTTCGTGACGTTCCGATCTATTTTCTCACCCTTTTAGCCTAAGTCTAGCAAAAACGCATGGTCGAGTTTCGAATTTGACCAACTTCTCGGAATTAAAAATTGAGCATAGATTTGGATGTCCCGTTTATAGACAAAAACGCACGCCAACTTTTGTCACATTACGAGCTAATTTCACACCCTTTAAGCTCAAGTCTAGCGAAAATGCACGGTCGATTTTCTACTTTGACCAGCTTCTCGGAATATAAATTTGAGAATATATTTGGATGTCACATTGGTAGACGAGCGTCCATGCCAACTTTCGTGACGTTCCGAGCTATTCTCACGCTTGAAGCCCAAGTCTAGCGAAAATGCACGGTCGATTTTCAACTTTGACCAACTTCTCGGAATTTAAATTTGAGAATAGATTTGGATGTCACATTGGTAGACGAGCGTCCATGCCAACTTTCTTGACGTTCCGAGCTATTCTCACGCCCTTTAAGCCCAAGTCTAGCGAAAACGCATGATCGAGTTTCAACTTTGACCAACTTCTTGGAATTGAAATTTGAGAATAGTTTTGGATGTGCCATTGGTAGACAAGCATCCACACCAACATTCGTTACATTCCGAGCTATTTTCACACCCTTTCAGCCCAAGTCTAGCGAAAACGCACGATCGAGTTTCAACTTTGACCAACTTCTCGGAATTGAAATTTGAGAATAGTTTTGGATGTCTCATTGGTAGACAAGCGTCCACACTAACTTTCATGACGTTCCGAGCTATTTTCTCCCCCTTTAAGCCCAAGTCTAGCAAAAATGCACGGTCGAGTTTCGAATTTGACCAACTTCTCGGAATTGAAAATTGAGCAGAGATTTGGATGCCCCGTTGGTAGACAAATGCGCACGCCAACTTTCGTGACGTTCCAAGCTATTTTATCATCCTTTAAGCCTAAGTCTAGCGAAAATGCACGGTCGATTTTCAACTTTGACCAACTTCTCGGAATTTGAATTTGAGAATAGATTTGGATGTCACATTGGTAGACGAGCGTGCACGCCAACTTTCGTGACGTTCCGAGCTATTTTCTTCCGCTTTAAGCCAAACTGTAGAGAAAATGCACGATCGTGTTTCGGCTTTGACCTACTTCTTGGAAATGAAAATTGAGAATAGATTTGGATGTCCCATTTGTAGACATGCACGCACAACAACTTTCGTGACGTTACGAGCTAATTTCACACCCTTTAAGCTCAAGTCTAACTAAAACGCATGGTGGCGTTTCGACTTTGACCAGCTTTTGGGAGTTGAAATTTGAAAATATATTTGGATGTCCCGTTGGTAGACAAGTGCACATGCCAACTTTCGTGACGTTCCGAGATATTTTCTTCCCCTTTAAGCCCAACTCTAGAGAAAATGCACGGTCTTGTTTTGAATTTGAGCTACTTCTCGGAATTGAAAATTGAGAACAGATTTGGATGTCCCATTTGTAGACATGCATGCACAGCAACTTTCGTGACGTTCCAACCTATTTTCTCGCCCTTTAAGCCCAAGTCTAGAGAAAATGCACGGTCGTGTTTTGAATTTGAGCTACTTCTCGGAATTGAAAATTGAGAACAGATTTGGATGTCCCATTTGTAGACATGCATGCACAGTAACTTTCGTGACGTTCCAACCTATTTTCTCGCCCTTTAAGCCCAAGTCTAGCGAAAACGCACGGTCAATTTTCAACTTTGACCAACTTCTCGGAATTTAAATTTGAAAATAGATTTGGATGTCCCATTTGTAGACATGCGTGCACAGCAACTTTCGTGACATTACGAGCTAATTTCACATCCTTTAAGCCCAATTCTAGCGAAAACGCACGATCGAGTTTCAACTTCGACCAACTTCTCGGAATTGAAATTTGAGAATAGTTTTGGATGTCCCATTGGTAGACAAGCGTCCACACCAACTTTCGTGACGTACCGAGCTATTTTCTCCCCCTTTAAGCCCAAATCTAGCGAAAACGCACGGTCGAGTTTCGAATTTGACCAACTTCTCGGAATTGAAAATTGAGCATAGATTTGGATGTCCCGTTGGTAGACAAATGTGCACGCCAACTTTCGTGACGTTCCGAGCTATTTTCTCACGCTTTAAGCCTAAGTCTAGCAAAAATGCACGGTAGATTTTCAACTTTGACCAACTTCTCGGAATTTAAATTTGAGAGTGGATTTGGATGTCCCGTTGGTAGATAAGTGCACACGCCAACTTTCATGACATTCCGAGCTATTTTCTCACCCTTTAAGCCCATGTCTAGCGAAAATGCACGATCGATTTTCAACTTTGACCAACTTCTCAGAATTTAAATTTGAGAATAGATTTGGATGTCCCATTGGTAGACGAGCATCCACGCCAACATTCGTGACGTTCCGAGCTATTTTAACACCCTTTAAGCCCAAGTCTAGCGAATACGCACGATCGAGTTACGAATTTCACCAACATCTCGGAATTGAAAATTGAGCATAGATTTGGATGTCCCATTTGTAGACATTCGCGCAAAACAACTTTAGTCACATTACGAGCTAATTTCACCCTTTAAGCTCAAGTCTAGCGAAAACACATGGTGGCGTTTCGACTTTGACCAGCTTCTCGGAATTGAAATATGAGAATAGATTTGGATGTCCCATTGGTAGACAAGTACGCAAGCCAACTTTCGTGAGATTACGAGCTAATTTCACACCCCTTAAGCCCAAGTCTAGCGAAAAATCACGATCGAGTTTCAACTTTGACCAACTTCTCGGAATTGAAATATGAGAATAGATTTGGATGTCACATTGGTAGACGAGCGTCCACGCCAACTTTCATGACGTTCCGAGCTATTTTCACACCCTTTAAGCCCAAGTCTAGCGAAAACGCACGATCGAGTTTCAAGTTTGTCCAACTTCTTGGAATTGAAATTTGAGAATAGTTTTGGATGTCCCATTCGTAGACAAGCGTCCACACCAACTTTCGTGACGTTCCGAGCTATTTTCTACCCCTTTAAGCCCAAGTCTAGCGAAAACGCACGATCGAGTTTCAATGTTGTCCAACTTCTCGGAATTGAAATTTGAGAATAGTTTTGGATGTCCCATTGGTAGACAAGCGTCCACACCAACTTTCGTGACGTTCCGAGCTATTTTCTACCCCTTTAAGCCCAAGTCTAGCGAAAACGCACGGTCGAGTTTCGAATTTGACCAACTTCTCGGAATTGAAAATTGAGCATAGATTTGGATGTCCCGTTGGTAGACGAATGCGCAAGCCAACTTTTGTGACGTTCCGAGCTATTTTCTCACCCTTTAAGCCTAAGTCTAGCGAAAACGCACGGTCGAGTTATGAATTTGACGAACTTCTCAGAATTAAAAATTGAGCATAGATTTGGATGTCCCGTTGGTAGACAAATGCGCACGCCAACTTTCGTGACATTCCGAGCTATTTTCTCACCCTTTAATCCTAAGTGTAGCGAAAATCCATGGTCGATTTTCAACTTTGACCAACTTCTCGGAATTTAAATTTGTGAATAGATTTGGATGTCACATTGGTAGAAGAACGTCCACGCCAACTTTCGTGATGTTCAAAGCTATTTTCACACCCTTTAAGCCCAAGTCTAGCAAAAACGCACGATCGGGTTTCAACTTTGACCAACTTCTCGGAATTTAAATTTGAGAATGGATTTGGATGGCACATTGGTAGACGAGCGTCCACGCCAACTTTCGAAACGTTCCGAGCTATTTTCACACCCTTTAAGCCCAAGTCTAGCGAAAACGCACGATCGGGTTTCAACTTTGATTAAATTCTCGGAATTGAAATTTGAGAATAGTTTTGGATGCCCCATTGGTAGACAAGCGTCCACACCAACTTTTGTGACGTTACGAGCTATTTTCTCCCCCTTTAAGCCCAAGTCTAGCAAAAACGCACTGTCGAGTTTCGAATTTGATCAACTTCTCAGAATTGAAAATTGAGCATAGATTTGGATGTCCCGTTGGTAGACAAATGTGCACGCCAACTTTCGTCACATTACAAGCTAATTTCACACCCTTTAAGCTCAAGTCGAGCGAAAACGCATGGTCGAGTTTCGAATTTGATCAACTTCTCGGAATTGAAAATTTAGCTTAGATTTGGATGTCCCGTTAGTAGACAAATGCGCACGCCAACTTTCGTGACGTTACAAGCTCTTTTCTCACCCTTTATGCCTATGTCTAGCGAAAATGCACGATCGAGTTTCAACTTTGATTAAATTCTCGGAATTGAAATTTGAGAATAGTTTTGGATGTCCCATTGGTAGACAAGCGTCCACACCAACTTTCGTGACGTTCCGAGCTATTTTTTGCCCCTTTAAGCCCAACTCTATCGAAAACGCACGATCGAGTTCCAACTTTGACCAACTTCTCGGAATTTAGATTTGAGAATGGATTTGAATGTCACATTGGTAGACAAGTGTCCATGCCAACTTTCGTGGCGTTCCCATCTATTTTCTCCCCCTTTACGCCCAAGTCTAGCGAAAATGCACGATCGAGTTTCAGCTTTGACCAAAATCTCGGAATTTAAATTTGAGAATGGATTTGGATGTCACATTGGTAGACAAGTGTCCACGCCAACTTTCGAAACGTTCCGAGCTACTTTCACACCCTTTAAGCCCAAGACTAGCGAAAACGCACGATCGAGTTTCAACTTTGATTAAATTCTTGGAATTGAAATTTGAGAATATTTTTGGATGTCCCATTGGTAGACAAGCGTACACACCAACTTTCGTGACGTTCCGAGCTATTTTCTCCCCCTTTAAGCCCAAGTCTAGCGAAAACGCACGGTCGAGTTTCGAATTTGACCAATTTCTCCGAATTGAAAATTGAGCATAGATTTGGATGTCCCGATGGTAGGCAAATGCGCATGCCAACTTTCGTGACGTTCCGAGCTATTTTCTCACCCTTTAAGCCTAAGTCTAGCGAAAACGCACGGTCGAGTTTCGAATTTGACCAACTTCTCGGAATTAAAAATTGACCATAGATTTGCATATCCCGTTGGTAGACAAATGCGCACGCCAACTTTCGTGACATTCCGAGCTATTTTCTCGCCCTTTAATCGCAAGTCTAGCGAAAATACACGGTCGATTTTCAACTTTAACCGACTTCTCGAAATATAAATATGAGAATAGATTTGGATGTCACATTGGTAGGTCCACGCCAACTTTCGTGACGTTTCGATCTATTTTCTCCCCCTTTAAGACCACGTCTAGCGAAAACGCACGGTCGAGTTTCGAAGTTGACCAACTTCTCGGAATTGAAAATTGAGCATAGATTTGGATGTCCCGTTAGTAGACAAATGCGCACGCCAACTTTCGTGACGTTCCGAGCTATTTTCTCACCCTTTAAGCCTAAGTCTAGCGAAAACACACGGTCGAGTTTCGAATTTGACCCACTTCTCGGAATTAAAAATTGAGCATAGATTTGGATGTCCCGTTGGTAGACGAGCGTTCACGCCAACTTTCGTGACGTTCCGAGCTATTTTCACACCGTTTAAACCCAAGTCTAGCGAAAACGCACGATCGAGTTTCAACTTTTACCAACTTCTCGGAATTGAAATTTGAGAATAGTTTCGGATGTCCCATTGGTAGACAAGCGTCCACACCAACTTTCGTGATGTTCCGAGCTATTTTCTTCCCCTTTAAGCCCAAGTCTAGCGAAAATGAACGATCCAGTTTCAACTTTGACCAACTTCTCGGAATTGAAATTTGAGAATAGTTTTGGATGTCCCATTGGTAGACAAGCATCCACACCAACGTTCGTGACGTTCCGAGCTATTTTCACACCCTTTAAGCCCAACTCTAGAGAAAACGCACGATCGCGTTTCATCTTTGACCAACTTCTCGGAATTGAAAATTGGGAATAGATTTGGATGTCCCATTGGTAGACATGCGCGCAAACCAACTTTTGTGACATTACGAGCTAATTTCACATCCTTTAAGCCCAATTCTAGCGAAAACGGACGATCAAGTTTCAACTTTGACCAACTTCTCGGAATTGAAATTTGAGAATAGTTTTGGATGTCCCATTGGTAGACAAGTGTCCACACCAACTTTCGTGACGTTCCGAGCTATTTTCTCCCCCTTTAAGCCCAAGTCTTGCGAAAACGCACGGTCGAGTTTCGAATTTAACCAACTTCTCGGAATTGAAAATTGAGCATAGATTTGGATGTCCCGTTGGTAGACAAATGCGCACGCCAACTTTCGTGACGTTCCGAGCTATTTTCTCCCCCTTTAATCCTAAGTCTAGCGAAAACGCATGATCGAGTTTCAACTTTGACCAACTTCTCGGAATTGAAATTTGAGAATAGTTTTGGATGTGCCATTGGTAGACAAGCATCCACACCAACATTCGTTACATTCCGAGCTATTTTCACACCCTTTAAGCCCAAGTCTAGCGAAAACGCACGATCGAGTTTCAACTTTGACCAACTTCTCGGAATTGAAATTTGAGAATAGTTTTGGATGTCTCATTGGTAGACAAGCGTCCACACTAACTTTCATGACGTTCCGAGCTATTTTCTCCCCCTTTAAGCCCAAGTCTAGCGAAAATGCACGGTCGAGTTTCGAATTTGACCAACTTCTCGGAATTGAAAATTGAGCAGAGATTTGGATGCCCCGTTGGTAGACAAATGCGCACGCCAACTTTCGTGACGTTCCAAGCTATTTTATCATCCTTTAAGCCTAAGTCTAGCGAAAATGCACGGTCGATTTTCAACTTTGACCAACTTCTCAGAATATGAATTTGAGAATAGATTTGGATGTCACATTGGTAGACGAGCGTGCACGCCAACTTTCGTGACGTTCCGAGATATTTTCACACCGTTTTAACCCAAGTCTAGCGAAAACGCACGATCGAGTTTCAACTTTGACCAACTTCTCGGAATTGAAATTTGAGAATAGTTTTGGATGTCCCATTGGTAGACAAGCGTCCACACCAATTTTCGTGACGTTCCGAGTTATTTTCTCCCCCTTTAAGCCCAAGTCTAGCGAAAATGCACGGTCGATTTTCAACTTTGACCAACTTCTCGGAATTTAAATTTGAGAATGGATTTGGATGTCCCGTTGGTAGATAAGTGCACATGTCAACTTTCAAGACGTTCCGAGCTATTTTCTTCCGCTTTAAGCCCAACTCTAGAGAAAATGAACGATCGTGTTTCGGCTTTGACCTACTTCTCGGAAATGAAAATTGAGAATAGATTTGGATGTCCCATTTGTAGACATGCACGCACAACAACTTTCGTGACGTTACGAGCTAATTTCACACCCTTTAAGCTCAAGTCTAACTAAAACGCATGGTGGCGTTTCGACTTTGACCAGCTTTTGAGAGTTGAAATTTGAAAATATATTTGGATGTCCCGTTGGTAGACAAGTGCACATGCCAACTTTCGTGACGTTCCGAGATATTTTCTTCCCCTTTAAGCCCAACTCTAGAGAAAATGCACGGTCGTGTTTTGAATTTGAGCTACTTCTCGGAATTGAAAATTGAGAACAGATTTGGATGTCCCATTTGTAGACATGCATGCACAGCAACTTTCGTGACGTTCCAACCTATTTTCTCGCCCTTTAAGCCCAAGTCTAGAGAAAATGCACGGTCGTGTTTTGAATTTGAGCTACTTCTCGGAATTGAAAATTGAGAACAGATTTGGATGTCCCATTTGTAGACATGCATGCACAGCAACTTTCGTGACGTTCCAACCTATTTTCTCGCCCTTTAAGCCCAAGTCTAGCGAAAACGCACGGTCAATTTTCAACTTTGACCAACTTCTCGGAATTTAAATTTGAGAATAGATTTGGATGTCCCATTTGTAGACATGCGTGCACAGCAACTTTCGTGACATTACGAGCTAATTTCACATCCTTTAAGCCCAATTCTAGCGAAAACGCACGATCGAGTTTCAACTTCGACCAACTTCTCGGAATTGAAATTTGAGAATAGTTTTGGATGTCCCATTGGTAGACAAGCGTCCACACCAACTTTCGTGACGTACCGAGCTATTTTCTCCCCCTTTAAGCCCAAATCTAGCGAAAACGCACGGTCGAGTTTCGAATTTGACCAACTTCTCGGAATTGAAAATTGAGCATAGATTTGGATGTCCCGTTGGTAGACAAATGTGCACGCCAACTTTCGTGACGTTCCGAGCTATTTTCTCACGCTTTAAGCCTAAGTCTAGCAAAAATGCACGGTAGATTTTCAACTTTGACCAACTTCTCGGAATTTAAATTTGAGAGTGGATTTGGATGTCCCGTTGGTAGATAAGTGCACACGCCAACTTTCGTGACGTTCCGAGCTATTTTCTCACCCTTTAAGCCCAAGTCTAGCGAAAATGCACGATCGATTTTCAACTTTGACCAACTTCTCAGAATTTAAATTTGAGAATATATTTGGATGTCCCATTGGTAGACGAGCATCCACGCCAACATTCGTGACGTTCCGAGCTATTTTAACACCCTTTAAGCCCAAGTCTAGCGAATACGCACGATCGAGTTA
The DNA here is from genome assembly GCA_027924585.1 of Larix kaempferi. Classification (NCBI taxonomy): domain Eukaryota; kingdom Viridiplantae; phylum Streptophyta; class Pinopsida; order Pinales; family Pinaceae; genus Larix; species Larix kaempferi. The sequence goes on along the minus strand of BSBM01001502.1, from coordinate 982,929 downwards.
CGAATTTCACCAACATCTCGGAATTGAAAATTGAGCATAGATTTGGATGTCCCATTTGTAAACATTCGCGCAAAACAACTTTAGTCACATTACGAGCTAATTTCACACCCTTTAAGCTCAAGTCTAGCGAAAACACATGGTGGCGTTTCGACTTTGACCAGCTTCTCGGAATTGAAATATGAGAATAGATTTGGATGTCCCATTGGTAAACAAGTACGCAAGCCAACTTTCGTGAGATTACGAGCTAATTTCACACCCCTTAAGCCCAAGTCTAGCGAAAAATCACGATCGAGTTTCAACTTTGACCAACTTCTCGGAATTGAAATATAATAATAGATTTGGATGTCACATTGGTAGACGAGCGTCCACGCCAACTTTCGTGACGTTCCGAGCTATTTTCACACCCTTTAAGCCCAAGTCTAGCGAAAACGCCCGATCGAGTTTCAACTTTGTCCAACTTCTCGGAATTGAAATTTGAGAATAGTTTTGGATGTCCCATTGGTAGACAAGCGTCCACACCAACTTTCGTGACGTTCCGAGCTATTTTCTACCCCTTTAAGCCCAAGTCTAGCGAAAACGCACGGTCGAGTTTCGAATTTGACCAAGTTCTCGTAATTGAAAATTGAGCATAGATTTGGATGTCCCGTTGGTAGACGAATGCGCAAGCCAACTTTTGTGACGTTCCGAGCTATTTTCTCACCCTTTAAGCCTAAGTCTAGCGAAAATGCACGGTCGAGTTATGAATTTGACAAACTTCTCGGAATTAAAAATTGAGCATAGATTTGGATGTCCCGTTGGTAGACAAATGCGCACGCCAACTTTCGTGACATTCCGAGCTATTTTCTCACCCTTTAATCCTAAGTGTAGCGAAAATCCATGGTCGATTTTCAACTTTGACCAACTTCTCGGAATTTAAATTTGTGAATAGATTTGGATGTCACATTGGTAGAAGAACGTCCACGCCAACTTTCGTGATGTTCGAAGCTATTTTCACACCCTTTAAGCCCAAGTCTAGCAAAAACGCACGATCGGGTTTCAACTTTGACCAACTTCTCGAAATTTAAATTTGAGAATGGATTTGGATGGCACATTGGTAGACGAGCATCCACGCCAACTTTCGAAACGTTCCGAGCTATTTTCACACCCTTTAAGCCCAAGTCTACCGAAAACGCATGATCGGGTTTCAACTTTGATTAAATTCTCGGAATTGAAATTTGAGAATAGTTTTGGATGCCCCATTGGTAGACAAGCGTCCACACCAACTTTTGTGACGTTACGAGCTATTTTCTCCCCATTTAAGCCCAAGTCTAGCGAAAACGCACTGTCGAGTTTCGAATTTGATAAACTTCTCGGAATTGAAAATTGAGCATAGATTTGGATGTCCCGTTGGTAGACAAATGCGCACGCCAACTTTCGTGACGTTCCGAGCTATTTTCTCACCCTTTAAGCCTAAGTCTAGCAAAAATGCACGGTCAAGTTTCGAATTTGACCAACTTCTCGGAATTAAAAATTGAGCATAGATTTGGATGTCCCATTGGTAGACAAATGCGCACGCCAACTTTCGTCACATTACAAGCTAATTTCACACCCTTTAAGCTCAAGTCGAGCGAAAACGCATGGTCGAGTTTCGAATTTGATCAACTTCTCGGAATTGAAAATTTAGCTTAGATTTGGATGTCCCGTTAGTAGACAAATGCGCACGCCAACTTTCGTGACGTTCCAAGCTCTTTTCTCACCCTTTATGCCTATGTCTAGCGAAAATGCACGGTCGATTTTCAACTTTGACAAACTTCTCGGAATTTAAATTTGAGAATGGATTTGGATGTCACATTGGTAGACGAGCGTCCACGCCAACTTTCGTAACGTTCCGAGCTATTTTGACACCCTTTAAGCCCAAGTCTAGCGAAAACGCACGATCGAGTTTCAACTTTGATTAAATTCTCGGAATTGAAATTTGAGAATAGTTTTGGATGTCCCATTGGTAGACAAGCGTCCACACCAACTTTCGTGACGTTCCGAGCTATTTTTTGCCCCTTTAAGCCCAACTCTAGCGAAAACGCACGATCGAGTTCCAACTTTGACCAACTTCTCGGAATTTAGATTTGAGAATGGATTTGGATGTCACATTGGTAGACAAGTGTCCATGCCAACTTTCGTGGCGTTCCCATCTATTTTCTCCCCCTTTAAGCCCAAGTCTAGCGAAAACGCACGATCGAGTTTCAACTTTGACCAAAATCTCGGAATTTAAATTTGAGAATGGATTTGGATGTAACATTGGTAGACAAGCATCCACGCCAACTTTCGAAACGTTCCGAGCTACTTTCACACCCTTTAAGCCCAAGACTAGCTAAAACGCACGATCGAGTTTCAACTTTGATTAAATTCTTGGAATTGAAATTTGAGAATAGTTTTGGATGTCCCATTGGTAGACAAGCGTACACACCAACTTTCGTGACGTTCCGAGCTATTTTCTCCCCCTTTAAGCCCAAGTCTAGCGAAAACGCACGGTCGAGTTTCGAATTTGACCAACTTCTCGGAATTGAAAATTGAGCATAGATTTGGATGTCCCGATGGTAGGAAAATGCGCATGCCAACTTTCGTGACGTTACGAGCTATTTTCTCACCCTTTAAGCCTAAGTCTAGCGAAAACGCACGGTCTAGTTTCGAATTTGACCAACTTCTCGGAATTAAAAATTGACCAAATATTTGGATATCCCGTTGGTAGACAAATGCGCACGCCAACTTTCGTGACATTCCGAGCTATTTTCTCGCCCTTTAATCGCAAGTCTAGCGAAAATGCACGGTCGATTTTCAACTTTGACCGACTTTTCGAAATATAAATTTGAGAATAGATTTCAATGTCACATTGGTAGGTCTACGCCAACTCTCATGACGTTTCGATCTATTTTCTCCCCCTTTAAGCCCACATCTAGCGAAAACGCACGATCGAGTTTCAAAGTTGACCAACTTCTCGGAATTGAAAATTGAGCATAGATTTGGATGTCCCGTTAGTAGACAAATGCGCACGCCAACTTTCGTGACGTTCCGAGCTATTTTCTCACCCTTTAAGCCTAAGTCTAGCGAAAACGCACGGTCGAGTTTCGAATTTGACCCACTTCTCGGAATTAAAAATTGAGCATAGATTTGGATGTCCCGTTGGTAGACAAATGCGCACGCCAACTTTCGTGACATTCCGAGCTATTTTCTCGCCCTTTAATCCCATGTCTAGCGAAAATGCACGGTCGATTTTCAACTTTGACCAACTTCTCAAAATATAAATTTGAGAACAGTTTTGGATGTCCCATTGGTAGACAAGCGTCCACACCAACTTTCGTGACGTTCCGAGCTATTTTCTCCCCCTTTAAGCCCAAGTCTAGCGAAAACGCACGGTCGAGTTTCAAATTCGATCAACTTCTCGGTATCGAAAATTCAGCATAGATTTGGATGTCCCGTTGGTAGACAAATGCACACGTCAACTTTCGTGACGTTCCGAGCTATTTTCTCACCCTTTAAGCCTAAGTCTAGCGAAAACGCACGGTCGATTTTCAACTTTGAGCAACTTCTCGGAATTTAAATTTGAGAATGGATTTGGATGTCAAATTGGTAGACGAGCGTCCACGCCAACTTTCGTAACGTTCCTTGCTATTTTCACACCCTTTAAGTCCAAGTCTAGCGAAAACGCACGATCCAGTTTCAACTTTGACCAACTTCTCAGAATTGAAATTTGAGAATAGTTTTGGATGTCCCATTGGTAGACAAGCGTCCACACCAACGTTCGTGACGTTCCGAGCTATTTTCTCCCCCTTTAAGCCCAAGTCTAGCGAATACGCACGATCGAGTTTCAACTTTGACCAACTTCTCGGAATTGAAATTTGAGAATAGTTTCGGTTGTCCCATTGGTAGACAAGCGTCCACACCAACTTTCGTGATGTTCCGAGCTATTTTCTTCCCCTTTAAGCCCAAGTCTAGCGAAAACGCACGATCCAGTTTCAACTTTGACCAACATCTCAGAATTGAAATTTGAGAATAGTTTTGGATGTCCCATTGGTAGACAAGCGTCCACACCAACGTTCGTGACGTTCCGAGCTATTTTCTCCCCCTTTAAGACCAAGTCTAGCGAAAACGCACGATCGAGTTTCAACTTTGACCAACTTCTCGGAATTGAAATTTGAGAATAGTTTCGGATGTCCCATTGGTAGACAAGCGTCCACACCAACTTTCGTGATGTTCCGAGCTATTTTCTTCCCCTTTAAGCCCAAGTCTAGCGAAAACGCACGATCGAGTTTCAACTGTGACCAACTTCTCAGAATTGAAATTTGAGAATAGTTTTGGATCTCCCATTGGTAGACAAGCGTCCACACCAACTTTCGTGACGTTCCGAGCTATTTTCTCCCCCTTTAAGCCCAAGTCTAGCGAAAACGCACGGTCGAGTTTTGGCTTTGACCAACTTCTTGGAATTGAAATTTGAGAATAGATTTGGATTTGCAATTGGTAGACAAGTGCCCACGCCAACTTTCGTGACGTTCCGAGCTAATTTCACACCCTTTAAGCCCAAGTCTAACGAAAACGCACGATCGATTTTCAACTTTGACCAAATTCTCGCAATTCAAATTTGAGAATAGATTTGGATGTCACATTGGTAGACGAGCGTCCACGCCAAGTTTCGTGACGTTCCGAGCTATTTTCACACCCTTTAATCCCAACTCTAGAGAAAACGCACGATCGCGTTTCATCTTTGACCAACTTCTCGGAATTGAAAATTGGGAATAGATTTGGATGTCCCATTGGTAGACATGCGCGCAAACCAACTTTTGTGACATTACGAGCTAATTTCACATCCTTTAAGCCCAATTCTAGCGAAAACGCACGATCAAGTTTCAACTTTGACCAACTTCTCGGAATTGAAATTTGAGAATAGTTTTGGATGTCCCATTGGTAGACAAGTGTCCACACCAACTTTCATGACGTTCCGAGCTATTTTCTCCCCCTTTAAGCCCAAGTCTTGCGAAAACGCACGGTCGAGTTTCGAATTTGACCAACTTCTCGGAATTGAAAATTGAGCATAGATTTGGATGTCCCGTTGGTAGACAAATGCGCACGCCAACTTTCGTGACGTTCCGAGCTATTTTCTCCCCCTTTAAGCCTAAGTCTAGCGAAAATGCATGGCCGATTTTCAACTTTTACCAACTTCTTAGAATTTAAATTTGAGAATAGATTTGGATGTCAAATTGGTAGACGAGCGTCCACGCCAATTTTCATGACGTTCCGAGCTATTTTCACACCCTTTAAGCCCAACTTTAGCGAAAACGCACGATCGAGTTTCAACTTTGACGAACTTCTCGGAATTGAAATTTGAGAATAGTTTTGGATGTCCCATTGGTAGACAAGCGTCCACACCAACTTTCATGACGTTCCGAGTTATTTTCTCCCCCTTTAAGCCCAAGTCTAGCGAAAATGCACGGTCGATTTTCAACTTTGACCAACTTCTCGGAATTTAAATTTGAGAATGGATTTGGATGTCCCGTTGGTAGATAAGTGCACATGTCAACTTTCAAGACGTTCCGAGCTATTTTCTTCCACTTTAAGCCCAACTCTAGAGAAAATGCACGATCGTGTTTCGGCTTTGACCTACTTCTCGGAAATGAAAATTGAGAATAGATTTGGATGTCCCATTTGTAGACATGCACGCACAACAACTTTCGTGACGTTACGAGCTAATTTCACACCCTTTAAGCTCAAGTCTAACTAAAACGCATGGTGGCGTTTCGAATTTGACCAGCTTTTGGGAGTTGAAATTTGAAAATATATTTGGATGTCCCGTTGGTAGACAAGTGCACATGCCAACTTTCGTGACGTTCCGAGATATTTTCTTCCCCTTTAAGCCCAACTCTAGAGAAAATGCACGGTCGTGTTTCGAATTTGAGCTACTTCTCGGAATTGAAAATTGAGAACAGATTTGGATGTCCCATTTGTAGACATGCATGCACAGCAACTTTCGTGACGTTCCAAGCTATTTTCTCGCCCTTTAAGCCCAAGTCTAGCGAAAACGCACGGTCAATTTTCAACTTTGACCAACTTCTCGGAATTTAAATTTGAGAATAGATTTGGATGTCCCATTTGTAGACATGCGTGCACAGCAACGTTCGTGACATTACGAGCTAATTTCACATCCTTTAAGCCCAATTCTAGCGAAAACGCACGATCGAGTTTTAACTTCGACCAACTTCTCGGAATTGAAATTTGAGAATAGTTTTGGATGTCCCATTGGTAGACAAGCTTCCACACCAACTTTCGTGACGTACCGAGCTATTTTCTCCCCCTTTAAGCCCAAATCTAGCGAAAACGCACGGTCGAGTTTCGAATTTGACCAACTTCTCGGAATTGAAAATTGAGCATAGATTTGGATGTCCCGTTGGTAGGCAAATGTGCACGCCAACGTTCGTGACGTTCCGAGCTATTTTCTCACGCTTTAAGCCTAAGTCTAGCAAAAATGCACGGTAGATTTTCAACTTTGACCAACTTCTCGGAATTTAAATTTGAGAGTGGATTTGGATGTCCCGTTGGTAGATAAGTGCACGCGCCAACTTTCGTGACGTTCTGAGCTATTTTCTCACCCTTTAAGCCCAAGTCTAGCGAAAATGCACGATCGATTTTCAACTTTGACCAACTTCTCAGAATTTAAATTTGAGAATAGATTTGGATGTCCCATTGGTAGACGAGCATCCACGCCAACATTCGTGACGTTCCGAGCTATTTTAAAACCCTTTAAGCCCAAGTCTAGCGAATACGCACGATCGAGTTACGAATTTCACCAACATCTCGGAATTGAAAATTGAGCATAGATTTGGATGTCCCATTTGTAGAAGTTCGCGCAAAACAACTTTAGTCACATTACGAGCTAATTTCACACCCTTTAAGCTCAAGTCTAGCGAAAACACATGGTGGCGTTTCGACTTTGACCAGCTTCTCGGAATTGAAATATGAGAATAGATTTGGATGTCCCATTGGTAGACAAGTACGCAAGCCAACTTTCGTGATATTACGAGCTAATTTCACACCCCTTAAACCCAAGTCTAGCGAAAAATCACGATCGAGTTTCAACTTTGACCAACTTCTCGGAATTGAAATATGAGAATAGATTTGGATGTCACATTGGTATACGAGCGTCCACGCCAACTTTCGTGACGTTCCGAGCTATTTTCACACCCTTTAAGCCCAAGTCTAGCGAAAACGCACGATCGAGTTTCAACTTTGTCCAACTTCTCGGAATTGAAATTTGAGAATAGTTTTGGATGTCCCATTGGTAGACAAGCGTCCACACCAACTTTCGTGACGTTCTGAGCTATTTTCTACCCCTTTAAGCCCAAGTCTAGCGAAAACGCACGGTCGAGTTTCGAATTTGACCAACTTCTCGGAATTGAAAATTGAGCATAGATTTGGATGTCCCGTTGGTAGACGAATGCGCAAGCCAACTTTTGTGACGTTCTGAGCTATTTTCTCACCCTTTAAGCCTAAGTCTAGAGAAAACGCACGGTCGAGTTATGAATTTGACAAACTTCTCGGAATTAAAAATTGAGCATAGATTTGGATGTCCCGTTGGTAGACAAATGCGCACGCCAACTTTCGTGACATTCCGAGCTATTTTCTCAACCTTTAATCCTAAGTGTAGCGAAAATCCATGGTCGATTTTCAACTTTGACCAACTTCTCGGAATTTAAATTTGTGAATAGATTTGGATGTCACATTGGTAGAAGAACGTCCACGCCAACTTTCGTGATGTTCGAAGCTATTTTCACACCCTTTAAGCCCAAGTCTAGCAAAAACGCACGATCGGGTTTCAACTTTGACCAACTTCTCGGAATTTAAATTTGAGAATGGATTTGGATGGCACATTGGTAGACGAGCGTCCACGCCAACTTTCGAAACGTTCCGAGCTATTTTCACACCCTTTAAGCCCAAGTCTAGCGAAAACGCACGATCGGGTTTCAACTTTGATTAAGTTCTCGGAATTGAAATTTGAGAATAGTTTTGGATGCCCCATTGGTAGACAAGCGTCCACACCAACTTTTGTGACGTTACGAGCTATTTTCTCCCCCTTTAAGCCCAAGTCTAGCGAAAACGCACTGTCGAGTTTCGAATTTGATCAACTTCTCGGAATTGAAAATTGAGCATAGATTTGGATGTCCCGTTGGTAGAAAAATGCGCACGCCAACTTCCGTGACGTTCCGAGCTATTTTCTCACCCTTTAAGCCTAAGTCTAGCGAAAATGCACGGTCGAGTTTCGAATTTGACCAACTTCTCGGAATTAAAAATTGAGCATAGATTTGGATGTCCCATTGGTAGACAAATGCGCACGCCAACTTTCGTCACATTACAAGCTAATTTCACACCCTTTAAGCTCAAGTCGAGCGAAAACGCATGGTCGAGTTTCGAATTTGATCAACTTCTCGGAATTGAAAATTTAGCATAGATTTGGATGTCCCGTTAGTAGACAAATGCGCACGCCAACTTTCGTGACGTTCCAAGCTCTTTTCTCACCCTTTATGCCTATGTCTAGCGAAAATGCACGGTCGATTTTCAACTTTGACAAACTTCTCGGAATTTAAATTTGAGAATGGATTTGGATGTCACATTGGTAGACGAGCGTCCACGCCAACTTTCGTAACGTTCCGAGCTATTTTGACACCCTTTAAGCCCAAGTCTAGCGAAAACGCACGATCGAGTTTCAACTTTGATTAAATTCTCGGAATTGAAATTTGAGAATAGTTTTGGATGTCCCATTGGTAGACAAGCGTCCACACCAACTTTCGTGACGTTCCGAGCTATGTTTTGCCCCTTTAAGCCCAACTCTAGCGAAAACGCACGATCGAGTTCCAACTTTGACCAACTTCTCGGAATTTAGATTTGAGAATGGATTTGGATGTCACATTGGTAGACAAGTGTCCATGCCAACTTTCGTGGCGTTCCCATCTATTTTCTCCCTTTTTAAGCCCAAGTCTAGCGAAAACGCACGATCGAGTTTCAACTTTGACCAAAATCTCGGAATTTAATTTGAGAATGGATTTGGATGTCACATTGGTATACAAGCATCCACGCCAACTTTCGAAACGTTCCGAGCTACTTTCACACCCTTTAAGCCCAAGACTAGCGAAAACGCACGATCGAGTTTCAACTTTGATTAAATTCTTGGAATTGAAATTTGAGAATAGTTTTGGATGTCCCATTGGTAGACAAGCGTACACACCAACTTTCGTGACGTTCCGAGCTATTTTCTCCCCCTTTAAGCCCAAGTCTAGCGAAAACGCACGGTCGAGTTTCGAATTTGACCAACTTCTCGGAATTGAAAATTGAGCATAGATTTGGATGTCCCGTTAGTAGACAAATGCACACGCCAACTTTCGTGACGTTCCGAGCTATTTTCTCACCCTTTAAGCCTAAGTCTAGCGAAAACGCACGGTCGAGTTTCGAATTTGACCCACTTCTCGGAATTAAAAATTGAGCATAGATTTGGATGTCCCGTTGGTAGACAAATGCGCACGCCAACTTTCGTGACATTCCGAGCTATTTTCTCGCCCTTTAATCCCATGTCTAGCGAAAATGCTCGGTCGATTTTCAACTTTGACCAACTTCTCAAAATATAAATTTGAGAACAGTTTTGGATGTCCCATTGGTAGACAAGCGTCCACACCAACTTTCGTGACGTTTTGAGCTATTTTCTCCCCATTTAAGCCCATGTCTAGCGAAAATGCACGGTCGAGTTTCAAATTCGACCAACTTCTCGGTATCGAAAATTGAGCATAGATTTGGATGTCCCGTTGGTAGACAAATGCACACGTCAACTTTCGTGACGTTCCGAGCTATTTTCTCACCCTTTAAGCCTAAGTCTAGCGAAAACGCACGGTCGATTTTCAACTTTGAGCAACTTCTCGGAATTTAAATTTGAGAATGGATTTGGATGTCAAATTGGTAGACGAGCGTCCATGCCAACTTTCGTAACGTTCCGAGCTATTTTCACACCCTTTAAGTTCAAGTCTAGCGAAAACGCACGATCCAGTTTCAACTTTGACCAACTTCTCGGAATTGAAATTTGAGAATAGTTTTGGATGTCCCATTGGTAGACAAGCGTCCACACCAACGTTCGTGACGTTCCGAGCTATTTTCTCCCCCTTTAAGCCCAAGTCTAGCGAATACGCACGATCGAGTTTCAACTTTGACCAACTTCTCGGAATTGAAATTTGAGAATAGTTTCGGATGTCCCATTGGTAGACTAGCGTCCACACCAACTTTCGTGATGTTCCGAGCTATTTTCTTCCCCTTTAAGCCCAAGTCTAGCGAAAACGCACGATCCAGTTTCAACTTTGACCAACTTCTCGGAATTGAAATTTGAGAATAGTTTTGGATGTCCCATTGGTAGACAAGCGTCCACACCAACGTTCGTGACGTTCCGAGCTATTTTCTCCCCCTTTAAGCCCAAGTCTAGCGAAAACAAACGATCGAGTTTCAAGTTTGACCAACTTCTCGGAATTGAAATTTGAGAATAGTTTCGGATGTCCCATTGGTAGACAAGCGTCCACACCAACTTTCGTGATGTTCCGAGCTATTTTCTTCCCCTTTAAGCCCAAGTCTAGCGAAAACGCACGATCGAGTTTCAACTGTGACCAACTTCTCAGAATTGAAATTTGAGAATAGTTTTGGATCTCCCATTGGTAGACAAGCGTCCACACCAACTTTCGTGACGTTCCGAGCTATTTTCTCCCCCTTTAAGCCCAAGTCTAGCGAAAATGCACGGTCGAGTTTCGGCTTTGACCAACTTCTTGGAATTGAAATTTGAGAATAGATTTGGATTTCCGATTGGTAGACAAGTGCCCACGCCAACTTTCGTGACGTTCCGAGCTAATTTCACACCCTTTAAGCCCAAGTCTAGGGAAAACGCACGATCGATTTTCAACTTTGACCAAATTCTCGCAATTCAAATTTGAGAATAGATTTGGATGTCACATTGGTAGACGAGCGTCCACGCCAACTTTCGTGACGTTCCGAGCTATTTTCACACCCTTTAAGCCCAACTCTAGAGAAAACGCACGATCGCGTTTCATCTTTGACCAACTTCTCGGAATTGAAAATTGGGAATAGATTTGGATGTCCCATTGGTAGACATGCGCGCAAACCAACTTTTGTGATCATTATCACGAGCTAATTTCACATCCTTTAAGCCCAATTCTAGCGAAAACGCACGATCAAGTTTCAACTTTGACCAACTTCTCGGAATTGAAATTTGAGAATAGTTTTGGATGTCCCATTGGTAGACAAGTGTCCACACCAACTTTCGTGACGTTCCGAGCTATTTTCTCCCCCTTTAAGCCCAAGTCTTGCGAAAACGCACGGTCGAGTTTCGAATTTGACCAACTTCTCGGAATTGAAAATTGAGCATAGATTTGGATGTCCCGTTGGTAGACAAATGCGCACGCCAACTTTCGTGACGTTTCGAGCTATTTTCTCCCCCCTTTAAGCCTAAGTCTAGCGAAAATGCATGGCCGATTTTCGACTTTGACCAACTTCTCAGAATTTAAATTTGTGTATAGATTTGGATGTCAAATTGGTAGACGAGCGTCCACGCCAATTTTCGTGACGTTCCGAGCTATTTTCACACCCTTTAAGCCCAACTTTAGCGAAAACGCACGATCGAGTTTCAACTTTGACCAACTTCTCGGAGTTGAAATTTGAGAATAGTTTTGGATGTCCCATTGGTAGACAAGCGTCCACACCAACTTTCGTGACGTTCTGATTTATTTTCTCCCCCTTTAAGCCCAAGTCTACCGAAAATGCACGGTCGATTTTCAACTTTGACCAACTTCTCGGAATTTAAATTTGAGAATGGATTTGGATGTCCCGTTGGTAGATAAGTGCACATGTCAACTTTCAAGACGTTCTGAGCTATTTTCTTCCGCTTTAAGCCCAACTCTAGAGAAAATGCACGATCGTGTTTCGGCTTTGACCTACTTCTCGGAAATGAAAATTGAGAATAGATTTGGATGTCCCATTTGTAGACATGCACGCACAACAACTTTCGTGACGTTACGAGCTAATTTCACACCCTTTAAGCTCAAGTCTAACTAAAACGCATGGTGGCGTTTCGACTTTGACCAGCTTTTGGGAGTTGAAATTTGAAAATATATTTGGATGTCCCGTTGGTAGACAAGTGCACATGCCAACTTTCGTGACGTTCCGAGATATTTTCTTCCCCTTTAAGCCCAACTCTAGAGAAAATGCACGGTCGTGTTTCGAATTTGAGCTACTTCTCGGAGTTGAAAATTGAGAACAGATTTGGATGTCCCATTTGTAGACATGCATGCACAGCAACTTTCGTGACGTTCCAAGCTATTTTCTCGCCCTTTAAGCCCAAGTCTAGCGAAAACGCACGGTCAATTTTCAACTTTGACCAACTTCTCGGAATTTAAATTTGAGAATAGATTTGGATGTCCCATTTGTAGACATGCGTGCACAGCAACTTTCGTGACATTACGAGCTAATTTCACACCCTTTAAGCCCAAGAGTAGGGAAAACGCACGATCGATTTTCAACTTTGACCAAATTCTCGCAATTCAAATTTGAGAATAGATTTGGATGTCACATTGGTAGATGAGCGTCCACGCCAACTTTCGTGACGTTCGGAGCTATTTTCACACCCTTTAAGCCCAACTCTAGAGAAAACGCACGATCGCGTTTCATCTTTGACCAACTTCTCAGAATTGAAAATTGGGAATAGATTTGTATGTCCCATTGGTAGACATGCCCGCAAACCAACTTTTGTGACATTACGAGCTAATTTCACATCCTTTAAGCCCAATTCTAGCGAAAACGCACGATCAAGTTTCAACTTTGACCAACTTCTCGGAATTGAAATTTGAGAATAGTTTTGGATGTCCCATTGGTAGACAAGTGTCCACACCAACTTTCGTGACGTTCCGAGCTATTTTCTCCCCCTTTAAGCCCAAGTCTTGCGAAAACGCACGGTCGAGTTTCGAATTTAACCAACTTCTCGGAATTGAAAATTGAGCATAGATTTGGATGTCCCGTTGGTAGACAAATGCGCACGCCAACTTTCGTGACGTTCCGAGCTATTTTCTCACCCTTTAATCCTAAGTGTAGCGAAAATCCATGGTCGATTTTCAACTTTGACCAACTTCTCGGAATTTAAATTTGTGAATAGATTTGGATGTCACATTGGTAGAAGAACGTCCACGCCAACTTTCGTGATGTTCGAAGCTATTTTCTCACCCTTTATGCCTAAGTCTAGCGAAAATGCACGGTCGATTTTCAACTTTGACAAACTTCTCGGAATTTAAATTTGAGAATGGATTTGGATGTCACATTGGTAGATGAGCGTCCACGCCAACTTTCGTAATGTTCCGAGCTATTTTCACACCCTTTAAGCCCAAGTCTAGCGAAAACGCACGATCGAGTTTCAACTTTGATTAAATTCTCGGAATTGAAATTTGAGAATAGTTTTGGATGTCCCATTGGTAGACAAGTGTCCACACCAACTTTCGTGGCGTTCCGAGCTATTTTCTCCCCCTTTAAGCCCAAGTCTAGCGAAAACGCACGGTCGAGTTTCGAATTTGACCAACTTCTCGAAATTGAAAATTGAGCATAGATTTGGATGTCCCGTTGGTAGACAAATGTGCACGCCAACTTTCGTGACGTTCCGATCTATTTTCTCACCCTTTAGTTTTGGATGTGCCCCTGGTAGACAAGCATCCACACCAACATACGTTACATTCCGAGCTATTTTCACACCCTTTAAGCCCAAGTCTAGCGAAAACGCACGATCGAGCGATCGAGTTTCAACTTTGACCAACTTCTCGGAATTGAAATTTGAGAATAGTTTTTGGATGTCTCATTGGTAGACAAGCGTCCACACTAACTTTCATGACGTTCCGAGCTATTTTCTCCCCCTTTGACCATCTTTTGAGAGTTGAAATTTGAAAATATATTTGGATGTCCCGTTGGTAGACAAGTGCACATGCAACTTTCGTGACGTTCCGAGATATTTTCTTCCCCTTTAAGCCCAACTCTAGAGAAAATGCGACGGTCGTGTTTTGAATTTGAGCTACTTCTCGGAATTGAAAATAGAGAACAGATTTGGGAGTGTCCCATTTGTAGACATGCATGCACAGCAACTTTCGTGACGTTCCAACCTATTTTCTCGCCCTTTAATCCCAAGTCTAGAGAAAATGCACGGTCGTGTTTTGAATTTGAGCTACTTCTCGGAATTGAAATTTGAGAATAGATTTGGATGTCCCATTTGTAGACATGCGTGCACAGCAACTTTCGTGACATTACGACGTAATTTCACATCCTTTAAGCCCAATTCTAGCGAAAACGTACGATCGAGTTTCAACTTCGACCAACTTCTCGGAATTGAAATTTGAGAATAGTTTGGATGTCCCATTGGTAGACAAGCGTCCACACCAACTTTCGTGACGTACCGAGCTATTTTCTCCCCCTTTAAGCCAAATCTAGCGAAAACGCAGCGGTCGAGTTTCGAATTTGACCAACTTCTCAGAATGAAAATTGAGCATAGATTTGGATGTCCCGTTCGTAGACAAATGTGCACGCCAACTTTCGTGACGTTCCGAGCTATTTTCTCACGCTTTAAGCCTAAGTCTAGCAAAAATGCACGGTAGATTTTCAACTTTGACCAACTTCTCGGAATTTAAATTTGAGAGTGGATTGGATGTCCCGTTGGTAGATAAGTGCACACGCCAACTTTCGTGACGTTCCGAGCTATTTTCTCACCCTTTAAGCCCAAGTCTAGCGAAAATGCACGATCGATTTTCAACTTTGACCAACTTCTCAGAATTTAAATTTGAGAATAGATTTGGATGTCCCATTGGTAGACGAGCATCAACGCCAACATTCGTGCGTTCCGAGCTATTTTAACACCCTTTAAGCCCAAGTCTAGCGAATACGCATGATCGAGTTACGAATTTCACCAACATCTCGGAATTGAAAATTGAGCATAGATTTGGATGTCCCATTGTAGACATTCGCGCAAAACAACTTTAGTCACATTACGAGCTAATTTCACACCCTTTAAGCTCAAGTCTAGCGAAAACACATGGTGGCGTTTCGACTTTGACCAGCTTCTCGGAATTGAAATATGAGAATAGATTTGGATGTCCCATTGGTAGACAAGTACGCAAGCCAACTTTCGTGAGATTACGAGCTAATTTCACACCCCTTAAGCCCAAGTCTAGCGAAAAATCACGATCGAGTTTCAACTTTGACCAACTTCTCGGAATTGAAATATGAGAATAGATTTGGATGTCACCATGGTAGACGAGCGTCCACGCCAACTTTCATGACGTTCCGAGCTATTTTCACACCCTTTAAGCCCAAGTCTAGCGAAAACGCGACGATCGAGTTTCATCTTTGTCCAACTTCTCGGAATTGAAATTTGAGAATAGTTTTGGATGTCCCATTGGTAGACAAGCGTCCACACCAACTTTCGTGACGTTCGAGCTATTTTCTACCCCTTTAAGCCCAAGTCTAGCGAAAAACGCACGGTCGAGTTTCGAATTTCACCAAGTTCTCGGAATTGAAAATTGAGCATAGATTTGGATGTCCCGTTGGTAGACGAATGCGCAAGCCAACTTTTGTGACGTTCCGAGCTATTTTCTCACCCTTTAAGCCTAAGTCTAGCGAAAAGCGCTACGGTCGAGTTATGAATTTGACAAACTTCTCGGAATTAAAAATTGAGCATAGATTTGGATGTCCGTTGGTAGACAAATGCGCACGCCAACTTTCGTGACATTCCGAGCTATTTTCTCACCCTTTAATCCTAAGTGTAGCGAAAATCCATGGTCGATTTTCAACTTTGACCAA
Source organism: Larix kaempferi (assembly GCA_027924585.1). Taxonomy (NCBI): domain Eukaryota; kingdom Viridiplantae; phylum Streptophyta; class Pinopsida; order Pinales; family Pinaceae; genus Larix; species Larix kaempferi. The sequence goes on along the minus strand of BSBM01001502.1, from coordinate 967,041 downwards.
CTTCTCAGAATTTAAATTTGTGAATAGATTTGGATGTCACATTGGTAGAAGAACGTCCACGCCAACTTTCGTGATGTTCGAAGCTATTTTCACACCTTTAAGCCCAAGCCTAGCAAAAACGGACGATCGGGTTTCAACTTTGACCAACTTCTCGAAATTTAAATTTGAGAATGGATTTGGATGGCACATTGGTAGACGAGCGTCCACGCCAACTTTCGAAACGTTCCGAGCTATTTTCACACCCTTTAAGCCCAAGTCTAGCGAAAACGCACGATCGGGTTTCAACTTTGATTAAATTCTCGAATTGAAATTTGAGAATAGTTTTGGATGCCCCATTGGTAGAGAAGCGTCCACACCAACTTTTGAGCGTTACGAGCTATTTTCTCCCCGTTTAAGCCCAAGTCTAGCGAAAACGCACTGTCGAGTTTCGAATTTGATCAACTTCTCGGAATTGAAAATTGAGCATAGATTTGGATGTCCCGTTGGTAGACAAATGCGCACGCCAACTTTCGTGATGTTACGAGCTATTTTCTCACCCTTTAAGCCTAAGTCTAGCGAAAATGCTACGGTCGAGTTTCGAATTTGACCAACTTCTGCGAATTAAAAATTGAGCATAGATTTGGATGTCCCATTGGTGTAGACAAATGCGGCACGCCAACTTTCGTCACATTACAAGCTAATTTCACACCCTTTAAGCTCAAGTCGAGCGAAAACGCTGATGGTCGAGTTTCGAATTTGATCAACTTCTCGGAAATGAAAATTTAGCTTAGATTTGGATGTCCCGTTAGTAGACAAATGCGCACGCCAACTTTCGTGACGTTCCAAGCTCTTTTCTCACACTTTATGCCTATGTCTAGCGAAAATGCACGGTCGATTTTCAACTTTGGACAAACTTCTCGGAATTTAAATTTGAGAATGGAATTTGGATGTCACATTGGTAGACGAGCGTCCACGCCAACTTTCGTAACGTTCGAGCTATTTTGACACCCTTTAAGCCCAAGTCTAGCGAAAACGCTACGATCGAGTTTCAACTTTGATTAAATTCTCGGAATTGAAATTTTGAATAGTTTTGGATGTCCCATTAGTAGACAAGCGTCCACACCAACTTTCGTGACGTTCCGAGCTATTTTTTGCCCCTTTAAGCCCAACTCTAGCGAAAACGCACGATCGAGTTCCAACGTTGACCAACTTCTCGAATTTAGATTTGAGAATGGATTTGGATGTCACATTGGTAGACAAGTGTCCATGCCAACTTTCGTGGCGTTCCCATCTATTTTCTCCCCCTTTAACACCAAGTCTAGCGAAAACGCACGATCGAGTTTCAACTTTGACCAAAATCTCGGAATTTAAATTTGAGAATGGATTTGGATGTAACATTGGTAGACAAGCATCCACGCCAACTTTCGAAACGTTCCGAGCTACTTTCACACCCTTTAAGCCCAAGACTAGCGAAAACGCGACGATCGAGTTTCAACTTTGATTAAATTCTTGGAATTGAAATTTGAGAATAGTTTTCGATGTCCCATTGGTAGACAAGCGTACACACCAACTTTCGTGACGTTCTGAGCTATTTTCTCCCCCTTTGAACCCAAGTCTAGCGAAAACGCTACGATCGAGTTTCAACTTTGACCAAAATCTCGGAATTGAAAATGAGAATGGATTTGGATGTCACATTGGTAAACAAGCATCCACCGCCAACTTTCGAAACGTTCCGAGCTACTTTAACACCCTTTAAGCCCAAGACTAGCGAAAACGCAACGATCGAGTTTCAACTTTGATTAAATTCTTGGCATTGAAATTTGAGAATAGTTTTGGATGTCCCATTGGTAGACAAGCGTACACACCAACTTTCGTGACGTTCCGAGCTATTTTCTCCCCCTTTAAGCCCAAGTCTAGCGAAAACGCAGCGGTCGAGTTTCGAATTTGACCAACTTCTCGGAATTGAAAATTGAGCATAGATTTGGATGTCCCGATGGTAGGAAAATGCGCATGCCAACTTTCGTGACGTTCCGAGCTATTTTCTCACCCTTTAAGCCTAAGTCTAGCGAAAACGCAACGGTCTAGTTTCGAATTTGACCAACTTCTCGGAATTAAAAATTGACCAAACATTTGGATATCCCGTTGGTAGACAAATGCGCACGCCAACTTTCGTGACATTCCGAGCTATTTTCTCGCCCTTTAATCGCAAGTCTAGCGAAAATGCAACGGTCGATTTTCAACTTTGACCGACTTCTCGAAATATAAATTTGAGAATAGATTTGGATGTCACATTGGTAGGTCTACGCCAACTCTCATGACGTTTCGATCTATTTTCTCCCCCTTTAAGCCCACGTCTAGCGAAAACGCACGGTCGAGTTTCGAAGTTGACCAACTTCTCGGAATTGAAAATTGAGCATAGATTTGGATGTCCCGTTAGTAGACAAATGCGCACGCCAACTTTCGTGACGTTCCGAGCTATTTTCTCACCCTTAAGCCTAAGTCTAGCGAAAACGCACGGTCGAGTTTCGAATTTGACCCACTTCTCGGAATTAAAAATTGAGCATAGATTTGGATGTCCCGTTGGTAGACAAATGCGCACGCCAACTTTCGTGACATTCCGAGCTATTTTCTCGCCGTTTAATCCCATGTCTAGCGAAAATGCACGGTCGATTTTCAACTTTGACCAACTTCTCAAAATATAAATTTGAGAACAGTTTTGGATGTCCCATTGGTAGACAAGCGTCCACACCAACTTTCGTGACGTTCCGAGCTATTTTCTCCCCCTTTAAGCCCAAGTCTAGCGAAAACGCACGGTCGAGTTTCAAATTCGACCAACTTCTCGGTATCGAAAATTCAGCATAGATTTGGATGTCCGCTTGGTAGAGAAGTGCACATGTCAACTTTCAAGACGTTCCGAGCTATTTTCTTCCGCTTTAAGCCCAACTCTAGAGAAAATGCACGATCGTGTTTCGGCTTTGACCTACTTCTCGGAAATGAAAATTGAGAATAGATTTGGATGTCCCATTTATAGACATGCACGCACAACAACTTTCGTGACGTTACGAGCTAATTTCACACCCTTTAAGCTCAAGTCTAACTAAAACGCATGGTGGCCTTTCGACTTTGACCTGCTTTTGGGAGTTGAAATTATAAAATATATTTGGATGTCCCGTTGGTAGACAAGTGCACATGCCAACTTTCGTGACGTTCCGAGATATTTTCTTCCCCTTTAAGCCCAACTCTAGAGAAAATGCACGGTAGTGTTTCGAATTTGAGCTACTTCTCGGAATTGAAAATTGAGAACAGATTTGGATGTCCCATTTGTAGACATGCATGCACAGCAACTTTCGTGACGTTCCAAGCTATTTTCTCACCCTTTAAGCCCAAGTCTAGCGAAAACGAACGGTCAATTTTCAACTTTGACCAACTTCTCGGAATTTAAATTTGAGAATAGAATTGGATGTCCCATTTGTAGACCTGCGTGCACAGCAAGTTTCGTGACATTACGAGCTAATTTCACATCCTTTAAGCCCAATTCTAGCGAAAACGCTACGATCAAGTTTCAACTTTGACCAACTTCTCGGAATTGAAATTTGAGCATAGTTTTGGATGTCCCATTGGTAGACAAGCGTCCACACCAATTTTGGTGACGTACCGAGCTATTTTCTCCCCCTTTAAGCCCAAATCTAGCGAAAACGCACGGTCGAGTTTCGAATTTGACCAACTTCTCGGAATTGAAAATTGAGCATAGATTTGGATGTCCCGTTGGTAGACAAATGTGCACGCCAACTTTCGTGACGTTACGAGCTATTTTCTCACGCTTTAAGCCTAAGTCTAGCAAAAATGCACGGTAGATTTTCAACTTTGACCAACTTCTCGGAATTTAAATTTGAGAGTGGATTTGGATGTCGCGTTGGTAGATAAGTGCACACGCCAACTTTCGTGACGTTCCGAGCTATTTTCTCACCCTTTAAGCCCAAGTCTAGCGAAAATGCACGATCGATTTTCAACTTTGACCAACTTCTCAGAATTTAAATTTGAGAATAGATTTGGATGTCCCATTGGTAGACGAGCATCCACGCCAACATTCGTGACGTTCCGAGCTATTTTAACACCCTTTAAGCCCAAGTCTAGTGAATACGCACGATCGAGTTACGAATTTCACCAACATCTCGGAATTGAAAATTGAGCATAGATTTGGATGTCCCATTTGTAGACATTCGCGCAAAACAACTTTAGTCACATTACGAGCTAATTTCACACCCTTTAAGCTCAAGTCTAGCGAAAACACATGGTGGCGTTTCGACTTTGACCAGCTTCTCGGAATTGAAATATGAGAATAGATTTGGATGTCCCATTGGTAGACAAGTACGCAAGCCAACTTTCGTGAGATTACGAGCTAATTTCACACCCCTTAAGCCCAAGTCTAGCGAAAAATCACGATCGAGTTTCAACTTTGACCAACTTCTCGGAATTGAAATATGAGAATAGATTTGGATGTCACATTGGTAGACGAGCGTCCACGCCAACTTTCGTGACGTTCCGAGCTATTTTCACACCCTTTAAGCCCAAGTCTAGCGAAAACGCCCGATCGAGTTTCAACTTTGTCCAACTTCTCGGAATTGAAATTTGAGAATAGTTTTGGATGTCCCATTGGTAGAAAAGCGTCCACACCAACTTTCGTGACGTTCCGAGCTATTTTCTACCCCTTTAAGCCCAAGTCTAGCGAAAACGCACGGTCGAGTTTCGAATTTGACCAAGTTCTCGGAATTGAAAATTGAGCATAGATTTGGATGTCCCGTTGGTAGACGAATGCGCAAGCCAACTTTTGTGACGTTCCGAGCTATTTTCTCACCCTTTAAGCCTAAGTCTAGCGAAAACGCTACGGTCGAGTTATGAATTTGACAAACTTCTCGGAATTAAAAATTGAGCATAGATTTGGATGTCCCGTTGGTAGACAAATGCGCACGCCAACTTTCGTGACATTCCGAGCTATTTTCTCACCCTTTAATCCTAAGTGTAGCGAAAATCCATGGTCGATTTTCAACTTTGACCAACTTCTCAGAATTTAAATTTGTGAATAGATTTGGATGTCACATTGGTAGAAGAACGTCCACGCCAACTTTCGTGATGTTCGAAGCTATTTTCACACCCTTTAAGCCCAAGTCTAGCAAAAACGCACGATCGGGTTTCAACTTTGACCAAATTCTCGAAATTTAAATTTGAGAATGGATTTGGATGGCACATTGGTAGACGAGCGTCCACGCCAACTTTCGAAACGTTCCGAGCTATTTTCACACCCTTTAAGCCCAAGTCTAGCGAAAACGCACGATCGGGTTTCAACTTTGATTAAATTCTCGGAATTGAAATTTGAGAATAGTTTTGGATGCCCCATTGGTAGACAAGCGTCCACACCAACTTTTGTGACGTTACGAGCTATTTTCTCCCCCTTTAAGCCCAAGTCTAGCGAAAACGCACTGTCGAGTTTCGAATTTGATCAACTTCTCGGAATTGAAAATTGAGCATAGATTTGGATGTCCCGTTGGTAGACAAATGCGCACGCCAACTTCCGTGACGTTCCAAGCTATTTTCTCACCCTTTAAGCCTAAGTCTAGCGAAAATGCACGGTCGAGTTTCGAATTTGACCAACTTCTCGGAATTAAAAATTGAGCATAGATTTGGATGTCCCATTGGTAGACAAATTCGCACGCCAACTTTCGTCACATTACAAGCTAATTTCACACCCTTTAAGCTCAAGTCGAGCGAAAACGCGATGGTCGAGTTTCGAATTTGATCAACTTCTCGGAATTGAAAATTTAGCATAGATTTGGATGTCCCGTTAGTAGACAAATGCGCACGCCAACTTTCGTGACGTTCCAAGCTCTTTTCTCACCCTTTATGCCTATGTCTAGCGAAAATGCTCGGTCGATTTTCAACTTTGACAAACTTCTCGGAATTTAAATTTGAGAATGGATTTGGATGTCACATTGGTAGACGAGCGTCCACGCCAACTTTCGTAACGTTCCGAGCTATTTTGACACCCTTTAAGCCCAAGTCTAGCGAAAACGCACGATCGAGTTTCAACTTTGATTAAATTCTCGGAATTGAAATTTGAGAATAGTTTTGGATGTCCCATTGGTAGACAAGCGTCCACACCAACTTTCGTGACGTTCCGAGCTATTTTTTGCCCCTTTAAGCCCAACTCTAGCGAAAACGCACGATCGAGTTCCAACTTTGACCAACTTCTCGGAATTTAGATTTGAGAATGGATTTGGATGTCACATTGGTAGACAAGTGTCCATGCCAACCTTCGTGGCGTTCCCATCTATTTTCTCCCCCTTTAAGCCCAAGTCTAGCGAAAACGCACGATCGAGTTTCAACTTTGACCAAAATCTCGGAATTTAAATTTGAGAATGGATATGGATGTAACATTGGTAGACAAGCATCCACGCCAACTTTCGAAACGTTCCGAGCTACTTTCACACCCTTTAAGCCCAAGACTAGCGAAAACGCACGATCGAGTTTCAACTTTGATTAAATTCTTGGAATTGAAATTTGAGAATAGTTTTCGATGTCCCATTGGTAGACAAGCGTACACACCAACTTTCGTGACGTTCCGAGCTATTTTCTCCCCCTTAGAGCCCAAGTCTAGTGAAAACGCACGATCGAGTTTCAACTTTGACCAAAATCTCGGAATTGAAAATTGAGAATGGATGTGGATGTCACATTGGTAAACAAGCATCCACGCCAACTTTCGAAACGTTCCGAGCTACTTTAACACCCTTTAAGCCCAAGACTAGCGAAAACGCACGATCGAGTTTCAACTTTGATTAAATTCTTGGAATTGAAATTTGAGAATAGTTTTGGATGTCCCATTGGTAGACAAGCGTACACACCAACTTTCTTGACGTTCCGAGCTATTTTCTCCCCCTTTAAGCCCAAGTCTAGCGAAAACGCGCACGGTCGAGTTTCGAATTTGACCAACTTCTCGGAATTGAAAATTGAGCATAGATTTGGATGTCCCGATGGTAGGAAAATGTGCATGCCAACTTTCGTGACGTTCTCAGCTATTTTCTCACCCTTTAAGCCTAAGTCTAGCGAAAACGCACGGTCTAGTTTCGAATTTGACCAACTTCTCGGAATTAAAAATTGACCATAGATTTGGATATCCCGTTGGTAGACAAATGCGCACGCCAACTTTCGTGACATTCCGAGCTATTTTCTCGCCCTTTAATCGCAAGTCTAGCGAAAATGCACGGTCGATTTTCAACTTTGACCGACTTCTCGAAATATAAATTTGAGAATAGATTTGGATGTCACATTGGTAGGTCTACGCCAACTCTCATGACGTTTCGATCTATTTTCTCCCCCTTTAAGCCCACGTCTAGCGAAAACGCACGGTCGAGTTTCGAAGTTGACCAACTTCTCGGAATTGAAAATTGAGCATAGATTTGGATGTCCCGTTAGTAGACAAATGCGCACGCCAACTTTCGAGACGTTCCGAGCTATTTTCTCACCCTTTAAGCCTAAGTCTAGCGAAAACGCACGGTCGAGTTTCGAATTTGACCCACTTCTCGGAATTAAAAATTGAGCATAGATTTGGATGTCCCGTTGGTAGACAAATGCGCACGCCAACTTTCGTGACATTCCGAGCTATTTTCTCGCCCTTTAATCCCATGTCTAGCGAAAATGCACGGTCGATTTTCAACTTTGACCAACTTCTCAAAATATAAATTTGAGAACAGTTTTGGATGTCCCATTGGTAGACAAGCGTCCACACCAACGTTCGTGACGTTCCGAGCTATTTTCTCCCCCTTTAAGCCCAAGTCTAGCGAAAACGCACGGTCGAGTTTCAAATTCGACCAACTTCTCGGTATCGAAAATTCAGCATAGATTTGGATGTCCAGTTGGTAGACAAATGCACACGTCAACTTTCGTGACGTTCCGAGCTATTTTCTCACCCTTTAAGCCTAAGTCTAGCGAAAACGCACGGTCGATTTTCAACTTTGAGCAACTTCTCGGAATTTAAATTTGAGAATGGATTTGGATGTCAAATTGGTAGACGAGCATCCACGCCAACTTTCGTAACGTTCCGAGCTATTTTCACACCCTTTAAGTCCAAGTCTAGCGAAAACGCACGATCCAGTTTCAACTTTGACCAACTTCTCGGAATTGAAATTTGAGAATAGTTTCGGATGTCCCATTGGTAGACAAGCGTCCACACCAACGTTCGTGACGTTTTGAGCTATTTATCCCCCTTTAAGCCCAAGTCTAGCGAATACGCACGATCGAGTTTCAACTTTGACCAACTTCTCGGAATTGAAATTTGAGAATAGTTTCGGATGTCCCATTGGTAGACAAGCGTCCACACCAACTTTCGTGATGTTCCGAGCTATTTTCTTCCACTTTAAGCCCAAGTCTAGCGAAAACGCACGATCCAGTTTCAACTTTGACCAACTTCTCGGAATTGAAATTTGAGAATAGTTTTGGATGTCCCATTGGTAGACAAGCGTCCACACCAACGTTCGTGACGTTCCGAGCTATTTTCTCCCCCTTTAAGCCCAAGTCTAGCGAAAACGCACGATCGAGTTTCAACTTTGACCAACTTCTCGGAATTGAAATTTGAGAATAGTTTCGGATGTCCCATTGGTAGACAAGCGTCCACACCAACTTTCGTGATGTTCCGAGCTATTTTCTTCCCCTTTAAGCCCAAGTCTAGCGAAAACGCACGATCGAGTTTCAACTGTGTCCAACTTCTCAGAATTGAAATTTGAGAATAGTTTTGGATCTCCCATTGGTAGACAAGCGTCCACACCAACTCTCGGCTTTGACCAACTTCTTGGAATTGAAATTTGAGAATAGATTTGGATTTCCGATTGGTAGACAAGTGCCCACGCCAACTTTCGTGACGTTCCGAGCTAATTTCACACCCTTTAAGCCCAAGTCTAGGGAAAACGCACGATCGATTTTCAACTTTGACCAAATTCTCGCAATTCAAATTTGAGAATAGATTTGGATGTCACATTGGTAGACGAGCGTCCACACCAAGTTTCGTGACGTTCCGAGCTATTTTCACACCCTTTAAGCCCAACTCTAGAGAAAACGCACGATCGCGTTTCATCTTTGACCAACTTCTCGGAATTGAAAATTGGGAATAGATTTGGATGTCCCATTGGTAGACATGCGCGCAAACCAACTTTTGTGACATTACGAGCTAATTTCACATCCTTTAAGCCCAATTCTAGCGAAAACGTACGATCAAGTTTCAACTTTGACCAACTTCTCGGAATTGAAATTTGAGAATAGTTTTGGATGTCCCATTGGTAGACAAGTGTCCACACCAACTTTCGTGACGTTCCGAGCTAGTTTCTCCCCCTTTAAGCCCAAGTCTTGCGAAAACGCACGGTCGAGTTTCGAATTTGACCAACTTCTTGGAATTGAAAATTGAGCATAGATTTGGATGTCCTGTTGGTAGACAAATGCGCACGCCAACTTTAGTGACGTTCCGAGCTATTTTCTCCCCCTTTAAGCCTAAGTCTAGCGAAAATGCATGGCCGATTTTCGACTTTGACCAACTTCTCAGAATTTAAATTTGTGAATAGATTTGGATGTCAAATTGGTAGACGAGCGTCCACGCCAATTTTCGTGACGTTCCGAGCTATTTTCACACCCTTTAAGCCCAACTTTAGCAAAAACGCACGATCGAGTTTCAACTTTGACCAACTTCTCGGAATTGAAATTTGAGAATATTTTTGGATGTCCCATTGGTAGACAAGCGTCCACACCAACTTTCGTGACGTTCCGAGTTATTTTCTCCCCCTTTAAGCCCAAGTCTAGCGAAAATGCACGGTCGATTTTCAACTTTGACCAACTTCTCGGAATTTAAATTTGAGAATGGATTTGGATGTCCCGTTGGTAGATAAGTGCACATGTCAACTTTCAAGACGTTCCGAGCTATTTTCTTCCGCTTTAAGCCCAACTCTAGAGAAAATGCACGATCGTGTTTCGGCTTTGACCTACTTCTCGGAAATGAAAATTGAGAATAGATTTGGATGTCCCATTTGTAGACATGCACGCACAACAACTTTCGTGACGTTACGAGCTAATTTCACACCCTTTAAGCTCAAGTCTAACTAAAACGCATGGTGGCGTTTCGACTTTGACCAGCTTTTTGGAGTTGAAATTTGAAAATATATTTGGATGTCCCATTGGTAGACAAGTGCACATGCCAACTTTCGTGACGTTCCGAGATATTTTCTTCCCCTTTAAGCCCAACTCTAGAGAAAATGCACGGTCGTGTTTCGAATTTGAGCTACTTCTCGGAATTGAAAATTGAGAACAGATTTGGATGTCCCATTTGTAGACATGCATGCACAGCAACTTTCGTGACGTTCCAAGCTATTTTCTCGCCCTTTAAGCCCAAGTCTAGCGAAAACGCACGGTCAATTTTCAACTTTGACCAACTTCTCGGAATTTAAATATGAGAATAGATTTGGATGTACCATTTGTAGACATGCGTGCACAGCAACTTTCGTGACATTACGAGCTAATTTCACATCCTTTAAGCCCAATTCTAGCGAAAATGCACGATCGATTTTAACCTTTGACCAACTTCTCAGAATTTAAATTTGAGAATAGATTTGGATGTCCCATTGGTAGACGAGCATCCACGCCAACATCCGTGACGTTCCGAGCTATTTTAACACCCTTTAAGCCCAAGTCTAGCGAATACGCACGATCGAGTTACGAATTTCACCAACATCTCGGAATTGAAAATTGAGCATAGATTTGGATGTCCCATTTGTAGACATTCGCGCAAAACAACTTTAGTCACATTACGAGCTAATTTCACACCCTTTAAGCTCAAGTCTAGCGAAAACACATGGTGGCGTTTCGACTTTGACCAGCTTCTCGGAATTGAAATATGAGAATAGATTTGGATGTCCCATTGGTAGACAAGTACGCAAGCCAACTTTCGTGAGATTACGAGCTAATTTCACACCCCTTAAGCCCAAGTCTAGCGAAAAATCACGATCGAGTTTCAACTTTGACCAACTTCTCGGAATTGAAATATGAGAATAGATTTGGATGTCACATTGGTAGACGAGCGTCCACGCCAACTTTCGTGACGTTCCGAGCTATTTTCACACCCTTTAAGCCCAAGTCTAGCGAAAACGCACGATCGAGTTTCAACTTTGTCCAACTTCTCGGAATTGAAATTTGAGAATAGTTTTGGATGTCCCATTGGTAGACAAGCGTCCACACCAACTTTCGTGACGTTCCGAGCTATTTTCTACCCCTTTAAGCCCAAGTCTAGCGAAAACGCACGGTCGAGTTTCGAATTTGACCAACTTCTTGGAATTGAAAATTGAGCATAGATTTGGATGTCCCGTTGGTAGACAAATGCGCAAGCCAACTTTTGCGACGTTCCGAGCTATTTTCTCACCCTTTAAGCCTAAGTCTAGCGAAAACGCTACGGTCGAGTTATGAATTTGACAAACTTCTCGGAATTAAAAATTGAGCATAGATTTGGATGACCCGTTGGTAGACAAATGCGCACGCCAACTTTCGTGACATTCCGAGCTATTTTCTCACCCTTTAATCCTAAGTGTAGCGAAAATCCATGGTCGATTTTCAACTTTGACCAACTTCTCGGAATTTAAATTTGTGAATAGATTTGGATGTCACATTGGTAGAAGAACGTCCACGCCAACTTTCGTGATGTTCGAAGCTATTTTCACACCCTTTAAGCCCAAGTCTAGCAAAAACGCACGATCGGGTTTCAACTTTGAACAACTTCTCAGAATTTAAATTTGAGAATGGATTTGGATGGCACATTGGTAGACGAGCGTCCACGCCAACTTTCGAAACGTTCCGAGCTATTTTCACACCCTTTAAGCCCAAGTCTAGCGAAACCGCACGATCGGGTTTCAACTTTGATTAAATTCTCGGAATTGAAATTTGAGAATAGTTTTGGATGCCCCATTGGTAGACAAGCGTCCACACCAACTTTTGTGACCTTACGAGCTATTTTCTCCACCTTTAAGCCCAAGTCTAGCGAAAACGCACTGTCGAGTTTCGAATTTGATCAACTTCTCGGAATTGAAAATTGAGCATAGATTTGGATGTCCCGTTGGTAGACAAATGCGCACGCCAACTTCCGTGACGTTCCGAGCTATTTTCTCACCCTTTAAGCCTAAGTCTAGCGAAAATGCACGGTCGAGTTTCGAATTTGACCAACTTCTCGGAATTAAAAATTGAGCATAGATTTGGATGTCCCATTGGTAGACAAATGCGCACGCCAACTTTCGTCACATTACAAGCTAATTTCACACCCTTTAAGCTCAAGTCGAGCGAAAACGCATGGTCGAGTTTCGAATTTGATCAACTTCTCGGAATTGAAAATTTAGCATAGATTTGGATGTCCCGTTAGTAGACAAATGCGCACGCCAACTTTCGTGACGTTCCAAGCTCTTTTCTCACCCTTTATGCCTATGTCTAGCGAAAATGCACGGTCGATTTTCAACTTTGACAAACTTCTCGGAATTTAAATTTAAGAATGGATTTGGATGTCACATTGGTAGACGAGCGTCCACGCCAAATTTCGTAACGTTCCGAGCTATTTTGACACCCTTTAAGCCCAAGTCTAGCGAAAACGCACGATCGAGTTTCAACTTTGATTAAATTCTCGGAATTGAAATTTGAGAATAGTTTTGGATGTCCCATTGGTAGACAAGCATCCACACCAAGTTCCGTGACATTCCGAGCCATTGTTTGCCCCTTTAAGCCCAACTCTAGCGAAAACGCACGATCGAGTTCCAACTTTGACCAACTTCTCGGAATTTAGATTTGAGAATGGATTTGGATGTCGCATTGGTAGACAAGTGTCCACGCCAACTTTCGTGGCGTTCCCATCTATTTTCTCCCCCTTTAAGCCCAAGTCCAGCGAAAACGCACGATCGAGTTTCAGCTTTGACCAAAATCTCGGAATTTAAATTTGAGAATGGATTTGGATGTCACGTTGGTAGACAAGCGTCCACGCCAACTTTCGAAACGTTCCGAGCTACTTTCACACCCTTTAAGCCCAAGACTAGCGAAAACGCACGATCGAGTTTCAACTTTGATTAAATTCTTGGAGTTTAAATTTGAGAATAGTTTTGGATGTCCCATTGGTAGACAAGCGTACACACCAACTTTCGTGACATTCCGAGCTATTTTCTCGCCCTTTAATCGCAAGTCTAGCGAAAATACACGGTCGATTTTCAACTTTGACCGACTTCTCGAAATATAAATTTGAGAATAGATTTGGATGTCACATTGGTAGGTCCACGCCAACTTTCGTGACGTTTCAATCTATTTTCTCCCCCTTTAAGACCACGTCTAGCGAAAACGCACATTCGAGTTTCGAAGTTGAGCAACTTCTCGGAATTGAAAATTGAGCATAGATTTGGATGTCCCGTTAGTAGACAAATGCGCACGCCAACTTTCGTGACGTTCCGAGCTATTTTCTCACCCTTTAAGCCTAAGTCTAGCGAAAACACACGGTCGAGTTTCGAATTTGACCCACTTCTCGGAATTAAAAATTGAGCATAGATTTGGATGTCCCGTTGGTAGACGAGCGTTCACGCCAACTTTCGTGACGTTCCGAGCTATTTTCACACCGTTTAAACCCAAGTCTAGCGAAAATGCACGATCGAGTTTCAACTTTGACCAACTTCTCGGAATTGAAATTTGAGAATAGTTTTGGATGTCCCATTGGTAGACAAGCGTCCACACCAACTTTCGTGACGTTCCGAGTTATTTTCTCCCCCTTTAAGCCCAAGTCTAGCGAAAATGCATGGTCGATTTTCAACTTTGACCAACTTCTCGGAATTTAAATTTGAGAATGGATTTGGATGTCCCGTTGGTAGATAAGTGCACATGTCAACTTTCAAGACGTTCCGAGCTATTTTCTTCCGCTTTAAGCCCAACTCTAGAGAAAATGCACGATCCTGTTTCGGATTTGACCTACTTCTCGGAAATGAAAATTGAGAATAGATTTGGATGTCCCATTTGTAGACATGCACGCACAACAACTTTCGTGACGTTACGAGCTAATTTCACACCCTTTAAGCTCAAGTCTAACTAAAACGCATGGTGGCGTTTCGACTTTGACCAGCTTTTGGGAGTTGAAATTTGAAAATATATTTGGATGTCCCGTTGGTAGACAAGTGCACATGCCAACTTTCGTGACGTTCCGAGATATTTTCTTCCCCTTTAAGCCCAACTCTAGAGAAAATGCACGGTCGTGTTTCGAATTTGAGCTACTTCTCGGAATTGAAAATTGAGAACAGATTTGGATGTCCCATTTGTAGACATGCATGCACAGCAACTTTCGTGACGTTCCAAGCTATTTTCTCGCCCTTAAAGCCCAATTCTAGCGAAAACGCACGGTCAATTTTCAAATTTGACCAACTTCTCGGAATTTAAATTTGAGAATAGATTTGGATGTCCCATTTCTAGACATGCGTGCACAGCAACGTTCGTGACATTACGAGCTAATTTCACATCCTTTAAGCCCAATTCTAGCGAAAACGCACGATCGAGTTTCAACTTCGACCAACTTCTCGGAATTGAAATTTGAGAATAGATTTGGATGTCCCATTGGTAGACAAGCGTCCACACCAACTTTCGTGACGTACCGAGCTATTTTCTCCACCTTTAAGCCCAAATCTAGCGAAAACGTACGGTCGAGTTTCGAATTTGACCAACTTCTCGGAATTGAAAATTGAGCATAGATTTGGATGTCCCGTTGGTAGACAAATGTGCACGCCAACTTTCGTGACGTTCCGAGCTATTTTCTCACGCTTTAAGCCTAAGTCTAGCAAAAATGCACGGTAGATTTTCAACTTTGACCAACTTCTCGAAATTTAAATTTGAGAGTGGATTTGGATGTCCCGTTGGTAGATAAGTGCACAGGCCAACTTTCGTGACGTTCCGAGCTATTTTCTCACCCTTTAAGCGCAAGTCTAGTGAAAATGCACGATCGATTTTCAACTTTGACCAACTTCTCAGAATTTAAATTTGAGAATAGACTTGGATGTCCCATTGGTAGACGAGCATCCACGCCAACATTCGCGACGTTCCGAGCTATTTTAAAACCCTTTAAGCCCAAGTCTAGCGAATACGCACGATCGAGTTACGAATTTCACCAACATCTCGGAATTGAAAATTGAGCATAGATTTGGATGTCCCATTTGTAGACATTCGCGCAAAACAACTTTAGTCACATTACGAGCTAATTTCACACCCTTTAAGCTCAAGTCTAGCGAAAACACATGGTGGCATTTCGACTTTGACCAACTTCTCGGAATTTTAATATGAGAATAGATTTGGATGTCCCATTGGTAGACAAGTACGCAAGCCAACTTTCGTGAGATTACGAGCTAATTTCACACCCCTTAAGCCCAAGTCTAGCGAAAAATCATGATCGAGTTTCAACTTTGACCAACTTCTCGGAATTGAAATATGAGAATAGATTTGGATGTCACATTGGTAGACGAGCGTCCACGCCAACTTTCGTGACGTTCCGAGCTATTTTCACACCCTTTAAGCCCAAGTCTAGCGAAAACGCATGATCGAGTTTCAACTTTGTCCAACTTCTCGGAATTGAAATTTGAGAATAGTTTTGGATGTCCCATTGGTAGACAAGCGTCCACACCAACTTTCGTGACGTTCCGAGCTATTTTCTACCCCTTTAAGCCCAAGTCTAGCGAAAACGCACGGTCGAGTTTCGAATTTGACCAACTTCTCGGAATTGAAAATTGAGCATAGATTTGGATGTCCCGTTGGTAGACAAATGCGCAAGCCAACTTTTGTGACGTTCCGAGCTATTTTCTCACCCTTTAACCCTAAGTCTAGCGAAAACGCACGGTCGAGTTATGAATTTGACAAACTTCTCGGAATTAAAAATTGAGCATAGATTTGGATGTCCCGTTGGTAGACAAATGCGCACGCCAACTTTCGTGACATTCCGAGCTATTTTCTCACCCTTTAATCCTAAGTGTAGCGAAAATCCATGGTCGATTTTCAACTTTGACCAACTTCTCGGAATTTAAATTTGTGAATAGATTTGGATGTCACATTGGTAGAAGAACGTCCAAACCAACTTTCGTGATGTTCGAAGCTATTTTCACACCCTTTAAGCCCAAGTCTAGCAAAAACGCACGATCGGGTTTCAACTTTGACCAACTTCTCGGAATTTAAATTTGAGAATGGATTTGGATGGCACATTGGTAGACGAGCGTCCACGCCAACTTTCGAAACGTTCCGAGCTATTTTCACACCCTTTAAGCCCAAGTCTAGCGAAAACGCACGATCGAGTTTCAACTTTGATTAAATTCTCGAGATTGAAATTTGAGAATAGTTTTGGATGTCCCATTGGTAGACAAGCGTCCACACCAACTTTCGTGACGTTCCGAGCTTTTTTTTGCCCCTTTAAGCCCAACTCTAGCGAAAAAGCACGATCGAGTTCCAACTTTGACCAACTTCTCGGAATTTAGATTTGAGAATGGATTTGGATGTCACATTGGTAGACAAGTGTCCATGCCAACTTTCGTGGCGTTCCCATCTATTTTCTCCCCCTTTAAGCCCAAGTCTAGCAAAAACGCACGATCGAGTTTCAAGTTTGACCAAAATCTCGGAATTTAAATTTGAGAATGGATTTGGATGTCACATTGGTAGACAAGCGTCCACGCCAACTTTCGAAACGTTCCGAGCTACTTTCACACCCTTTAAGCCCAAGACTAGCGAAAACGCACGATCGAGTTTCAACTTTGATTAAATTCTTGGATTTGAAATTTGAGAATAGTTTTGGATGTCCCATTGGTAGACAAGCGTACACACCAACTTTCGTGACGTTCCGAGCTATTTTCTCCCCCTTTAAGCCCAAGTCTAGCGAAAACGCACGGTCGAGTTTCGAATTTGACCAACTTCTCAGAATTGAAAATTGAGCATAGATTTCGATGTCCCAATGGTAGGCAAATACTCATGCCAACTTTCGTGACGTTCCAAGCTATTTTCTCACCCTTTAAGCCTAAGTCTAGCGAAAACGCACGGTCGAGTTTCGAATTTGACCAACTTCTTGGAATTAAAAATTGACCATAGATTTGGATATCCCGTTGGTAGAAAAATGCGCACGCCAACTTTCGTGACATTCCGAGCTATTTTCTCGCCCTTTAAATCGCAAGTCTAGCGAAAATGCACGGTCGATTTTCAACTTTGACCGACTTCTCGAAATATAAATTTGAGAATAGATTTGGATGTCACATTGGTAGGTCCACGCCAACTTTCGTGACGTTTCGATCTATTTTCTCCCCCTTTAAGCCCACGTCTAGCGAAAACGCACGGTCGAGTTTCGAAGTTGACCAACTTCTCGGAATTGAAAATTGAGCATAGATTTGGATGTCCCGTTAGTAGACAAATGCGCACGCCAACTTTCGTGACGTTCCGAGCTAATTTCTCACCCTTTAAGCCTAAGTCTAGCTAAAACGCACGGTCGAGTTTCGAATTTGACCCACTTCTCGGAATTAAAAATTGAGCATAGATTTGGATGTCCCGTTGGTAGACAAATGCGCACGCCAACTTTCGTGACATTCCGAGCTATTTTCTCGCCCTTTAATCCCAAGTCTAGCGAAAATGCACGGTCGATTTTCAACTTTGACCAACTTCTCAAAATATAAATTTGAGAACAGTTTTGGATGTCCCATTGGTACACAAGCGTCCACGCCAACTTTCATGACGTTCCGAGCTATTTTCTCCCCCTTTAAGCCCAAGTCTAGCGAAAACGCACGGTTGAGTTTCAAATTTGACCAACTTCTCGGTATTGAAAATTGAGTATAGATTTGGATGTCCCGTTGGTAGACAAATGCACACGCCAACTTTCGTGACGTTTCGAGCTATTTTCTCACCCTTTAAGCCTAAGTCTGGCGAAAACGCACGGTCGATTTTCAACTTTGAGCAACTTCTCGGAATTTAAATTTGAGAATGGATTTGGATGTCAAATTGGTAGACGAGCGTCCACGCCAACTTTCGTAACGTTCCGATCTATTTTCACACCCTTTAAGTCCAAGTCTAGCGAAAACGCACGATCCAGTTTCAACTTTGACCAACTTCTCGGAATTGAAATTTGAGAATAGTTTTGGATGTCCCATTGGTAGACAAGCGTCCACACCAACGTTCGTGACGTTCCGAGCTATTTTCTCCCCCTTAAAGCCCAAGTCTAGCGAAAATGCATGATCGAGTTTCAACTTTGACCAACTTCTCGGAATTGAAATTTGAGAATAGTTTCGGATGTCCCATTGGTAGACAAGCGTCCACACCAACTTTCGTGATGTTCCGAGCTATTTTCTTCCCCTTTAAGCCCAAGTCTAGCGAAAACGCACGATCAAGTTTCAACTGTGACCAACTTCTCAGAATTGAAATTTGAGAATAGTTTTGGATCTCCCATTGGTAGACAAGCGTCCACACCAACTTTCGTGACGTTCCGAGCTATTTTCTCCCCCTTTAAGCCCAAGTCTAGCGAAAACACACGGTCGAGTTTCGGCTTTGACCAACTTCTTGTAATTGAAATTTGAGAATAGATTTGGATTTCCGATTGGTAGACAAGTGCCCACGCCAACTTTCGTGACGTTCCGAGCTAATTTCACACCCTTTAAGCCCAAGTCTAGGGAAAACGCACGATCGATTTTCAACTTTGACCAACTTCTCGCAATTCAAATTTGAGAATAGATTTGGATGTCACATTGGTAGACGAGCGTCCACGCCAACTTTCGTGACGTTCTGAGCTATTTTCACACCCTTTAAGCCCAACTCTAGAGAAAACGCACGATCGCGTTTCATCTTTGACCAACTTCTCAGAATTGAAAATTGGGAGTAGATTTGGATGTCCCATTGGTAGACATGCGCGCAAACCAACTTTTGTGACATTACGAGCTAATTTCACATCCTTTAAGCCCAATTCTAGCGAAAACGCACGATCAAGTTTCAACTTTGACCAACTTGTCGGAATTGAAATTTGAGAATAGTTTTGGATGTCCCATTGGTAGACAAGTGTCCACACCAACTTTCGTGACGTTCCGAGCTATTTTCTCCCCCTTTAAGCCCAAGTCTTGCAAAAACGCACGGTCGAGTTTTGAATTTAACCAACTTCTCAGAATTGAAAATTGAGCATAGATTTGGATGTCCCGTTGGTAGACAAATGCGCACGCCA
This sequence comes from Larix kaempferi, assembly GCA_027924585.1. Classification (NCBI taxonomy): domain Eukaryota; kingdom Viridiplantae; phylum Streptophyta; class Pinopsida; order Pinales; family Pinaceae; genus Larix; species Larix kaempferi. The sequence goes on along the minus strand of BSBM01001502.1, from coordinate 947,813 downwards.
ATTTTCGTGACGTTCCGAGCTATTTTCCCCCCCTTTAAGCCTAAGTCTAGCGAAAATGCATGGCCGATTTTCAACTTTGACCAACTTCTCAAAATTTAAATTTGAGAATAGATTTGGATGTCAAATTGGTAGACGAGCGTCCATGCCAATTTTCGTGACGTTCCGAGCTATTTTCACACCCTTTAAGCCCAACTTTAGCGAAAACGCACGATCGAGTTTCAAGTTTGACCAACTTCTCGTAATTGAAATTTGAGAATAGTTTTGGATGTCCCATTAGCAGACAAGCGTCCACACCAACTTTCGTGACGTTCCGAGCTATTTTCACACCCTTTAAGCCCAAGTCTAGCGAAAACGCACGGTCGAGTTTCGAATTTGACCAACTTCTCGGAATGGAAAATTGAGCATAGATTTGGATGTCCCGTTGGTAGACAAATGCGCACGCCAACTTTCGTGATGTTTTGAGCTATTTTCTCACCCTTTAAGCCTAAGTCTATCGAAAACGCACGGTCGAGTTTCGAATTTGACCAACTTCTCGGAATTAAAAATTGAGCATAGATTTCGATGTCCCGTTGGTAGACATTGCGCACGCCAACTTTCGTCACATTACAAGCTAATTTCACACTCTTTAAGCTCAAGTCGAGCGAAAACGCACGGTCGAGTTTTGAATTTGACCAACTTCTTGGAAATGAAAATTTAGCATAGATTTGGATGTCCCGTTGGTAGACAAATGCGCACGCCAACTTTCGTGACGTTCCGAACCATTTTCTCACCCTTTCTCTAGCGAAAAAGCACGGTCGATTTTCAACTTTGACAAACTTCTCGGAATTTAAATTTGAGAATGGATTTGGATGTCACATTGGTAGATGAGCGTCCACGCCAACTTTCGTAATGTTTCGAGCTATTTTCACACCCTTTAAGCCCAAGTCTAGCGAAAACGCATGATCGAGTTTCAACTTTGATTAAATTCTCGGAATTGAAATTTGAGAATAGTTTTGGATGTCCCATTGGTAGACAAGTGTCCACACCAACTTTCGTGACGTTCCGAGCTATTTTCTCCCCCTTTAAGCCCAAGTCTAGCGAAAACGCACGGTTGAGTTTCGAATTTGACCAACTTCTCGAAATTGAAAATTGAGCATAGATTTGGATGTCCCGTTGGTAGACAAATGTGCACGCCAACTTTCGTGACGTTCCGATCTGTTTTCTCACACTTTAATCCTAAGTCTAGCAAAAACGCACGGTCGAGTTTCGAATTTGACCAACCTCTCGGAATTAAAAATTGAGCATAGATTTGGATGTCCCGTTTATAGACAAAAACGCACGCCAACTTTTGTCACATTACGAGCTAATTTCACACCCTTTAAGCTCAAGTCTAGCGAAAATGCACGGTCGATTTTCTACTTTGACCAACTTCTCGGAATATAAATTTGAGAATATATTTGGGTGTCACATTGGTAGACGAGCGTCCATGCCAACTTTCGTGACGTTCCGAGCTATTCTCACGCTTTAAGCCCAAGTCTAGCGAAAATGCACGGCCGATTTTCAACTTTGACCAACTTCTCGGAATTTAAATTTGAGAATAGATTTGGATGTCACATTAGTAGACGAGCGTCCATGCCAACTTTCTTGACGTTCCGAGCTATTCTAACGCCCTTTAAGCCCAAGTCTAGCGAAAACGCATGATCGAGTTTCAACTTTGACCAACTTCTCGGAATTGAAATTTGAGAATAGTTTTGGATGTGCCATTGGTAGACAAGCATCCACACCAACATTCGTTACATTCCGAGCAATTTTCACACCCTTTAAGCCCAAGTCTAGCGAAAACGCACGATCGAGTTTCAACTTTGACCAACTTCTCGGAATTGAAATTTGAGAATAGTTTTGGATGTCCTATTGGTAGACAAGCGTCCACACTAACTTTCATGACGTTCCGAGCTATTTTCTCCCCCTTTAAGCCCAAGTCTAGGAAAAATGCACGGTCGAGTTTCGAATTTGACCAACTTCTCTGAATTGAAAATTGAGCATAGATTTGGATGTCCCATTGGTAGACAAATGCGCACGCCAACTTTCGTGACGTTCCAAGCTATTTTATCATCCTTTAAGCCTAAGTCTAGCGAAAATGCACGGTCGATTTTCAACTTTGACCAACTTCTCGGAATTTGAATTTGAGAATAGATTTGGATGTCACATTGGTAGATGAGCGTTCACGCCAACTTTCGTGACGTTCCGAGCTATTTTCACACCGTTTAAACCCAAGTCTAGCAAAAACGCACGATCGAGTTTCAACTTTGACCAACTTCTCGGAATTGAAATTTGAGAATAGTTTTGGATGTCCCATTGGTATTCAAGCGTCCACACCAACTTTCGTGACGTTCCGAGTTATTTTCTCCCCCTTTAAGCACAAGTCTAGCGAAAATGCACGGTCGATTTTCAACTTTGACCAACTTCTCGGAATTTAAATTTGAGAATGGATTTGGATGTCCCGTTGGTAGATAAGTGCACATGTCAACTTTCAAGATGTTCCGAGCTATTTTCTTCCGCTTTAAGCCCAACTCTAGAGAAAATGCACGATCGTGTTTCGGCTTTGACCTACTTCTCGGAAATGAAAATTGAGAATAGATTTGGATGTCCCATTTGTAGACATGCACGCACAACAACTTTCGTGACGTTACGAGCTAATTTCACACCCTTTAAGCTCAAGTCTAACTAAAACGCATGGTGGCCTTTCGACTTTGACCTGCTTTTGGGAGTTGAAATTTGAAAATATATTTGGATGTCCCGTTGGTAGACAAGTGCACATGCCAACTTTCGTGACGTTCCGAGATATTTTCTTCCCCTTTAAGCCCAACTCTAGAGAAAATGCACGGTAGTGTTTCGAATTTGAGCTACTTCTCGGAATTGAAAATTGAGAACAGATTTGGATGTCCCATTTGTAGACATGCATGCACAGCAACTTTCGTGACGTTCCAAGCTATTTTCTCACCCTTTAAGCCCAAGTCTAGCGAAAACGAACGGTCAATTTTCAACTTTGACCAACTTCTCGGAATTTAAATTTGAGAATAGAATTGGATGTCCCATTTGTAGACATGCGTGCACAGCAAGTTTCGTGACATTACGAGCTAATTTCACATCCTTTAAGCCCAATTCTAGCGAAAACGCACGATCAAGTTTCAACTTCGACCAACTTCTCGGAATTGAAATTTGAGCATAGTTTTGGATGTCCCATTGGTAGACAAGCGTCCACACCAATTTTGGTGACGTACCGAGCTATTTTCTCCCCCTTTAAGCCCAAATCTAGCGAAAACGCACGGTCGAGTTTCGAATTTGACCAACTTCTCGGAATTGAAAATTGAGCATAGATTTGGATGTCCCGTTGGTAGACAAATGTGCACGCCAACTTTCGTGACGTTACGAGCTATTTTCTCACGCTTTAAGCCTAAGTCTAGCAAAAATGCACGGTAGATTTTCAACTTTGACCAACTTCTCGGAATTTAAATTTGAGAGTGGATTTGGATGTCACGTTGGTAGATAAGTGCACACGCCAACTTTCGTGACGTTCCGAGCTATTTTCTCAGCCTTTAAGCCCAAGTCTAGCGAAAATGCACGATGGATTTTCAACTTTGACCAACTTCTCAGAATTTAAATTTGAGAATAGATTTGGATGTCCCATTGGTAGACGAGCATCCACGCCAACATTCGTGACGTTCCGAGCTATTTTAACACCCTTTAAGCCCAAGTCTAGTGAATACGCACGATCGAGTTACGAATTTCACCAACATCTCGGAATTGAAAATTGAGCATAGATTTGGATGTCCCATTTGTAGACATTCGCGCAAAACAACTTTAGTCACATTACGAGCTAATTTCACACCCTTTAAGCTCAAGTCTAGCGAAAACACATGGTGGCGTTTCGACTTTGACCAGCTTCTCGGAATTGAAATATGAGAATAGATTTGGATGTCCCATTGGTAGACAAGTACGCAAGCCAACTTTCGTGAGATTACGAGCTAATTTCACACCCCTTAAGCCCAAGTCTAGCGAAAAATCACGATCGAGTTTCAACTTTGACCAACTTCTCGGAATTGAAATATGAGAATAGATTTGGATGTCACATTGGTAGACGAGCGTCCACGCCAACTTTCGTGACGTTCCGAGCTATTTTCACACCCTTTAAGCCCAAGTCTAGCGAAAACGCCCGATCGAGTTTCAACTTTGTCCAACTTCTCGGAATTGAAATTTGAGAATAGTTTTGGATGTCCCATTGGTAGACAAGCGTCCACACCAACTTTCGTGACGTTCCGAGCTATTTTCTACCCCTTTAAGCCCAAGTCTAGCGAAAACGCACGGTCGAGTTTCGAATTTGACCAAGTTCTCGGAATTGAAAATTGAGCATAGATTTGGATGTCCCGTTGGTAGACGAATGCGCAAGCCAACTTTTGTGACGTTCCGAGCTATTTTCTCACCCTTTAAGCCTAAGTCTAGCGAACACGCACGGTCGAGTTATGAATTTGACAAACTTCTCGGAATTAAAAATTGAGCATAGATTTGGATGTCCCGTTGGTAGACAAATGCGCACGCCAACTTTCGTGACATTCCGAGCTATTTTCTCACCCTTTAATCCTAAGTGTAGCGAAAATCCATGGTCGATTTTCAACTTTGACCAACTTCTCGGAATTTAAATTTGTGAATAGATTTGGATGTCACATTGGTAGAAGAACGTCCACGCCAACTTTCGTGATGTTCGAAGCTATTTTCACACCCTTTAAGCCCAAGTCTAGCAAAAACGCACGATCGGGTTTCAACTTTGACCAACTTCTCGAAATTTTAATTTGAGAATGGATTTGGATGGCACATTGGTAGACGAGCGTCCACGCCAACTTTCGAAACGTTCCGAGCTATTTTCACACCCTTTAAGCCCAAGTCTAGCGAAAACGCACGATCGGGTTTCAACTTTGATTAAATTCTCGGAATTGAAATTTGAGAATAGTTTTGGATGCCCCATTGGTAGACAAGCGTCCACACCAACTTTTGTGACGTTACGAGCTATTTTCTCCCCCTTTAAGCCCAAGTCTAGCGAAAACGCACTGTCGAGTTTCGAATTTGATCAACTTCTCGGAATTGAAAATTGAGCATAGATTTGGATGTCCCGTTGGTAGACAAATGCGCACGCCAACTTCCGTGACGTTCCGAGCTATTTTCTCACCCTTTAAGCCTAAGTCTAGCGAAAATGCACGGTCGAGTTTCGAATTTGACCAACTTCTCGGAATTAAAAATTGAGCATAGATTTGGATGTCCCATTGGTAGACAAATGCGCACGCCAACTTTCATCACATTACAAGCTAATTTCACACCCTTTAAGCTCAAGTCGAGCGAAAACGCATGGTCGAGTTTCGAATTTGATCAACTTCTCGGAATTCAAAATTTAGCATAGATTTGGATGTCCCGTTAGTAGACAAATGCGCACGCCAACTTTCGTGACGTTCCAAGCTCTTTTCTCACCCTTTATGCCTATGTCTAGCGAAAATGCACGGTCGATTTTCAACTTTGACAAACTTCTCGGAATTTAAATTTGAGAATGGATTTGGATGTCACATTGGTAGACGAGCGTCCACGCCAACTTTCGTAACGTTCCGAGCTATTTTGACACCCTTTAAGCCCAAGTCTAGCGAAAACGCACGATCGAGTTTCAACTTTGATTAAATTCTCGGAATTGAAATTTGAGAATAGTTTTGGATGTCCCATTGGTAGACAAGCGTCCACACCAACTTTCGTGACGTTCCGAGCTATTTTTTGCCCCTTTAAGCCCAACTCTAGCGAAAACGCACGATTGAGTTCCAACTTTGACCAACTTCTCGGAATTTAGATTTGAGAATGGATTTGGATGTCACATTGGTAGACAAGTGTCCATGCCAACTTTCGTGGCGTTCCCATCTATTTTCTCCCCCTTTAAGCCCAAGTCTAGCGAAAACGCACGATCGAGTTTCAACTTTGACCAAAATCTCGGAATTTAAATTTGAGAATGGATATGGATGTAACATTGGTAGACAAGCATCCACGCCAACTTTCGAAACGTTCCGAGCTACTTTCACACCCTTTAAGCCCAAGACTAGCGAAAACGCACGATCGAGTTTCAACTTTGATTAAATTCTTGGAATTGAAATTTGAGAATAGTTTTCGATGTCCCATTGGTAGACAAGCGTACACACCAACTTTCGTGACGTTCCGAGCTATTTTCTCCCCCTTAGAGCCCAAGTCTAGCGAAAACGCACGATCGAGTTTCAACTTTGACCAAAATCTCGGAATTGAAAATTGAGAATGGATGTGGATGTCACATTGGTAAACAAGCATCCACGCCAACTTTCGAAACGTTCCGAGCTACTTTAACACCCTTTAAGCCCAAGACTAGCGAAAACGGACGATCGAGTTTCAACTTTGTTTAAATTCTTGGAATTGAAATTTGAGAATAGTTTTGGATGTCCCATTGGTAGACAAGCGTACACACCAACTTTCGTGATGTTCCGAGCTATTTTCTCCCCCTTTAAGCCCAAGTCTAGCGAAAACGCACGGTCGAGTTTCGAATTTGACCAACTTCTCGGAATTGAAAATTGAGCATAGATTTGGATGTCCCGATGGTAGGAAAATGCGCATGCCAACTTTCGTGACGTTCCGAGCTATTTTCTCACCCTTTAAGCCTAAGTCTAGCGAAAACGCACGGTCTAGTTTCGAATTTGACCAACTTCTCGGAATTAAAAATTGACCATAGATTTGGATATCCCGTTGGTAGACAAATGCGCACGCCAACTTTCGTGACATTTCGAGCTATTTTCTCGCCCTTTAATCGCAAGTCTAGCGAAAATGCACGGTCGATTTTCAACTTTGACCGACTTCTCGAAATATAAATTTGAGAATAGATTTGGATGTCACATTGGTAGGTCTACGCCAACTCTCATGACGTTTCGATCTATTTTCTCCCCCTTTAAGCCCACGTCTAGCGAAAACGCACGGTCGAGTTTCGAAGTTGACCAACTTCTCGGAATTGAAAATTGAGCATAGATTTGGATGTCCCGTTAGTAGACAAATGCGCACGCCAACTTTCGTGATGTTCCGAGCTATTTTCTCACCCTTTAAGCCTAAGTCTCGCGAAAACGCACGGTCGAGTTTCGAATTTGACCCACTTCTCGGAATTAAAAATTGAGCATAGATTTGGATGTCCCGTTGGTAGACAAATGCGCACGCCAACTTTCGTGACATTCCGAGCTATTTTCTCGCCCTTTAATCCCATGTCTAGCGAAAATGCACGGTCGATTTTCAACTTTGACCAACTTCTCAAAATATAAATTTGAGAACAGTTTTGGATGTCCCATTGGTAGACAAGCGTCCACACCAACTTTCGTGACGTTCCGAGCTATTTTCTCCCCCTTTAAGCCCAAGTCTAGCGAAAACACACGGTCGAGTTTCAAATTCGACCAACTTCTCGGTATCGAAAATTCAGCATAGATTTGGATGTCCCGTTGGTAGACAAATGCACACGTCAACTTTCGTGACGTTCCGAGCTATTTTCTCACCCTTTAAGCCTAAGTCTAGCGAAAACGCACGGTCGATTTTCAACTTTGAGAAACTTCTCGGAATTTAAATTTGAGAATGGATTTGGATGTCAAATTGGTAGACGAGCGTCCACGCCAACTTTCGTAACGTTCCGAGCTATTTTCACACCCTTTAAGTCCAAGTCTAGCGAAAACGCACGATCCAGTTTCAACTTTGACCAACTTCTCGGAATTGAAATTTGAGAATAGTTTTGGATGTCCCATTGGTAGACAAGCGTCCACACCAACGTTCGTGACGTTCCGAGCTATTTTCTCCCCCTTTAAGCCCAAGTCTAGCGAATACGCACGATCGAGTTTCAACTTTGACCAACTTCTCGGAATTGAAATTTGAGAATAGTTTCGGATGTCCCATTGGTAGACAAGCGTCCACACCAACTTTCGTGATGTTCCGAGCTATTTTCTTCCCCTTTAAGCCCAAGTCTAGCGAAAACGCACGATCCAGTTTCAACTTTGACCAACTTCTCGGAATTGAAATTTGAGAATAGTTTTGGATGTCCCATTGGTAGACAAGCGTCCACACCAACGTTCGTGACGTTCCGAGCTATTTTCTCCCCCTTTAAGCCCAAGTCTAGCAAAAACGCACGATCGAGTTTCAACTTTGACCAACTTCTCGGAATTGAAATTTGAGAATAGTTTCGGATGTCCCATTGGTAGACAAGCGTCCACACAAACTTTCGTGATGTTCCGAGCTATTTTCTTCCCCTTTAAGCCCAAGTCTAGCGAAAACGCACGATCGAGTTTCAACTGTGTCCAACTTCTCAGAATTGAAATTTGAGAATAGTTTTGGATCTCCCATTGGTAGACAAGCGTCCACACCAACTTTCGTGACGTTCCGAGCTATTTTCTCCCCCTTTAAGCCCAAGTCTAGCGAAAACGCACGGTCGAGTTTCGGCTTTGACCAACTTCTTGGAATTGAAATTTGAGAATAGATTTGGATTTCCGATTGGTAGACAAGTGCCCACGCCAACTTTCGTGACGTTCTGAGCTAATTTCACACCCTTTAAGCCCAAGTCTAGCGAAAACGCACGATCGATTTTCAACTTTGACCAAATTCTCGCAATTCAAATTTGAGAATAGATTTGGATGTCACATTGGTAGACGAGCGTCCACGCCAAGTTTCGTGACGTTCCGAGCTATTTTCACACCCTTTAAGCCCAACTCTAGAGAAAACGCACGATCGCGTTTCATCTTTGACCAACTTCTCGGAATTGAAAATTGGGAATAGATTTGGATGTCCCATTGGTAGACATGCGCGCAAACCAACTTTTGTGACATTACGAGCTAATTTCACATCCTTTAATCCCAATTCTAGCGAAAACGCACGATCAAGTTTCAACTTTGACCAACTTCTCGGAATTGAAATTTGAGAATAGTTTTGGATGTCCCATTGGTAGACAAGTGTCCACACCAACTTTCGTGACGTTCCGAGCTATTTTCTCCCCCTTTAAGCCCAAGTCTTGCGAAAACGCACGGTCGAGTTTCGAATTTGACCAACTTCTCGGAATTGAAAATTGAGCATAGATTTGGATGTCCCGTTGGTAGACAAATGCACACGCCAACTTTCGTGACGTTCCGAGCTATTTTCTCCCCCTTTAAGCCTAAGTCTAGCGAAAATGCATGGCCGATTTTCAACTTTGTCCAACTTCTTAGAATTTAAATTTGAGAATAGATTTGGATGTCAAATTGGTAGACGAGCGTCCACGCCAATTTTCATGACGTTCCGAGCTATTTTCACACCCTTTAAGCCCAACTTTAGCGAAAATGCACGATCGAGTTTCAACTTTGACCAACTTCTCGGAATTGAAATTTGAGAATAGTTTTGGATGTCCCATTGGTAGACAAGCGTCCACACCAACTTTCGTGACGTTCCGAGCTAATTTCACACCCTTTAAGCCCAAGTCTAGGGAAAACGCACGATCGATTTTCAACTTTGATTAAATTCTCGGAATTGAAATTTGAGAATAGTTATGGATGTCCCATTGGTAGACAAGTGTCCACACCAACTTTCGTGGCGTTCCGAGCTATTTTCTCCCCCTTTAAGCCCAAGTCTAGCGAAAACGCACGGTCGAGTTTCGAATTTGACCAACTTCTCCCCCTTTTGAGAGTTGAAATTTGAAAATATATTTGGATGTCCCGTTGGTAGACAATTGCACATGCCAACTTTCGTGACGTTCCGAGATATTTTCTTCCCCTTTAAGCCCAACTCTAGAGAAAATGCACGGTCGTGTTTTGAATTTGAGCTACTTCTCGGAATTGAAAATTGAGAACAGATTTGGATGTCCCATTTGTAGACATGCATGCACAGCAACTTTCGTGACATTCCAACCTATTTTCTCGCCCTTTAAGCCCAAGTCTAGAGAAAATGCACGGTCGTGTTTTGAATTTGAGCTACTTCTCGGAATTGAAAATTGAGAACAGATTTGGATGTCCCATTTGTAGACATGCATGCACAGCAACTTTCGTGACGTTCCAACCTATTTTCTCGCCCTTTAAGCCCAAGTCTAGCGAAAACGCACGGTCAATTTTCAACTTTGACCAACTTCTCAGAATTTAAATTTGAGAATAGATTTGGATGTCCCATTTGTAGACATGCGTGCACAGCAACTTTCGTGACATTACGAGCTAATTTCACATCCTTTAAGCCCAATTCTAGCGAAAACGCACGATCGAGTTTCAACTTCGACCAACTTCTCGGAATTGAAATTTGAGAATAGTTTTGGATGTCCCATTTGTAGACAAGCGTCCACACCAAATTTCGTGACGTACCGAGCTATTTTCTCCCCCTTTAAGCCCAAATCTAGCGAAAACGCACGGTCGAGTTTCGAATTTGACCAACTTCTCGGAATTGAAAATTGAGCATAGATTTGGATGTCCCGTTGGTAGACAAATGTGCACGCCAACTTTCGTGACGTTCCGAGCTATTTTCTCACGCTTTAAGCCTAAGTCTAGCAAAAATGCACGGTAGATTTTCAACTTTGACCAACTTCTCGGAATTTAAATTTGAGAGTGGATTTGGATGTCCCGTTGGTAGATAAGTGCACACGCCAACTTTCGTGACGTTCCGAGCTATTTTCTCACCCTTTAAGCCCAAGTCTAGCGAAAATGCACGATCGATTTTCAACTTTGACCAACTTCTCAGAATTTAAATTTGAGAATAGATTTGGATGTCCCATTGGTAGACGAGCATCCACGCCAACATTCGTGACGTTCCGAGCTATTTTAACACCCTTTAAGCCCAAGTCTAGTGAATACGCACGATCGAGTTACGAATTTCACCAACATCTCGGAATTGAAAATTGAGCATAGATTTGGATGTCCCATTTGTAGACATTCGCGCAAAACAACTTTAGTCACATTACGAGCTAATTTCACACGATTTAAGCTCAAGTCTAGCGAAAACACATGGTGGCGTTTCGACTTTGACCAGCTTCTCGGAATTGAAATATGACAATAGATTTGGATGTCCCATTGGTAGACAAGTACGCAAGCCAACTTTCGTGAGATTACGAGCTAATTTCACACCCCTTAAGCCCAAGTCTAGCGAAAAATCACGATCGAGTTTCAACTTTGACCAACTTCTCGGAATTGAAATATGAGAATAGATTTGGATGTCACATTGGTAGACGAGCGTCCACGCCAACTTTCGTGACGTTCCGAGCTATTTTCACACCCTTTAAGCCCAAGTCTAGCGAAAACGCCCGATCGAGTTTCAACTTTGTCCAACTTCTCGAAATTGAAATTTGAGAATAGTTTTGGATGTCCCATTGGTAGACAAGCGTCCACACCAACTTTCGTGACGTTCCGAGCTATTTTCTACCCCTTTAAGCCCAAGTCTAGTGAAAACGCACGGTCGAGTTATGAATTTGACAAACTTCTCGGAATTAAAAATTGAGCATAGATTTGGATGTCCCGTTGGTAGACAAATGCGCACGCCAACTTTCGTGACATTCCGAGCTATTTTCTCACCCTTTAATCCTAAGTGTAGCGAAAATCCATGGTCGATTTTCAACTTTGACCAACTTCTCGGAATTTAAATTTGTGAATAGATTTGGATGTCACATTGGTAGAAGAACGTCCACGCCAACTTTCGTGATGTTCGAAGCTATTTTCACACCCTTTAAGCCCAAGTCTAGCAAAAACGCACGATCGGGTTTCAACTTTGACCAACTTCTCGAAATTTAAATTTGAGAATGGATTTGGATGGCACATTGGTAGACGAGCGTCCACGCCAACTTTCGAAACGTTCCGAGCTATTTTCACACCCTTTAAGCCCAAGTCTAGCGAAAACGCATGATCGGGTTTCAACTTTGATTAAATTCTCGGAATTGAAATTTGAGAATAGTTTTGGATGCCCCATTGGTAGACAAGCGTCCACACCAACTTTGTGACGTTACGAGCTATTTTCTCCCCCTTTAAGCCCAAGTCTAGCGAAAACGCACTGTCGAGTTTCGAATTTGATCAACTTCTCGGAATTGAAAATTGAGCATAGATTTGGATGTCCCGTTGGTAGACAAATGCGCACGCCAACTTCCGTGACGTTCCGAGCTATTTTCTCACCCTTTAAGCCTAAGTCTAGCGAAAATGCACGGTCGAGTTTCGAATTTGACCAACTTCTCGGAATTAAAAATTGACAATAGATTTGGATGTCCCATTGGTAGACAAATGCGCACGCCAACTTTCGTCACATTACAAGCTAATTTCCCACCGTTTAAGCTCAAGTCGAGCGAAAACGCATGGTCGAGTTTCGAATTTGATCAACTTCTCGGAATTGAAAATTTAGCTTAGATTTGGATGTCCCGTTAGTAGACAAATGCGCACGCCAACTTTCGTGACGTTCCAAGCTCTTTTCTCACCCTTTATGCCTATGTCTAGCGAAAATGCACGGTCGATTTTCAACTTTGACAAACTTCTCGGAATTTAAATTTGAGAATGGATTTGGATGTCACATTGGTAGACGAGCGTCCACGCCAACTTTCGTAACGTTCCGAGCTATTTTGACACCCTTTAAGCCCAAGTCTAGCGAAAACGCACGATCGAGTTTCAACTTTGATTAAATTCTCAGAATTGAAATTTGAGAATAGTTTTGGATGTCCCATTGGTAGACAAGCGTCCACACCAACTTTCGTGACGTTCCGAGCTATTTTTTGCCCCTTTAAGCCCAACTCTAGCGAAAACGCACGATCGAGTTCCAACTTTGACCAACTTCTCGGAATTTAGATTTGAGAATGGATTTGGATGTCACATTGGTAGACAAGTGTCCATGCCAACTTCCATGGCGTTCCCATCTATTTTCTCCCCCTTTAAGCCCAAGTCTAGCGAAAACGCACGATCGAGTTTCAACTTTGACCAAAATCTCGGAATTTAAATTTGAGAATGGATATGGATGTAACATTGGTAGACAAGCATCCACGCCAACTTTCGAAACGTTCCGAGCTACTTTCACACCCTTTAAGCCCAAGACTAGCGAAAACGCACGATCGAGTTTCAACTTTGATTAAATTCTTGGAATTGAAATTTGAGAATAGTTTTCGATGTCCCATTGGTAGACAAGCGTACACACCAACTTTCGTGACGTTCCGAGCTATTTTCTCCCCCTTTGAGCCCAAGTCTAGCGAAAACGCACGATCGAGTTTCAACTTTGACCAAAATCTCGGAATTGAAAATTGAGAATGGATGTGGATGTCACATTGGTAAACAAGCATCCACGCCAACTTTCGAAACGTTCCGAGCTACTTTAACACCCTTTAAGCCCAAGACTAGCGAAAACGCACGATCGAGTTTCAACTTTGATTAAATTTTTGGAATTGAAATTTGAGAATAGTTTTGGATGTCCCATTGGTAGACAAGCGTACACACCAACTTTCGTGACGTTCCGAGCTATTTTCTCCCCCTTTAAGCCCAAGTCTAGCGAAAACGCACGGTCGAGTTTCGAATTTGACCAACTTCTCGGAATTGAAAATTGAGCATAGATTTGGATGTCCCGATGGTAGGAAAATGCGCATGCCAACTTTCGTGACGTTCCGAGCTATTTTCTCACCCTTTAAGCCTAAGTCTAGCGAAAACGCACGGTCTAGTTTCGAATTTGACCAACTTCTCGGAATTAAAAATTGACCATAGATTTGGATATCCCGTTGGTAGACAAATGCGCACGCCAACTTTCGTGACATTCCGAGCTATTTTCTCGCCCTTTAATCGCAAGTCTAGCGAAAATGCACGGTCGATTTTCAACTTTGACCGACTTCTCGAAATATAAATTTGAGAATAGATTTGGATGTCACATTGGTAGGTCTACGCCAACTCTCATGACGTTTCGATCTATTTTCTCCCCCTTTAAGCCCACGTCTAGCGAAAACGCACGGTCAAGTTTCGAAGTTGACCAACTTCTCGGAATTGAAAATTGAGCATAGATTTGGATGTCCCGTTAGTAGACAAATGCGCACGCCAACATTCGTGACGTTCCGAGCTATTTTCTCACCCTTTAAGCCTAAGTCTAGCGAAAACGCACGGTCGAGTTTCGAATTTGACCCACTTCTCGGAATTAAAAATTGAGCATAGATTTGGATGTCCCGTTGGTAGACAAATGCGCACGCCAACTTTCGTGACATTCCGAGCTATTTTCTCGCCCTTTAATCCCATGTCTAGCGAAAATGCACGGTCGATTTTCAACTTTGACCAACTTCTCAAAATATAAATTTGAGAACAGTTTTGGATGTCCCATTGGTAGACAAGCGTCCACACCAACTTTCGTGACGTTCCGAGCTATTTTCTCCCCCTTTAAGCCCAAGTCTTGCGAAAACCCATGGTCGAGTTTCAAATTCGACCAACTTCTCGGTATCGAAAATTCAGCATAGATTTGGGTGTCCCGTTGGTAGACAAATGCACACGTCAACTTTCGTGACGTTCCGAGCTATTTTCTCACCCTTTAAGCCTAAGTCTAGCGAAAACGCACGGTCGATTTTCAACTTTGAGCAACTTCTCAGAATTTAAATTTGAGAATGGATTTGGATGTCAAATTGGTAGACGAGCGTCCACGCCAACTTTCGTAACGTTCTGAGCTATTTTCACACCCTTTAAGTCCAAGTCTAGCGAAAACGCACGATCCAGTTTCAACTTTGACCAACTTCTCGGAATTGAAATTTGAGAATAGTTTTGGATGTCCCATTGGTAGACAAGCGTCCACACCAACGTTCGTGACGTTCCGAGCTATTTTCTCCCCCTTTAAGCCCAAGTCTAGCGAATACGCACGATCGAGTTTCAACTTTGACCAACTTCTTGGAATTGAAATTTGAGAATAGTTTCGGATGTCCCATTGGTAGACAAGCGTCCACACCAACTTTCGTGATGTTCCGAGCTATTTTCTTCCCCTTTAAGCCCAAGTCTAGTGAAAACGCACGATCCAGTTTCAACTTTGACCAACTTCTCGGAATTGAAATTTGAGAATAGTTTTGGATGTCCCATTGGTAGACAAGCGTCCACACCAACGTTCGTGACGTTCCGAGCTATTTTCTCCGCCTTTATGCCCAAGTCTAGCAAAAACGCACGATCGAGTTTCAACTTTGACCAACTTCTCGGAATTGAAATTTGAGAATAGTTTCGGATGTCCCATTGGTAGACAAGCGTCCACACCAACTTTCGTGATGTTCCGAGCTATTTTCTTCCCCTTTAAGCCCAAGTCTAGCGAAAACGCACGATCGAGTTTCAACTGTGACCAACTTCTCAGAATTGAAATTTGAGAATAGTTTTGGATCTCCCATTGGTAGACAAGCGTCCACACCAACTTTTGTGACGTTCCGAGCTATTTTCTCCCCCTTTAAGCCCAAGTCTAGCGAAAACGCACGGTCGAGTTTCGGCTTTGACCAACTTCTTGGAATTGAAATTTTAGAATAGATTTGGATTTCCGATTGGTAGACAAGTGCCCATGCCAACTTTCGTGACGTTCTGAGCTAATTTCACACCCTTTAAGCCCAAGTCTAGCGAGAACGCACGATCGATTTTCAACTTTGACCAAATTCTCGCAATTCAAATTTGAGAATAGATTTGGATGTCACATTGGTAGACGAGCGTCCACGCCAAGTTTCGTGACGTTCCGAGCTATTTTCACACCCTTTAAGCCCAACTCTAGAGAAAACGCACGATCGCGTTTCATCTTTGACCAACTTCTCGGAATTGAAAATTGGGAATAGATTTGGATGTCCCATTGGTAGACATGCGCGCAAACCAACTTTTGTGACATTACGAGCTAGTTTCACATCCTTTAAGCCCAATTCTAGCGAAAACGCACGATCATGTTTCAACTTTGACCAACTTCTCGGAATTGAAATTTGAGAATAGTTTTGGATGTCCCATTGGTAGACAAGTGTCCACACCAACTTTCGTGACGTTCCGAGCTATTTTCTCCCCCTTTAAGCCCAAGTCTTGCGAAAACGCACGGTCGAGTTTCGAATTTGACCAACTTCTCGGAATTGAAAATTGAGCATAGATTTGGATGTCCCGTTGGTAGACAAATGCGCACGCCAACTTTCGTGACGTTCCGATCTATTTTCTCCCCCTTTAAGCCTAAGTCTAGCGAAAATGCATGGCCGATTTTCAACTTTGTCCAACTTCTGAGAATTTAAATTTGAGAATAGATTTGGATGTCAAATTGGTAGACGAGCGTCCACGCCAAATTTCATGACGTTCCGAGCTATTTTCACACCCTTTAAGCCCAACTTTAGCGAAAACGCACGATCGAGTTTCAACTTTGACCAACTTCTCGGAATTGAAATTTGAGAATAGTTTTGGATGTCCCATTGGTAGACAAGCGTCCACACCAACTTTCGTGACGTTCCGAGTTATTTTCTCCCCCTTTAAGCCCAAGTCTAGCGAAAATGCACGGTCGATTTTCAACTTTGACCCACTTCTCGGAATTTAAATTTGAGAATGGAATTTGGATGTCCCGTTGGTAGATAAGTGCACATGTCAACTTTCAAGACGTTCCGAGCTATTTTCTTCCGCTTTAAGCCCAACTCTAGAGAAAATGCACGATCGTGTTTCGGCTTTGACCTACTTCTCGGAAATGAAAATTGAGAATAGATTTGGATGTCCCATTTGTAGACATGCACGCACAACAACTTTCGTGACGTTACGAGCTAATTTCACACCCTTTAAGCTCAAGTCTAACTAAAACGCATGGTGGCGTTTCGACTTTGACCAGCTTTTGGGAGTTGAAATTTGAAAATATATTTGGATGTCCCGTTGGTAGACAAGTGCACATGCCAACTTTCGTGACGTTCCGAGATATTTTCTTCCCCTTTAAGCCCAACTCTAGAGAAAATGCACGGTCGTGTTTCGAATTTGAGCTACTTCTCGGAATTGAAAATTGAGAACAGATTTGGATGTCCCATTTGTAGACATGCATGCACAGCAACTTTCGTGACGTTCCAAGCTATTTTCTCGCCCTTTAAGCCCAAGTCTAGCGAAAACGCACGGTCAATTTTCAACTTTGACCAACTTCTCGAAATTTAAATTTGAGAATAGATTTGGATGTCCCATTTGTAGACATGCGTGCACAGCAACTTTCGTGACATTACGAGCTAATTTCACATACTTTAAGCCCAATTCTAGCGAAAACGCACGATCGAGTTTCAACTTCGACCAACTTCTCGGAATTGAAATTTGAGAATAGTTTTGGATGTCCCATTGGTAGACAAGCGTCCACACCAACTTTCGTGACGTACCGAGCTATTTTCTCCCCCTTTAAGCCCAAATCTAGCGAAAACGCACGGTCGAGTTTCGAATTTGACCAACTTCTCGGAATTGAAAATTCAGCGTAGATTTGGATGTCCCGTTGGTAGGCAAATGTGCACGCCAACTTTCGTGACGTTCCGAGCTATTTTCTCACCCTTTAAGCCCAAGTCTAGCGAAAATGCACGATCGATTTTCAACTTTGACCAACTTCTCAGAATTTAAATTTGAGAATAGATTTGGATGTCCCATTGGTAGACGAGCATCCACGCCAACATTCGTGACGTTCCGAGCTATTTTAACACCCTTTAAGCCCAAGTCTAGCGAATACGCACGATCGAGTTACGAATTTCACCAACATCTCGGAATTGAAAATTGAGCATAGATTTGGATGTCCCATTTGTAGAAGTTCGCGCAAAACAACTTTAGTCACATTACGAGCTAATTTCACACCTTTTAAGCTCAAGTCTAGCGAAAACACATGGTTGCGTTTCGACTTTGACCAGCTTCTCGGAATTGAAATATGAGAATAGATTTGGATGTCCCATTGGTAGACAAGTACGCAAGCCAACTTTCGTGAGATTACGAGCTAATTTCACACCCCTTAAGCCCAAGTCTAGCGAAAAATCACGATCGAGTTTCAACTTTGACCAACTTCTCGGAATTGAAATATGAGAATAGATTTGGATGTCACATTGGTATACAAGCGTCCATGCCAACTTTCGTGACGTTCCGAGCTATTTTCTACCCCTTTAAGCCCAAGTCTAGCGAAAACGCACGGTCGAGTTTCGAATATGACCAACTTCTCGGAATTGAAAATTGAGCATAGATTTGGATGTCCCGTTGGTAGACGAATGCGCAAGCCAACTTTTGTGACGTTCCGAGCTATTTTCTCACCCTTTAAGCCTAAGTCTAGCGAAAACGCACGGTCGAGTTATGAATTTGACAAACTTCTCAGAATTAAAAATTGAGCATAGATTTGGATGTCCCGTTGGTAGACAAATGCGCACGCCAACTTTCGTGACATTCCGAGCTATTTTCTCAACCTTTAATCCTAAGTGTAGCGAAAATCCATGGTCGATTTTCAACTTTGACCAACTTCTCGGAATTTAAATTTGTGAATAGATTTGGATGTCACATTGGTAGAAGAACGTCCACGCCAACTTTCGTGATGTTCGAAGCTATTTTCACACCCTTTAAGCCCAAGTCTAGCAAAAACGCACGATCGGGTTTCAACTTTGACCAACTTCTCGGAATTTAAATTTGAGAATGGATTTGGATGGCACATTGGTAGACGAGCGTCCACGCCAACTTTCGAAACGTTCCGAGCTATTTTCACACCCTTTAAGCCCAAGTCTAGCGAAAACGCACGATCGGGTTTCAACTTTGATTAAATTCTCGGAATTGAAATTTGAGAATAGTTTTGGATGCCCCATTGGTAGACAAGCGTCCACACCAACTTTTGTGACGTTACGAGCTATTTTCTCCCCCTTTAAGCCCAAGTCTAGCGAAAACGCACTGTCGAGTTTCGAATTTGATCAACTTCTCGGAATTGAAAATTGAGCATAGATTTGGATGTCCCGTTGGTAGACAAATGCGCACGCCAACTTCCGTGACGTTCCGAGCTATTTTCTCACCCTTTAAGCCTAAGTCTAGCGAAAATGCACGGTCGAGTTTCGAATTTGACCAACTTCTCGGAATTAAAAATTGAGCATAGATTTGGATGTCCCATTGGTAGACAAATGCGCACGCCAACTTTCGTCACATTACAAGCTAATTTCACACCCTTTAAGCTCAAGTCGAGCGAAAACGCATGGTTGAGTTTCGAATTTGATCAACTTCTCGGAATTGAAAATTTAGCATAGATTTGGATGTCCCGTTAGTAGACAAATGCGCACACCAACTTTCGTGACGTTCCAAGCTCTTTTCTCACCCTTTATGCCTATGTCTAGCGAAAATGCATGGTCGATTTTCAAATTTGACAAACTTCTCGGAATTTAAATTTTAGAATGGATTTGGATGTCACATTGGTAGACGAGCGTCCACGCCAACTTTCGTAACGTTCCGAGCTATTTTGACACCCTTTAAGCCCAAGTCTAGCGAAAACGCACGATCGAGTTTCAACTTTGATTAAATTCTCGGAATTGAAATTTGAGAATAGTTTTGGATGTCCCATTGGTAGACAAGCGTCCACACCAACTTTCGTGACGTTCCGAGCTATGTTTTGCCCCTTTAAGCCCAACTCTAGCGAAAACGCACGATCGAGTTCCAACTTTGACCAACTTCTCGGAATTTAGATTCGAGAATGGATTTGGATGTCACATTGGTAGACAAGTGTCCATGCCAACTTTCGTGGCGTTCCCATCTATTTTCTCCCTTTTTAAGCCCAAGTCTAGCGAAAACGCACGATCGAGTTTCAACTTTGACCAAAATCTTGGAATTTAAATTTGAGAATGGATTTGGATGTCACATTGGTAGACAAGCATCCACGCCAACTTTCGAAACGTTCCGAGCTACTTTCACACCCTTTAAGCCCAAGACTAGCGAAAACGCACGATCGAGTTTCAACTTTGATTAAATTCTTGGAATTGAAATTTGAGAATAGTTTTGGGTGTCCCATTGGTAGACAAGAGTACACACCAACTTTCGTGACGTTCCGAGCTATTTTCTCCCCTTTTAAGCCCAAGTCTAGCGAAAACGCACGGTCGAGTTTCGAATTTGACCAACTTCTCGGAATTGAAAATTGAGCATAGATTTGGATGTCCCGATGGTAGGAAAATGCGCATGCCAACTTTCGTGACGTTCCGAGCTATTTTCTCACCCTTTAAGCCTAAGTCTAGCGAAAACGCACGGTCGAGTTTCGAATTTGACCAACTTCTCGGAATTAAAAATTGACCATAGATTTGGATATCCCGTTGGTAGACAAATGCGCACGCCAACTTTCGTGACATTCCGAGCTATTTTCTCGCCCTTTAATCGCAAGTCTAGCGAAAATGCACGGTCGATTTTCAACTTTGACCGACTTCTCGAAATATAAATTTGAGAATAGATTTGGATGTCACATTTGTAGGTCCACGCCAACTCTCGTGACGTTTCGATCTATTTTCTCCCCCTTTAAGCCCACGTCTAGCTAAAACGCACGGTCAAGTTTCGAAGTTGACCAACTTCTCGGAATTGAAAATTGAGCATAGATTTGGATGTCCCGTTAGTAGACAAATGCGCACGCCAACTTTCGTGACATTCCGAGCTATTTTCTCGCCCTTTAATCCCATGTCTAGCGAAAATGCACGGTCGATTTTCAACTTTGACCAACTTCTCAAAATATAAATTTGAGAACAGTTTTGGATGTCCCATTGGTAGACAAGCGTCCACACCAACTTTCGTGACGTTCTGAGCTATTTTCTCCCCCTTTAAGCCCAAGTCTAGCGAAAATGCACGGTCGAGTTGCAAATTCGACCAACTTCTCGGTATCAAAAATTGAGCATAGATTTGGATGTCCCGTTGGTAGACAAATGCACACGTCAACTTTCGTGACGTTCCGAGCTATTTTCTCACCCTTTAAGCCTAAGTCTAGCGAAAACGCACGGTCGATTTTCAACTTTGAGCAACTTCTCGGAATTTAAATTTGAGAATGGATTTGGATGTCAAATTGGTAGACGAGCGTCCACGCCAACTTTCGTAACGTTCCGAGCTATTTTCACACCCTTTAAGTCCAAGTCTAGCGAAAACGCACGATCCAGTTTCAACTTTGACCAACTTCTCGGAATTGAAATTTGAGAATAGTTTTGGATGTCCCATTGGTAGACAAGCGTCCACACCAACGTTCGTGACGTTCCGAGCTATTTTCTCCCCCTTTAAACCCAAGTCTAGCGAATACGCACGATCGAGTTTCAACTTTGACCAACTTCTCGGAATTGAAATTTGAGAATAGTTTCGGATGTCCCATTGGTAGACAAGCGTCCACACCAACTTTCGTGATGTTCCGAGCTATTTTCTTCCCCTTTAAGCCCAAGTCTAGCGAAAACGCACGATCCAGTTTCAACTTTGACCAACTTCTCGTAATTGAAATTTGAGAATAGTTTTGGATGTCCCATTGGTAGACAAGCGTCCACACCAACGTTCGTGACGTTCCGAGCTATTTTCTCCCCCTTTAAGCCCAAGTCTAGCGAAAACGCACGATTGAGTTTCAAGTTTTCCCAACTTCTCGGAATTGAAATTTGAGAATAGTTTCGGATGTCCCATTGGCAGAAAAGCGTCCACACCAACTTTCGTGATGTTCCGAGCTATTTTCTTCCCCTTTAAGCCCAAGTCTAGCGAAAACGCACGATCGAGTTTCAACTGTGACCAACTTCTCAGAATTGAAATTTGAGAATAGTTTTGGATCTCCCATTGGTAGACAAGCGTCCACACCAACTTTCGTGACGTTCCGAGCTATTTTCTCCCCCTTTAAGCCCAAGTCTAGCGAAAACGCACGGTCGAGTTTCGGCTTTGACCAACTTCTTGGAATTGAAATTTGAGAATAGATTTGGATTTCCGATTGGTAGACAAGTGCCCACGTCAACTTTCGTGACGTTCCGAGCTAATTTCACACCCTTTAAGCCCAAGTCTAGCGAAAACGCACGATCAAGTTTCGAATTTGACCAACTTCTCGGAATTAAAAATTGAGCATAGATTTGGATGTCCCGTTGGTAGTCAAATGCGCACGCCAACTTTCGTGACGTTCCGAGCTATTTTCTCACCCTTTAAGCCTAAGTCTAGCGAAAATGCATGGCCGATTTTCGACTTTGACCAACTTCTCAGAATTTAAATTTGTGAATAGATTTGGATGTCAAATTGGTAGACGAGCGTCCACGCCAACTTTCGTGACGTTCCGAGCTATTTTCACACCCTTTAAGCCCAACTCTAGAGAAAACGCACGATCGCGTTTCATCTTTGACCAACTTCTCGGAATTGAAAATTGGGAATAGATTTGGATGTCCCATTGGTAGACATGCGCGCAAACCAACTTTTGTGACATTACGATCTATTTTCTCACCCTTTAAGCCTAAGTCTAGTGAAAATGCACGGTCGAGTTTCGAATTTGAACAACTTCTCGGAATTAAAAATTGAGCATAGATTTGGATGTCCCGTTGGTAGACAAATGCGCACGCCAACTTTCGTGACGTTCCGAGCTATTTTCTCCCCCTTTAAGCCTAAGTCTAGCGAAAATGCATGGCCGATTTTCGACTTTGACCAACTTCTCAGAATTTAAATTTGTGAATAGATTTGGATGTCAAATTGGTAGACGAGCGTCCACGCCAATTTTCATGACGTTCCGAGCTATTTTCACACCCTTTAAGCCCAACTTTAGCGAAAACGCACGATCGAGTTTCAACTTTGACCAACTTCTCGGAATTGAAATTTGAGAATAGTTTTGGATGTCCCATTGGTAGACAAGCGTCCACACCAACTTTCGTGACGTTCCGAGTTATTTTCTCCCCCTTTAAGCCCAAGTCTAGCGAAAATGCACGGTCGATTTTCAACTTTGACCAACTTCTCGTAATTTAAATTTGAGAATGGATTTGGATGTCCCGTTGGTAGATAAGTGCACATGTCAACTTTCAAGACGTTCCGAGCTATTTTCTTCCGCTTTAAGCCCAACTCTAGAGAAAATGCAGGATCGTGTTTCGGCTTTGACCTACTTCTCAGAAATGAAAATTGAGAATAGATTTGGATGTCCCATTTGTAGACATGCACGCACAACAACTTTCGTGACGTTACGAGCTAATTTCACACCCTTTAAGCTCAAGTCTAACTAAAACGCATGGTGGCGTTTCGACTTTGACCAGCTTTTGGGAGTTGAAATTTGAAAATATATTTGGATGTCCCGTTGGTAGACAAGTGCACATGCCAACTTTCGTGACGTTCCGAGATATTTTCTTCCCCTTTAAGCCCAACTCTAGAGAAAATGCACGGTCGTGTTTCGAATTTGAGCTACTTCTCGGAATTGAAAATTGAGAACAGATTTGGATGTCCCATTTGTAGACATGCATGCACAGCAACTTTCGTGATGTTCCAAGCTATTTTCTCGCCCTTTAAGCCCAAGTCTAGCGAAAACGCACGGTCAATTTTCAACTTTGACCAACTTCTCGGAATTTAAATTTGAGAATAGATTTGGATGTCCCATTTGTAGACATGCGTGCACAGCAACTTTCGTGACATTACGAGCTAATTTCACATCCTTTAAGCCCAATTCTAGCGAAAACGCACGATCGAGTTTCAACTTCGACCAACTTCTCGGAATTGAAATTTGAGAATAGTTTCGGATGTCCCATTGGTAGACAAGCGTCCACACCAACTTTCGTGATGTTCCGAGCTATTTTCTTCCCCTTTAAGCCCAAGTCTAGCGAAAACGCACGATCGAGTTTCAACTGTGACCAACTTCTCAGAATTGAAATTTGAGAATAGTTTTGGATCTCCCATTGGTAGACAAGCGTCCACACCAACTTTCGTGACGTTCCGAGCTATTTTCTCCCCCTTTAAGCCCAAGTCTAGCGAAAACGCACGGTCGAGTTTCGGCTTTGACCAACTTCTTGGAATTGAAATTTGAGAATAGATTTGGATTTCCGATTGGTAGACAAGTGCCCACGCCAACTTTCGTGACGTTCCGAGCTAATTTCACACCCTTTAAGCCCAAGTCTAGGGAAAACGCACGATCGATTTTCAACTTTGACCAAATTCTCGCAATTCAAATTTGAGAATAGATTTGGATGTCACATTGGTAGACGAGCGTCCACGCCAACTTCTCGGAATTGAAATTTGAGAATAGTTTTGGATGTCCCATTGGTAGACAAGCGTCCACACCAACTTTCGTGACGTTCCGAGCTATGTTTTGCCCCTTTAAGCCCAACTCTAGCGAAAACGCACGATCGAGTTTCAACTTTGACCAAAATCTTGGAATTTAAATTTGAGAATGGATTTGGATGTCACATTGGTAGACAAGCATCCACGCCAACTTTCGAAACGTTCCGAGCTACTTTCACACATTTTAAGCCCAAGACTAGCGAAAACGCACGATCGAGTTTCAACTTTGATTAAATTCTTGGAATTGAAATTTGAGAATAGTTTTGGATGTCCCATTGGTAGACAAGAGTACACACCAACTTTCGTGACGTTCCGAGCTATTTTCAAACCTTTTAAGCCCAAGTCTAGCGAAAACGCACGGTCGAGTTTCGAATTTGACCAACTTCTCGGAATTGAAAATTGAGCATAGATTTGGATGTCCCGATGGTAGGAAAATGCGCATGCCAACTTTCGTGACGTTCCGAGCTATTTTCTCACCCTTTAAGCCTAAGTCTAGCGAAAACGCACGGTCGAGTTTCGAATTTGACCAACTTCTCGGAATTAAAAATTGACCATAGATTTGGATATCCCGTTGGTAGACAAATGCGCACGCCAACTTTCGTGACATTCCGAGCTATTTTCTCGCCCTTTAATCGCAAGTCTAGCGAAAATGCACGGTCGATTTTCAACTTTGACCGACTTCTCGAAATATAAATTTGAGAATAGATTTGGATGTCACATTTGTAGGTCCACGCCAACTCTCGTGATGTTTCGATCTATTTTCTCCCCCTTTAAGCCCACGTCTAGCGAAAACGCACGGTTGAGTTTCGAAGTTGACCAACTTCTCGGAATTGAAAATTGAGCATAGATTTGGATGTCCCGTTAGTAGACAAATGCGCACGCCAACTTTCGTGACGTTCCGAGCTATTTTCTCACCCTTTAAGCCTAAGTCTAGCGAAAACGCACGGTCGAGTTTCGAATTTGACCCACTTCTCGGAATTAAAAATTGAGCATAGATTTGGATGTCCCGTTGGTAGACAAATGCGCACGCCAACTTTCGTGACATTCCGAGCTATTTTCTCGCCCTTTAATCCCATGTCTAGCGAAAATGCACGGTCGATTTTCAACTTTGACCAACTTCTCAAAATATAAATTTGAGAACAGTTTTGGATGTCCCATTGGTAGACAAGCGTCCACACCAACGTTCGTGATGTTCTGAGCTATTTTCTCCCCCTTTAAGCCCAAGTCTAGCGAAAATGCACGGTCGAGTTTCAAATTCGACCAACTTCTCGGTATCGAAAATTGAGCATAGATTTGGATGTCCCGTTGGTAGACAAATGCACACGTCAACTTTCGTGACGTTCCGAGCTATTTTCTCACCCTTTAAGCCTAAGTCTAGCGAAAACGCACGGTCGATTTTCAACTTTGAGCAACTTCTCGGAATTTAAATTTGAGAATGGATTTGGATGTCAAATTGTAGACGAGCGACCACGCCAACTTTCGTAACGTTCCGAGCTATTTTCACACCCTTTAAGTCCAAGTCTAGCGAAAACGCACGATCCAGTTTCAACTTTGACCAACTTCTCGGAATTGAAATTTGAGAATAGTTTTGGATGTCCCATTGGTAGACAAGCGTCCACACCAACGTTCGTGACGTTCCAAGCTATTTTCTCCCCCTTTAAGCCCAAGTCTAGCGAATACGCACGATCGAGTTTCAACTTTGACCAACTTCTCGGAATTGAAATTTGAGAATAGTTTCGGATGTCCCATGGTAGACAAGCGTCCACACCAACTTTCATGATGTTCCGAGCTATTTTCTTCCCCTTTAAGCCCAAGTCTAGCGAAAACGCACGATCCAGTTTCAACTTTGACCAACTTCTCGGAATTGAAATTTGAGAATAGTTTTGGATGTCCCATTGGTAGACAAGCGTCCACACCAACGTTCGTGACGTTCCGAGCTATTTTCTCCCCCTTTAAGCCCAAGTCTAGCGAAAACGCACGATCGAGTTTCAACTTTGACCAACTTCTCGGAATTGAAATTTGAGAATAGTTTCGGATGTCCCATTGGTAGACAAGCGTCCACACCAACTTTCGTGACGTTCCGAGCTATTTTCTCCCCCTTTAAGCCCAAGTCTAGCGAAAACGCGTACGGTCGAGTTTCAAATTCGACCAACTTCTCGGTATCGAAAATTCAGCATAGATTTGGATGTCCCGTTGGTAGACAAATGCACACGTCAACTTTCGTGACGTTCCGAGCTATTTTCTCACCCTTTAAGCCTAAGTCTAGCGAAAACGCTACGGTCGATTTTCAACTTTGAGCAACTTCTCGGAATTTAAAATTTGAGAATGGATTTGGATGTCAAATTGGTAGACGAGCGTCCACGCCAACTTTCGTAACGTTCCGAGCTATTTTCACACCCTTTAAGTCCAAGTCTAGCGAAAATGCACGATCCAGTTTCAACTTTGACCAAGTTCTCGGAATTGAAATTTGAGAATAGTTTCGGATGTCCCATTGGTAGACAAGCGTCCACACCAACTTTCGTGATGTTCCGAGCTATTTTCTTCCCCTTTAAGCCCAAGTCTAGCGAAAACGCACGATCGAGTTTCAACTGTGACCAACTTCTCAGAATTGAAATTTGAGAATAGTTTTGGATCTCCCATTGGTAGACAAGCGTCCACACCAACTTTCGTGACGTTCCGAGCTATTTTCTCCCCCTTTAAGCCCAAGTCTAGCGAAAACGCGACGGTCGAGTTTCGGCTTTGACCAACTTCTTGGAATTGAAATTTGAGAATAGATTTGGATTTCCGATTGGTAGACAAGTGCCCCCGCCAACTTTCGTGACGTTCCGAGCTAATTTCACACCCTTTAAGCCCAAGTCTAGGGAAAACGCACAATCGATTTTCAACTTTGACCAAATTCTCGCAATTCAAATTTGAGAATAGATTTGGATGTCACATTGGTAGACGAGCGTCCACGCCAACTTTCGTGACTTTCCGAGCTATTTTCACACCCTTTAAGCCCAACTCTAGAGAAAACGCACGATCGCGTTTCATCTTTGACCAACTTCTCGGAATTGAAAATTGGGAATAGATTTGGAGTGTCCCATTGGTAGACATGCGCGCAAACCAACTTTTGTGACATTACGAGCTAATTTTACATCCTTTAAGCCCAATTCTAGCGAAAACGCACGATCAAGTTTCGAATTTGACCAACTTCTCGGAATTAAAAATTGAGCATAGATTTGGATGTCCCGTTGGTAGACAAATGCGCACGCCAACTTTCGTGACGTTCCGAGCTATTTTCTCACCCTTTTAAGCCTAAGTCTAGCGAAAATGCATGGCCGATTTTCGACTTTGACCAACTTCTCAGAATTTAAATTTGTGAATAGATTTGGATGTCAAATTGGTAGACGAGCGTCCACGCTAACTTTCGTGACGTTCCGAGCTATTTTCACACCCTTTAAGCCCAACTCTAGAGAAAACGCACGATCGCGTTTCATCTTTGACCAACTTCTCGGAATTGAAAATTGGGAATAGATTTGGATGTCCCATTGGTAGACATGCGCGCAAACCAACTTTTGTGACGTTACGAGCTATTTTCTCACCCTTTAAGCCTAAGTCTAGCGAAAATGCACGGGTCGAGTTTCGAATTTGACCAACTTCTCGAAATTAAAAATTGAGCATAGATTTGGATGTCCCGTTGGTAGACAAATGCGCACGCCAACTTTCGTGACGTTCCGAGCTATTTTCTCCCCCTTTAAGCCTAAGTCTAGCGAAAATGCATGGCCGATTTTCGACTTTGACCAACTTCTCAGAATTTAAATTTGTGAATAGATTTGGATGTCAAATTGGTAGACGAGCGGTCCACGCCAATTTTCATGACGTTCCGAGCTATTTTCACACCCTTTAAGCCCAACTTTAGCGAAAACGCACGATCGAGTTTCAACTTTGACCAACTTCTCGGAATTGAAATTTGAGAATAGTTTTGGATGTCCCATTGGTAGACAAGCGTCCACACCAACTTTTCGTGACGTTCCGAGTTATTTTCTCCCCCTTTAAGCCCAAGTCTAGCGAAAATGCACGGTCGATTTTCAACTTTGACCAACTTCTCGGAATTTAAATTTGAGAATGGATTTGGATGTCCGTTTGGTAGATAAGTGCACATGTCAACTTTCAAGACGTTCCGAGCTATTTTCTTCCGCTTTAAGCCCAACTCTAGAGAAAATGCACGATCGGTTTTCGGCTTTGACCTACTTCTCGGAAATGAAAATTGAGAATAGATTTGGATGTCCCATTTGTAGACATGCACGCACAACAACTTTCGTGACGTTACGAGCTAATTTCACACCCTTTAAGCTCAAGTCTAACTGAAACGCATGGTGGCGTTTCGACTTTGACCAGCTTTTGGGAGTTGAAATTTGAAAATATATTTGGATGTCCCATTGGTAGACAAGTGCACATGCCAACTTTCGTGACGTTCCGAGATATTTTCTTCCCCTTTAAGCCCAACTCTAGAGAAAATGCCACGGTCGTGTTTTGAATTTGAGCTACTTCCCGGAATTGAAAATTGAGAACAGATTTGGATGTCCCATTTGTAGACATGCATGCACAGCAACTTTCGTGACGTTCCAAGCTATTGTCTCGCCCTTTAAGCCCAAGTCTAGCGAAAACGCACGGTCAATTTTCAACTTTGACCAACTTCTCGGAATTTAAATTTGAGAATAGATTTGGATGTCCAATTTGTAGACATGCGTGCACAGCAACTTTCGTGACATTACGAGCTAATTTAACATCCTTTAAGCCCAATTCTAGCGAAAACGCACGATCGAGTTTCAACTTCGACCAACTTCTCGGAATTGAAATTTGAGAATAGTTTTGGATCTCCCATTGGTAGACAAGCGTCCACACCAACTTTCGTGACGTTCCGAGCTATTTTCTCCCCCTTTAAGCCCAAGTCTAGCGAAAACGCGACGGTCGAGTTTCGGCTTTGACCAACTTCTTGGAATTGAAATTTGAGAATAGATTTGGATTTCCGATTGGTAGACAAGTGCCCACGCCAACTTTCGTGACGTTCCGAGCTAATTTCACACCCTTTAAGCCCAAGTCTAGCGAAAATGCATGGCCGATTTTCAACTTTGACCAACTTCTCAGAATTTAAATTTGAGAATAGATTTGGATGTCAAATTGGTAGACGAGCGTCCACGCCAATTTTCGTGACGTTCCGAGCTATTTTCACACCCTTTAAGCCCAACTTTAGCGAAAATGCACGATCGAGTTTCAACTTTGACCAACTTCTCGGAATTGAAATTTGAGAATATTTTTGGATGTCCCATTGGTAGACAAGCGTCCACACCAACTTTCGTGACGTTCCGAGCTATTTTCTCCCCCTTTAAGCCCAAGTCTAGCGAAAACGCACGGTCGAGTTTCGAATTTGACCAACTTCTCGGAATGGAAAATTGAGAATAGATTTCGATGTCCCGTTGGTAGACATTGCGCACGCCAACTTTCGTCACATTACAAGCTAATTTCACGCCCTTTAAGCTCAAGTCGAGGGAAAACGCACGGTCGAGTTTTTAATTTGACCAACTTCTTGGAAATGAAAATTTAGCATAGATTTGGATGTCCCGTTGGTAGACAAATGCGCACGCCAACTTTCGTGACGTTCCGAACTATTTTCTCACCCTTTATGCCTAAGTCTAGCGAAAATGCACGGTCGATTTTCAACTTTGACAAACTTCTCGGAATTTAAATTTGAGAATGGATTTGGATGTCACATTGGTAGATGAGCGTCCACGCCAACTTTCGTAATGTTCCGAGCTATTTTCACACCCTTTAAGCCCAAGTCTAGCGAAAACGCACGATCGAGTTTCAACTTTGATTAATTCTCGGAATTGAAATTTGAGAATAGTTTTGGATGTCCCATTGGTAGACAAGTGTCCACACCAACTTTCGTGGCGTTCCGAGCTATTTTCTCCCCCTTTATGCCCAAGTCTAGCGAAAACGCACGGTCGAGTTTCGAATTTGACCAACTTCTCGAAATTGAAAATTGAGCATAGATTTGGATGTCCCGTTGGTAGACAAATGTGCACGCCAACTTTCGTGACGTTCCTATCTATTTTCTCACCCTTTAAGCCTAAGTCTAGCAAAAAACGCTCGGTCGAGTTTCGAATTTGACCAACTTCTCGGAATTAAAAATTGAGCATAGATTTGGATGTCCCGTTTATAGACAAAAAACGTACGCCAACTTTTGTCACATTACGAGCTAATTTCACACCCTTTAAGCTCAAGTCTAGCGAAAATGCACGGTCGATTTTCTACTTTGACCAGCTTCTCGGAGTATAAATTTGAGAATATATTTGGATGTCACATTGGTAGACGACCGTCGATGCCAACTTTCGTGACGTTCCGAGCGATTCTCACGCTTTAAGCCCAAGTCTAGCGAAAATGCTACGTCGATTTTCAACTTTGACCAACTTCTCGGAATTTAAATTTGAGAATAGATTTGGATGTCACATTGGTAGACGAGCGTCCATGCCAACTTTCTTGACGTTCCGAGCTATTCTCACGCCCTTTAAGCCCAAGTCTAGCGAAAACGCAATGATCGAGTTTCAACATTGACCAACTTCTCGGAATTGAAATTTGAGAATAGTTTTGGATGTGCCATTGGTAGACAAGCATCCACACCAACATTCGTTACATTCCGAGCTATTTTCACACCCTTTAAGCCCAAGTCTAGCGAAAACGCACGATCGAGTTTCAACTTTGACCAACTTCTCGGAATTGAAATTTGAGAATAGTTTTGGATGTCTCATTGGTAGACAAGCGTCCACACTAACTTTCATGACGTTCCGAGCTATTTTCTCCCCCTTTAAGCCCAAGTCTAGCGAAAATACACGGTCGAGTTTCGAATTTGACCAACTTCTCGGAATTGAAAATTGAGCAGAGATTTGGATGCCCCCGTTGGTAGACAAATGCGCACCGCCAACTTTCGTGACGTTCCAAGCTATTTTATCATCCTTTAAGCCTAAGTCTAGCGAAAATGCACGGTCGATTTTCAACTTTGACCAACTTCTCGGAATTTGAATTTGAGAATAGATTTGGATGTCACATTGGTAGACGAGCGTGCACGCCAACTTTCGTGACGTTCCGAGCTATTTTCACACCGTTTTAACCCAAGTCTAGCGAAAACGCACGATCGAGTTTCAACTTTGACCAACTTCTCGGAATTGAAATTTGAGAATAGTTTTGGATGTCCCATTGGTAGACAAGCGTCCACACCAATTTTCGTGACGTTCCGAGTTATTTTCTCCCCCTTTAAGCCCAAGTCTAGCGAAAATGCACGGTCGATTTTCAACTTTGACCAACTTCTCGGAATTTAAATTTGAGAATGGATTTGGATGTCCCGTTGGTAGATAAGTGCACATGTCAAACTTTCAAGACGTTCCGAGCTATTTTCTTCCGCTTTAAGCCCAACTCTAGAGAAAATGCACGATCGTGTTTCGGCTTTGACCTACTTCTTGGAAATGAAAATTGAGAATAGATTTGGATGTCCCATTTGTAGACATGCACGCACAACAACTTTCGTGACGTTACGAGCTAATTTCACACCCTTTAAGCTCAAGTCTAACTAAAACGCATGGTGGCGTTTCGACTTTGACCAGCTTTTGAGAGTTGAAATTTGAAAATATATTTGGATTGTCCCGTTGGTAGACAAGTGCACATGCCAACGTTCGTGACGTTCCGAGATATTTTCTTCCCCTTTAAGCCCAACTCTAGAGAAAATGCACGGTCGTGTTTTGAATTTGAGCTACTTCTCGGAATTGAAAATTGAGAACAGATTTGGATGTCCCATTTGTAGACATGCATGCACAGCAACTTTCGTGACGTTCCAACCTATTTTCTCGCCCTTTAAGCCCAAGTCTAGAGAAAATGCACGGTCGTGTTTTTGAATTTGAGCTACTTCTCGAAATTGAAAATTGAGAACAGATTTGGATGTCCCATTTGTAGACATGCATGCACAGCAACTTTCGTGACGTTCCAACCTATTTTCTCGCTCTTTAAGCCCAAGTCTAGCGAAAACGCACGGTCAATTTTCAACTTTGACCAACTTCTCGGAATTTAAATTTGAGAATAGATTTGGATGTCCCATTTGTAGACATGCGTGCACAGCAACTTTCGTGACATTACGAGCTAATTTCACATCCTTTAAGCCCAATTCTAGCGAAAACGCACGATCGAGTTTCAACTTCGACCAACTTCTCGGAATTGAAATTTGAGAATAGTTTTGGATGTCCCATTGGTAGACAAGCGTCCACACCAACTTTCGTGACGTACCGAGCTATTTTCTCCCCCTTTAAGCCCAAATCTAGCGAAAACGCGACGGTCGAGTTTCGAATTTGACCAACTTCTCAGAATTGAAAATTGAGCATAGATTTGGATGTCCCGTTGGTAGACAAATGTGCACGCCAACTTTCGTGACGTTCCGAGCTATTTTCTCACGCTTTAAGCCTAAGTCTAGCAAAAATGCACGGTAGATTTTCAACTTTGACCAACTTCTCGGAATTTAAATTTGAGAGTGGATTTGGATGTCCCGTTGGTAGATAAGTGCACACGCCAACTTTCGTGACGTTCCGAGCTATTTTCTCACCCTTTAAGCCCAAGTCTAGCGAAAATGCACGATCGATTTTCAACTTTGACCAACTTCTTAGAATTTAAATTTGAGAATAGATTTGGATGTCCCATTGGTAGACGAGCATCCACGCCAACATTCGTGACGTTCCGAGCTATTTTAACACCCTTTAAGCCCAAGTCTAGCGAATACGCACGATCGAGTTACGAATTTCACCAACATCTCGGAATTGAAAATTGAGCATAGATTTGGATGTCCCATTTGTAGACATTCGCGCAAACAACTTTAGTCACATTACGAGCTAATTTCACACCCTTTAAGCTCAAGTCTAGCGAAAACACATGGTGGCGTTTCGACTTTGACCAGCTTCTCGGAATTGAAATATGAGAATAGATTTGGATGTCCCATTGGTAGACAAGTACGCAAGCCAACTTTCGTGAGATTACGAGCTAATTTCACACCCCTTAAGCCCAAGTCTAGCGAAAAATCAGGATCGAGTTTCAACTTTGACCAACTTCTCGGAATTGAAATATGAGAATAGATTTGGATGTCACATTGGTAGACGAGCGTCCACGCCAACTTTCGTGACGTTCCGAGCTATTTTCACACCCTTTAAGCCCAAGTCTAGCGAAAACGCGCCGATCGAGTTTCAACTTTGTCCAACTTCTCGGAATTGAAATTTTAGAATAGTTTTGGATGTCCCATTGGTAGACAAGCGTCCACACCAACTTTCGTGACGTTCCGAGCTATTTTCTACCCCTTTAAGCCCAAGTCTAGCGAAAACGCAACGGTCGAGTTTCGAATTTGACCAAGTTCTCGGAATTGAAAATTGAGCATAGATTTGGATGTCCCGTTGGTAGACGAATGCGCAAGCCAACTTTTGTGACGTTCCGAGCTATTTTCTCACCCTTTAAGCCTAAGTCTAGCGAAAACGCTACGGTCGAGTTATGAATTTGACAAACTTCTCGGAATTAAAAATTGAGCATAGATTTGGATGTCCCGTTGGTAGACAAATGCGCACGCCAACTTTCGTGACATTCCGAGCTATTTTCTCACCCTTTAATCCTAAGTGTAGCGAAAATCCATGGTCGATTTCAACTTTCACCAACTTCTCGGAATTTAAATTTGTGAATAGATTTGGATGTCACATTGGTAGAAGAACGTCCACGCCAACTTTCGTGATGTTCGAAGCTATTTTCACACCCATTAAGCCCAAGTCTAGCAAAAACGCACGATCGGGTTTCAACTTTGACCAACTTCTCGAAATTTAAATTTGAGAATGGATTTGGATGGCACATTGGTAGACGAGCGTCCACGCCAACTTTCGAAACGTTCCGAGCTATTTTCACACCCTTTTAAGCCCAAGTCTAGCGAAAACGCACGATCGGGTTTCAACTTTGATTGAATTCTCGGAATTGAAATTTGAGAATAGTTTTGGATGCCCCATTGGTAGACAAGCGTCCACACCAACCTTTGTGACGTTACGAGCTATTTTCTCCACCTTTGAGCCCAAGTCTAGCGAAAACGCACTGTCGAGTTTCGAATTTGATCAACTTCTCGAATTGAAAATTAAGCATAGATTTGGATGTCCCGTTGGTAGACAAATGCGCACGCCAACTTTCGTGACGTTCCGAGCTATTTTCTCACCCTTTAAGCCTAAGTCTAGCGAAAATGCACGGTCGAGTTTCGAATTTGACCAACTTCTCGGAATTAAAAATTGAGCATAGATTTTGGATGTCCCATTGGTAGACAAATGCACACGCCAACTTTCGTCACATTACAAGCTAATTTCACACCCTTTAAGCTCAAGTCGAGCGAAAACGCATGGTCGAGTTTCGAATTTGATCAACTTCTCGGAATTGAAAATTTAGCTTAGATTTGGATGTCCCGTTAGTAGACAAATGCGCACGCCAACGTTCGTGACGTTCCAAGCTCTTTTCTCACCCTTTATGCCTATGTCTAGCGAAAATGCACGGTCGATTTTCAACTTTGACAAACTTCTCGGAATTTAAATTTGAGAATGGATTTGGATGTCACATTGGTAGACGAGCGTCCACGCCAACTTTCGTAACGTTCCGAGCTATTTTGACACCCTTTAAGCCCAAGTCTAGCGAAAACGCACGATTGAGTTTCAACTTTGATTAAATTCTCGGAATTGAAATTTGAGAATAGTTTTGGATGTCCCATTGGTAGACAAGCGTCCACACCAACTTTCGTGACGTTCCGAGCTATTTTTTGCCCCTTTAATCCCAACTCTAGCGAAAACGCACGATCGAGTTCCAACTTTGACCAACTTCTCGGAATTTAGATTTGAGAATGGATTTGGATGTCACATTGGTAGACAAGTGTCCATGCCAACTTTCGTGGCGTTCCCATCTATTTTCTCCCCCTTTAAGCCCAAGTCTAGCGAAAACGCACGATCGAGTTTCAACTTTGACCAAAATCTCAGAATTTAAATTTGAGAATGGATTTGGATGTAACATTGGTAGAAAAGCATCCACGCCAACTTTCGAAACGTTCCGAGCTACTTTCAAACCCTTTAAGCCCAAGACTAGCGAAAACGCACGATCGAGTTTCAACTTTGATTAAATTCTTGGAATTGAAATTTGAGAATAGTTTTCGATGTCCCATTGGTAGACAAGCGTACACACCAACTTTCGTGACGTTCCGAGCTATTTTCTCCCCCTTTGAGCCCAAGTCTAGCGAAAACGCACGATCGAGTTTCAACTTTGACCAAAATCTCGGAATTGAAAATTGAGAATGGATTTGGATGTCACATTGGTAAACAAGCATCCACGCCAACTTTCGAAACGTTCCGAGCTACTTTAACACCCTTTAAGCCCAAGACTAGCGAAAACGCACGATCGAGTTTCAACTTTGATTAAATTCTTGGAATTGAAATTTGAGAATAGTTTTGGATGTCCCATTGGTAGACAAGCGTCACACCAACTTTCGTGACGTTCCGAGCTATTTTCTCCCCCTTTAAGCCCAAGTCTAGCGAAAACGCACGGGTCGAGTTTCGAATTTGACCAACTTCTCGGAATTGAAAATTGAGCATAGATTTGGATGTCCCGATGGTAGGAAAATGCGCATGCCAACTTTCGTGACGTTCCGAGCTATTTTCTCACCCTTTAAGCCTAAGTCTAGCGAAAACGCACGGTCTAGTTTCGAATTTGACCAACTTCTCGGAATTAAAAATTGACCATAGATTTGGATATCCCGTTGGTAGACAAATGCGCACGCCAACTTTCGTGACATTCCGAGCTATTTTCTCGCCCTTTAATCGCAAGTCTAGCGAAAATGCATCGGTCGATTTTCACTTTGACCGACTTCTCGAAATATAAATTTGAGAATAGATTTGGATGTCACATTGTAGGTCTACGCCAACTCTCATGACGTTTCGATCTATTTTCTACCCCTTTAAGCCCACGTCTAGCGAAAACGCACGGTCGAGTTTCGAAGTTGACCAACTTCTCGGAATTGAAAATTGAGCATAGATTTGGATGTCCCGTTAGTAGACAAATGCGCACGCCAACTTTCGTGACGTTCCGATCTATTTTCTCACCCTTTAAGCCTAAGTCTAGCGAAAACGCGACGGTCGAGTTTCGAATTTGACCCACTTCTCGGAATTAAAAATTGAGTATAGATTTGGATGTCCCGTTGGTAGACAAATGCGCACGCCAACTTTTGTGACATTCCGAGCTATTTTCTCGCCCCTTTAATCCCATGTCTAGCGAAAATGCACGGTCGATTTTCAACTTTGACCAACTTCTCAAAATATAAATTTGAGAACAGTTTTTGATGTCCCATTGGTAGACAAGCGTCCACACCAACTTTCGTGACGTTTCCGAGCAATTTCCTCCCCCTTTAAACCCAAGTCTAGCGAAAACGCACGGTCGAGTTTCAAATTCGACCAACTTCTCGGTATCGAAAATTCAGCATAGATTTGGATGTCCCGTTGGTTAGACAAATGCACACGTCAACTTTCGTGACGTTCCGAGCTATTTTCTCACCCTTTAAGCCTAAGTCTAGCGTAAACGCACGGTCGATTTTCAACTTTGAGCAACTTCTCGGAATTTAAATTTGAGAATGGATTTGGATGTCAAATTGGTAGACGAGCGTCCACGCCAACTTTTCGTAACGTTCCGAGCTATTTTCACACCCTTTAAGTCCAAGTCTAGCGAAAACGCACGATCCAGTTTCAACTTTGACCAACTTCTCGGAATTAAAAATTTTGAGAATAGTTTTGGATGTCCCATTGGTAGACAAGCGTCCACACCAACGTTCGTGACGTTCCGAGCTATTTTCTCCCCCTTTAAGCCCAAGTCTAGCGAATACGCACGATCGAGTTTCAACTTTGACCAACTTCTCGGAATTGAAATTTGAGAATAGTTTCGGATGTCCCATTGGTAGACAAGCGTCCACACCAACTTTCGTGATGTTCCGAGCTATTTTCTTCCCCTTTAAGCCAAGTCTAGTGAAAACGCACGATCCAGTTTCAACTTTGACCAACTTCTCGGAATTGAAATTTGAGAATAGTTTTGGATGTCCCATTGGTAGACAAGCGTCCACACCAACGTTCGTGACGTTCCGAGCTATTTTCTCCCCCTTTAAGCCCAAGTCTAGCGAAAACGCACGATCGAGTTTCAACCTTTGATCCAACTTCTCGGAATTGAAATTTGAGAATAGTTTCGGATGTCCCATTGGTAGACAAGCGTCCACACAACTTTCGTGATGTTCCGAGCTATTTTCTTCCCCATTTAAGCCCAAGTCTAGCGAAAACGCTACGATCGAGTTTCAACTGTGACCAACTTCTCAGAATTGAAAATTTGAGAATAGTTTTGGATCTCCCATTGGTAGACAAGCGTCCACACCAACTTTCGTGACGTTCCGAGCTATTTTCTCCCCCTTTAAGCCCAAGTCTAGCGAAAACGCACGGTCGAGTTTCGGCTTTGACCAACTTCTTGGAATTGAAATTTGAGAATAGATTTGGATTTCCGATTGGTAGGACAAGTGCCCACCGCCAACTTTCGTGACGTTCCGAGCTAATTTCACACCCTTTAAGCCCAAGTCTAGCGAAAACGCACGATCGATTTTCAACTTTGACCAAATTCTCGCAATTCAAATTTGAGAATAGATTTGGATGTCACATTGGTAGACGAGCGTCCACGCCAAGTTTCGTGACGTTCCGAGCAATTTTCACACCCTTTAAGCCCAACTCTAGAGAAAACGCCCAACGATCGCGTTTCATCTTTGACCAACTTCTCGGAATTGAAAATTGGGAATAGATTTGGATGTCCCAATGGTATGACATGCGCGCAAACCAACTTTTGTGACATATACGAGCTAATTTCACATCCTTTAAGCCCAATTCTAGCGAAAACGGCAACGGTCGAGTTTCGAATTTGACCCACCTGCTCGGAATTGAAAATTTAGCTTAGATTTGGATGTCCCGTTAGTAGACAAATGCGCACGCCAACTTTCGTGACGTTCCAAGCTCTTTTCTCACCTTTTATGCGTATGTCTAGCGAAAATGCACGGTCGATTTTCAACTTTGACAAACTTCTCGGAATTTAAATTTGAGAATGGATTTGGATGTCACATTGGTAGACGAGCGTCCACGCCAACTTTCGTAACGTTCCGACCTATTTTGACACCCTTTAAGCCCAAGTCTAGCGAAAACGCACGATCGAGTTTCAACTTTGATTAAATTCTCGGAATTGAAATTTGAGAATAGTTTTGGATGTCCCATTGGTAGACAAGCGTCCACACCAACTTTCGTGACGTTCCGAGCTATTTTTTGCCCCTTTAATCCCAACTCTAGCGAAAACGCACGATCGAGTTCCAACTTTGACCAACTTCTCGGAATTTAGATTTGAGAATGGATTTGGATGTCACATTGGTAGACAAGTGTCCATGCCAACTTTCGTGGCGTTCCCATCTATTTTCTCCCCCTTTAAGCCCAAGTCTAGCGAAAACGCACGATCGAGTTTCAACTTTGACCAAAATCTCGGAATTTAAATTTGAGAATGGATTTGGATGTAACATTGGTAGACAAGCATCCACGCCAACTTTCGAAACGTTCCGAGCTACTTTCACACCCTTTAAGCCCAAGACTAGCGAAAACGCACGATCGAGTTTCAACTTTGATTAAATTCTTGGAATTGAAATTTGAGAATAGTTTTCGATGTCCCATTGGTAGACAAGCGTACACACCAACTTTCGTGACGTTCCGAGCTATTTTCTCCCCCTTTGAGCCCAAGTCTAGCGAAAACGCACGATCGAGTTTCAACTTTGACCAAAATCTCGGAATTGAAAATTGAGAATGGATTTGGATGTCACATTGGTAAACAAGCATCCACGCCAACTTTCGAAACGTTCCGAGCTACTTTAACACCCTGTAAGCCCAAGACTAGCGAAAACGCACGATTGAGTTTCAACTTTGCTTAAATTCTTGGAATTGAAATTTGAGAATAGTTTTGGATGTCCCATTGGTAAACAAGCGTACACACCAACTTTCGTGACGTTCCGAGCTATTTTCTCCCCCTTTAAGCCCAAGTCTAGCGAAAACGCACGGTCGAGTTTCGAATTTGACCAACTTCTCGGAATTGAAAATTGAGCATAGATTTGGATGTCCCGATGGTAGGAAAATGCGCATGCCAACTCTCGTGACGTTCCGAGCTATTTTCTCACCCTTTAAGCCTAAGTCTAGCGAAAACGCACGGTCTAGTTTCGAATTTGACCAACTTCTCGGAATTAAAAATTGACCATAGATTTGGATATCCCGTTGGTAGACAAATGCGCACGCCAACTTTCGTGACATTCCGAGCTATTTTCTCGCCCTTTAATCGCAAGTCTAGCGAAAATGCACGGTCGATTTTCAACTTTGACCGACTTCTCGAAATATAAATTTGAGAATAGATTTGGATGTCACATTGGTAGGTCTACGCCAACTCTCATGACGTTTCGATCTATTTTCTCCCCCTTTAAGCCCACGTCTAGCGAAAACGCACGGTCGAGTTTCGAAGTTGACCAACTTCTCGGAATTTAAAATTGAGCATAGATTTGGATGTCCCGTTAGTAGACAAATGCGCACGCCAACTTTCGTGACGTTCCGATCTATTTTCTCACCCTTTAAGACTAAGTCTAGCGAAAACGCACGGTCGAGTTTCGAATTTGACCCACTTCTCGGAATTAAAAATTGAGCATAGATTTGGATGTCCCGTTGGTAGACAAATGCGCACGCCAACTTTCGTGACATTCCGAGCTATTTTCTCGCCCTTTAATCCCATGTCTAGCGAAAATGCACGGTCGATTTTCAACTTTGACCAACTTCTCAAAATATAAATTTGAGAACAGTTTTGGATGTCCCATTGGTAGACAAGCGTCCACACCAACTTTCGTGACGTTCCGAGCTATTTTCTCCCCCTTTAAGCCCAAGTCTAGCGAAAACGCACGGTCGAGTTTCAAATTCGACCAACTTCTCGGTATCGAAAATTCAGCATAGATTTGGATGTCCCGTTGGTAGACAAATGCACACGTCAACTTTCGTGACGTTCCGAGCTATTTTCTCACCCTTTAAGCCTAAGTCTAGCGAAAACGCACGGTCGATTTTCAACTTTGAGCAACTTCTCGGAATTTAAATTTGAGAATGGATTTGGATGTCAAATTGGTAGACGAGCGTCCACGCCAACTTTCGTAACGTTCCGAGCTATTTTCACACCCTTTAAGTCCAAGTCTAGCGAAAACGCACGATCCAGTTTCAACTTTGACCAACTTCTCGGAATTGAAATTTGAGAATAGTTTTGGATGTCCCATTGGTAGACAAGCGTCCACACCAACGTTCGTGACGTTCCGAGCTATTTTCTCCCCCTTTAAGCCCAAGTCTAGCGAATACGCACGATCGAGTTTCAACTTTGACCAACTTCTCGGAATTGAAATTTGAGAATAGTTTCGGATGTCCCATTGGTAGACAAGCGTCCACACCAACTTTCGTGATGTTCCGAGCTATTTTCTTCCCCTTTAAGCCCAAGTCTAGCGAAAACGCAGGATCCAGTTTCAACTTTGACCAACTTCTCGGAATTGAAATTTGAGAATAGTTTTGGATGTCCCATTGGTAGACAAGCGTCCACACCAACGTTCGTGACGTTCCGAGCTATTTTCTCCCCCTTTAAGCCCAAGTCTAGCGAAAACGCACGATCGAGTTTCAACTTTGACCAACTTCTCGGAATTGAAATTTGAGAATAGTTTCGGATGTCCCATTGGTAGACAAGCGTCCACACCAACTTTCGTGATGTTCCGAGCTATTTTCTTCCCCTTTAAGCCCAAGTCTAGCGAAAACGCACGATCGAGTTTCAACTGTGACCAACTTCTCAGAATTGAAATTTGAGAATAGTTTTGGATCTCCCATTGGTAGACAAGCGTCCACACCAACTTTCGTGACGTTCCGAGCTATTTTCTCCCCCTTTAAGCCCAAGTCTAGCGAAAACGCACGGTCGAGTTTCGGCTTTGACCAACTTCTTGGAATTGAAATTTGAGAATAGATTTGGATTTCCGATTGGTAGACAAGTGCCCACGCCAACTTTCGTGACGTTCCGAGCTAATTTCACACCCTTTAAGCCCAAGTCTAGCGAAAACGCACGATCGATTTTCAACTTTGACCAAATTCTCGCAATTCAAGTTTGAGAATAGATTTGGATGTCACATTGGTAGACGAGCGTCCACGCCAAGTTTCGTGACGTTCCGAGCTATTTTCACACCCTTTAAGCCCAACTCTAGAGAAAACGCACGATCGCGTTTCATCTTTGACCAACTTCTCGGAATTGAAAATTGGGAATAGATTTGGATGTCCCATTGGTAGACATGCGCGCAAACCAACTTTTGTGACATTACGAGCTAATTTCACATCCTTTAAGCCCAATTCTAGCGAAAACGCACGATCAAGTTTCAACTTTGACCAACTTCTCGGAATTGAAATTTGAGAATAGTTTTGGATGTCCCATTGGTAGACAAGTGTCCACACCAACTTTCGTGACGTTCCGAGCTATTTTCTCCCCCTTTAAGGCCAAGTCTTGCGAAAACGCACGGTCGAGTTTCGAATTTGACCAACTTCTCGGAATTGAAAATTGAGCATAGATTTGGATGTCCCGTTGGTAGACAAATGCGCACGCCAACTTTCGTGACGTTCCGAGCTATTTTCTCCCCCTTTAAGCCTAAGTCTAGCGAAAATGCATGGCCGAT
Organism: Larix kaempferi; assembly: GCA_027924585.1. NCBI lineage: Eukaryota > Viridiplantae > Streptophyta > Pinopsida > Pinales > Pinaceae > Larix > Larix kaempferi. The sequence goes on along the minus strand of BSBM01001502.1, from coordinate 905,798 downwards.
TTTCAACTTTGACCAACTTCTTAGAATTTAAATTTGAGAATAGATTTGGATGTCAAATTGGTAGACGAGCGTCCACGCCAATTTTCATGACGTTCCGAGCTATTTTCACACCCTTTAAGCCCAACTTTAGCGAAAACGCACGATCGAGTTTCAACTTTGACCAACTTCTCGGAATTAAAATATGAGAATAGAGTTGGATGTCCCATTGGTAGACAAGCGGCCACGCCAACTTTCGTGATGTTCCGAGCTATTTTCACACCCTTTAAGCCCAAGTCTAGCAAAAACGCACGATCGAGTTTCAACTTTGTCCAACTTCTCGGAATTGAAATTTGAGAATAGTTTTGGATGTCCCATTGGTAGACAAGCGTCCACACCAACTTTCGTGACGTTCTGAGCTATTTTCTACCCCTTTAAGCCCAAGTCTAGCGAAAACGCACGGTCGAGTTTCGAATTTGACCAACTTCTCGGAATTGAAAATTGAGCATAGATTTGGATGTCCCGTTGGTAGACAAATGCGCAAGCCAACTTTTGTGACGTTCCGAGCTATTTTCTCACCTTTTAAGCCTAAGTCTAGCGAAAACGCACGGTCGAGTTATGAATTTGACAAACTTCTCGGAATTAAAAATTGAGCATAGATTTGGATGTCCCGTTGGTAGACAAATGCGCACGCCAACTTTCGTGACATTCCGAGCTAGTTTCTCACCCTTTAATCCTAAGTGTAGCGAAAATCCATGGTCGATTTTCAACTTTGACCAACTTCTCGGAATTTAAATTTGTGAATAGATTTGGATGCCACATTGGTAGAAGAACGTCCACGCCAACTTTCGTGATGTTCGAAGATATTTTCACACCCTTTAAGCCCAAGTCTAGCAAAAACGCACGATCGGGTTTCAACTTTGACCAACTTCTCGGAATTTAAATTTGAGAATGGATTTGGATGGCACATTGGTAGACGAGCGTCCACGCCAACTTTCGAAACGTTCCGAGCTATTTTCACACCCTTTAAGCCCAAGTCTAGCGAAAACGCACGATCGGGTTTCAACTTTGATTAAATTCTCGGAATTGAAATTTGAGAATAGTTTTGGATGCCCCATTGGTAGACAAGCGTCCGCACCAACTTTTGTGACATTACGAGCTATTTTCTCCCCCTTTAAGCCCAAGTCTAGCGAAAACGCACTGTCGAGTTTTGAATTTGATCAACTTCTCGGAATTGAAACTTGAGCATAGATTTGGATGTCCCGTTGGTAGACAAATGCGCACGCCAAGTTTTGTGACGTTCCGAGCTATTTTCTCACCCTTTAAGCCTAAGTCTAGCGAAAATGCACGGTCGAGTTTCGAATTTGACCAACTTCTCGGAATTAAAAATTGAGCATAGATTTGGATGTCCCATTGGTAGACAAATGCGCACGCCAACTTTTGTCACATTACAAGCTAATTTCACACCCTTTAAGCTCAAGTCGAGCGAAAACGCATGGTCGAGTTTCGAATTTGATCAACTTCTCGGAATTGAAAATTTAGCATAGATTTGGATGTCCCGTTAGTAGACAAATGCGCACGCCAACTTTCGTGACGTTCCAAGCTCTTTTCTCACCCTTTATGCCTATGTCTAGCGAAAATGCACGGTCGATTTTCAACTTTGAAAAACTTCTCGGAATTTAAATTTGAGAATGGATTTGGATGTCACATTGGTAGACGAGCGTCCACGCCAACTTTCGTAACGTTCCGAGCTATTTTGACACCCTTTAAGCCCAAGTCTAGCGAAAACGCACGATCGAGTTTTAACTTTGATTAAATTCTCGGAATTGAAATTTGAGAATAGTTTTGGATGTCCCATTGGTAGACAAGCGTCCACACCAACTTTCGTGACGTTCCGAGCTATTTTTTGCCCCTTTAAGCCCAACTCTAGCGAAAACGCACGATCGAGTTCCAACTTTGACCAACTTCTCGGAATTTAGATTTGAGAATGGATTTGGATGTCACATTGGTAGACAAGTGTCCATGCCAACTTTCGTGGCGTTCCCATATATTTTCTCCCCCTTTAATCCCAAGTCTAGCGAAAACGCACGATCGAGTTTCAACTTTGACCAAAATCTCGGAATTTAAATTTGAGAATGGATTTGGATGTCACATTGGTAGACAAGCGTCCACGCCAACTTTCGAAACGTTCCGAGCTACTTTCACACCCTTTAAGCCCAAGACTAGCGAAAACGCACGATCGAGTTTCAACTTTGATTAAATTCTTGGAATTGAAATTTGAGAATAGTTTTGGATGTCCCATTGGTAGACAAGCGTACACACCAACTTTCGTGACGTTCCGAGCTATTTTCTCCCCCTTTAAGCCCAAGTCTAGCGAAAACGCACGGTCGAGTTTCGAATTTGACCAACTTCTCGGAATTGAAAATTGAGCATAGATTTGGATGTCCCGATGGTAGGAAAATGCGCATGCCAACTCTCGTGACGTTCCGAGCTATTTTCTCACCCTTTAAGCCTAAGTCTAGCGAAAACGCACGGTCTAGTTTCGAATTTGACCAACTTCTCGGAATTAAAAATTGACCATAGATTTGGATATCCCGTTGGTAGACAAATGCGCACGCCAACTTTCGTGACATTCCGAGCTATTTTCTCGCCCTTTAATCGCAAGTCTAGCGAAAATGCACGGTCGATTTTCAACTTTGACCGAATTCTCGAAATATAAATTTGAGAATAGATTTGGATGTCACATTGGTAGGTCTACGCCAACTCTCATGACGTTTCGATCTATTTTCTCCCCCTTTAAGCCCACGTCTAGCGAAAACGCACGGTCGAGTTTCGAAGTTGACCAACTTCTCGGAATTGAAAATTGAGCATAGATTTGGATGTCCCGTTAGTAGACAAATGCGCACGCCAACTTTCGTGACGTTCCGATATATTTTCTCACCCTTTAAGCCTAAGTCTAGCGAAAACGCACGGTCGAGTTTCGAATTTGACCCACTTCTCGGAATTAAAAATTGAGCATAGATTTGGATGTCCCGTTGGTAGACAAATGCGCACGCCAACTTTCGTGACATTCCGAGCTATTTTCTCGCCCTTTAATCCCATGTCTAGCGAAAATGCACGGTCGATTTTCAACTTTGACCAACTTCTCAAAATATAAATTTGAGAACAATTTTGGATGTCCCATTGGTAGACAAGCGTCCACACCAACTTTCGTGACGTTCCGAGCTATTTTCTCCCCCTTTAAGCCCAAGTCTAGCGAAAACGGACGGTCGAGTTTCAAATTCGACCAACTTCTCGGTATCGAAAATTCAGCATAGATTTGGATGTCCCGTTGGTAGTCAAATGCACACGTCAACTTTCGTGACGTTCCGAGCTATTTTCTCACCCTTTAAGCCTAAGTCTAGCGAAAACGCACGGTCGATTTTCAACTTTGAGCAACTTCTCGGAATTTAAATTTGAGAATGGATTTGGATGTCAAATTGGTAGACGAGCGTCCACGCCAACTTTCGTAACGTTCCGAGCTATTTTCACACCCTTTAAGTCCAAGTCTAGCGAAAACGCACGATCCAGTTTCAACTTTGACCAACTTCTCGGAATTGAAATTTGAGAATAGTTTTGGATGTCCCATTGGTAGACAAGCGTCCACACCAACGTTCGTGACGTTCCGAGCTATTTTCTCCCCCTTTAAGCCCAAGTCTAGCGAATACGCACGATCGAGTTTCAACTTTGACCAACTTCTCGGAATTGAAATTTGAGAATAGTTTCGGATGTCCCATTGGTAGACAAGCGTCCACACCAACTTTCGTGATGTTCCGAGCTATTTTCTTCCCCTTTAAGCCCAAGTCTAGCGAAAACGCACGATCGAGTTTCAACTGTGACCAACTTCTCAGAATTGAAATTTGAGAATAGTTTTGGATCTCCCATTGGTAGACAAGCGTCCACACCAACTTTCGTGACGTTCCGAGCTATTTTCTCCCCCTTTAAGCCCAAGTCTAGCGAAAACGCACGGTCGAGTTTCGGCTTTGACCAACTTCTTGGAATTGAAATTTGAGAATAGATTTGGATTTCCGATTGGTAGACAAGTGCCCACGCCAACTTTCGTGACGTTCCGAGCTAATTTAACACCCTTTAAGCCCAAGTCTAGCGAAAACGCACGATCGATTTTCAACTTTGACCAAATTCTCGCAATTCAAATTTGAGAATAGATTTGGATGTCACATTGGTAGACAAGCGTCCACGCCAAGTTTCGTGACGTTCCGAGCTATTTTCACACCCTTTAAGCCCAACTCTAGAGAAAACGCACGATCGCGTTTCATCTTTGACCAACTTCTCGGAATTGAAAATTGGGAATAGATTTGGATGTCCCATTGGTAGACATGCGCGCAAACCAACTTTTGTGACATTACGAGCTAATTTCACATCCTTTAAGCCCAATTCTAGCGAAAACGCACGATCAAGTTTCAACTTTGACCAACTTCTCGGAATTGAAATTTGAGAATAGTTTTGGATGTCCCATTGGTAGACAAGTGTCCACACCAACTTTCGTGACGTTCCGAGCTATTTTCTCCCCCTTTAAGGCCAAGTCTTGCGAAAACGCACGGTTGAGTTTCGAATTTGACCAAGTTCTCGGAATTGAAAATTGAGCATAGATTTGGATGTCCCGTTGGTAGACAAATGCGCACGCCAACTTTCGTGACGTTCCGAGCTATTTTCTCCCCCTTTAAGCCTAAGTCTAGCGAAAATGCATGGCCGATTTTCAACTTTGACCAACTTCTTAGAATTTAAATTTGAGAATAGATTTGGATGTCAAATTGGTAGACGAGCGTCCACGCCAATTTTCATGACGTTCCGAGCTATTTTCACACCCTTTAAGCCCAACTTTAGCGAAAACGCACGATCGAGTTTCAACTTTGACCAACTTCTCGGAATTAAAATATGAGAATAGATTTGGATGTCCCATTGGTAGACAAGCGCCCACGCCAACTTTCGTGACGTTCCGAGCTATTTTCACACCCTTTAAGCCCAAGTCTAGCAAAAACGCACGATCGAGTTTCAACTTTGTCCAACTTCTCGGAATTGAAATTTGAGAATAGTTTTGGATGTCCCATTGGTAGACAAGCGTCCACACCAACTTTCGTGACGTTCTGAGCTATTTTCTACCCCTTTAAGCCCAAGTCTAGCGAAAACGCACGGTCGAGTTTCGAATTTGACCAACTTCTCGGAATTGAAAATTGAGCATAGATTTGGATGTCCCGTTGGTAGACAAATGCGCAAGCCAACTTTTGTGACGTTCCGAGCTATTTTCTCACCTTTTAAGCCTAAGTCTAGCGAAAACGCACGGTCGAGTTATGAATTTGACAAACTTCTCGGAATTAAAAATTGAGCATAGATTTGGATGTCCCGTTGGTAGACAAATGCGCACGCCAACTTTCGTGACATTCCGAGCTAGTTTCTCACCCTTTAATCCTAAGTGTAGCGAAAATCCATGGTCGATTTTCAACTTTGACCAACTTCTCGGAATTTAAATTTGTGAATAGATTTGGATGCCACATTGGTAGAAGAACGTCCACGCCAACTTTCGTGATGTTCGAAGCTATTTTCACACCCTTTAAGCCCAAGTCTAGCAAAAACGCACGATCGGGTTTCAACTTTGACCAACTTCTCGGAATTTAAATTTGAGAATGGATTTGGATGGCACATTGGTAGACGAGCGTCCACGCCAACTTTCGAAACGTTCTGAGCTATTTTCACACCCTTTAAGCCCAAGTCTAGCGAAAACGCACGATCGGGTTTCAACTTTGATTAAATTCTCGGAATTGAAATTTGAGAATAGTTTTGGATGCCCCATTGGTAGACAAGCGTCCGCACCAACTTTTGTGACATTACGAGCTATTTTCTCCCCCTTTAAGCCCAAGTCTAGCGAAAACGCACTGTCGAGTTTTGAATTTGATCAACTTCTGGGAATTGAAACTTGAGCATAGATTTGGATGTCCCGTTGGTAGACAAATGCGCACGCCAAGTTCTGTGACGTTCCGAGCTATTTTCTCACCCTTTAAGCCTAAGTCTAGCAAAAATGCACGGTCGAGTTTCGAATTTGACCAACTTCTCGGAATTAAAAATTGAGCATAGATTTGGATGTCCCATTGGTAGACAAATGCGCACGCCAACTTTCGTCACATTACAAGCTAATTTCACACCCTTTAAGCTCAAGTCGAGCGAAAACGCATGGTCGAGTTTCGAATTTGATCAACTTCTTGGAATTGAAAATTTAGCATAGATTTGGATGTCCCGTTAGTAGACAAATGCGCACGCCAACTTTCGTGACGTTCCAAGCTCTTTTCTCACCCTTTATGCCTATGTCTAGCGAAAATGCACGGTCGATTTTCAACTTTGACAAACTTCTCGGAATTTAAATTTGAGAATGGATTTGGATGTCACATTGGTAGACGAGCGTCCACGCCAACTTTCGTAACGTTCCGAGCTATTTTGACACCCTTTAAGCCCAAGTCTAGCGAAAACGCACGATCGAGTTTTAACTTTGATTAAATTCTCGGAATTGAAATTTCAGAATAGTTTTGGATGTCCCATTGGTAGACAAGCGTCCACACCAACTTTCGTGACGTTCCGAGCTATTTTTTGCCCCTTTAAGCCCAACTCTAGCGAAAACGCACGATCGAGTTCCAACTTTGACCAACTTCTCGGAATTTAGATTTGAGAATGGATTTGGATGTCACATTGGTAGACAAGTGTCCATGCCAACTTTCGTGGCGTTCCCATATATTTTCTCCCCCTTTAATCCCAAGTCTAGCGAAAACGCACGATCGAGTTTCAACTTTGACCAAAATCTCGGAATTTAAATTTGAGAATGGATTTGGATGTCACATTGGTAGAAAAGCGTCCACGCCAACTTTCAAAACGTTCCGAGCTACTTTGACACTCTTTAAGCCCAAGACTAGCGAAAACGCACAATCGAGTTTCAACTTTGATTAAATTCTTGGAATTGAAAATTTGAGAATAGTTTTGGATGTCCCATTGGTAGACAAGCGTACACACCAACTTTCGTGACGTTCCGAGCTATTTTCTGCCCCTTTAAGCCCAAGTCTAGCGAAAACGCACGGTCGAGTTTCGAATTTGACCAACTTCTCAGAATTGAAAATTGAGCATATATTTGGATGTCCCGATGGTAGGCAAATGCGCATGCCGACCTTGGTGACGTTCCGAGCTATTTTCTCACCCTTTAAGCCTAAGTCTAGCGAAAACGCACGGTCGAGTTTCGAATTTGACCAACTTCTCGGAATTAAAAATTGACCATAGATTTGGATATCCCGTTGGTAGACAAATGCGCACGCCAACTTTCGTGACATTCCGAGCTATTTTCTCGCCGTTTAATCGCAAGTTTAGCGAAAATGCACGGTCGATTTTCAACTTTGACCGACTTCTCGAAATATAAATTTGAGAATAGATTTGGATGTCACATTGGTAGGTCCACGCCAACATTCGTGACGTTTCGATCTATTTTCTCCCCCTTTAAGCCCACGTCTAGCGAAAACGCACGGTCGAGTTTCGAAGTTGACCATCTTCTCGGAATTGAAAATTGAGCATAGATTTGGATGTCCCGTTAGTAGACAAATGCGCACGCCAACTTTCGTGACATTCTGAGCTATTTTTTCGCCCTTTAATCCCAAGTCTAGCGAAAATGCACGGTCGATTTTCAACTTTGACCAACTTCTCAAAATATAAATTTGAGAAGAGTTTTGGATGTCCCATTGGTAGACAAGCGTCCACACCAACTTTCGTGACGTTCCGAGCTATTTTCTCGCCCTTTAAGCCCAAGTCTAGCGAAAACGCACGGTCGAGTTTCAAATTCGACCAACTTCTCGGTATTGAAAATTGAGCATAGATTTGGATGTCTCGTTGGTAGACAAATGCACACGCCAACTTTCGTGACGTTCCGAGCTATTTTCTCACCCTTTAAGCCTAAGTCTAGTGAAAACGCACGGTCGATTTTCAACTTTGAGCAACTTCTCGGAATTTAAATTTGAGAATGGATTTGGATGTCAAATTGGTAGACGAGCGTCCACGCCAACTTTCGTAACGTTCCGAGCTATTTTGACACCCTTTAAGCCCAAGTCTAGCGAAAACGCACGATCGAGTTTCAACTTTGATTAAATTCTCGGAATTGAAATTTGAGAATAGTTTTGGATGTCCCATTGGTAGACAAGCGTCCACACCAACTTTCGTGACGTTCCGAGCTATTTTTTGCCCCTTTAAGCCCAACTCTAGCGAAAACGCACGATCGACTTCCAACTTTGACCAACTTCTCGGAATTTAGATTTGAGAATGGATTTGGATGTCACATTGGTAGACAAGTGTCCATGCCAACTTTCGTGGCGTTCCCATCTATTTTCTCCCCCTTTAAGCCCAAGTTTAGCGAAAACGCACGATCGAGTTTCAACTTTGACCAAAATCTCGGAATTTAAATTTGAGAATGGATTTGGATGTCACATTGGTAGACAAGCGTCCACGCCAACTTTTGAAACGTTCCGAGCTACTTTCACACCCTTTAAGCCCAAGACTAGCGAAAACGCACGATCGAGTTTCAACTTTGATTAAATTCTTCGAATTGAAATTTGAGAATAGTTTTGGATGTCCCATTGGTAGACAAGCGTACACACCAACTTTCGTGACGTTCCGAGCTATTTTCTGCCCCTTTAAGCCCAAGTCTAGCGAAAACGCACGGTCGAGTTTCGAATTTGACCAACTTCTCGGAATTGAAAATTGAGCATAGATTTGGATGTCCCGATGGTAGGAAAATGCGCATGCCAACCTTGGTGACGTTCCGAGCTATTTTCTCACCCTTTAAGCCTAAGTCTAGCGAAAACGCACGGTCGAGTTTCGAATTTGACCAACTTCTCGGAATTAAAAATTGACCATAGATTTGGATATCCCGTTGGTAGACAAATGCGCACGCCAACTTTCGTGACATTCCGAGCTATTTTCTCGCCGTTTAATCGCAAGTTTAGCGAAAATGCACGGTCGATTTTCAACTTTGACCGACTTCTCGAAATATAAATTTGAGAATAGATTTGGATGTCACATTGGTAGGTCCACGCCAACATTCGTGACGTTTCGATCTATTTTCTCCCCCTTTAAGCCCACGTCTAGCGAAAACGCACGGTCGAGTTTCGAAGTTGACCAACTTCTCGGAATTGAAAATTGAGCATAGATTTGGATGTCCCGTTAGTAGACAAATGCGCACGCCAACTTTCGTGACGTTCTGAGCTATTTTTTCACCCTTTAAGCCTAAGTCTAGCGAAAATGCACGGTCGAGTTTCGAATTTGACCCACTTCTCGGAATTAAAAATTGAGCATAGATTTGGATGTCCCGTTGGTAGACAAATGCGCACGCCAACTTTCGTGACATTCCGAGCTATTTTCTCGCCCTTTAATCCCAAGTCTAGCGAAAATGCACGGTCGATTTTGACTTTGACCAACTTCTCAAAATATAAATTTGAGAACAGTTTTGGATGTCCCATTGGTAGACAAGCGTCCACACCAACTTTCGTGACGTTCCGAGCTATTTTCTCCCCCTTTAAGCCCAAGTCTAGCGAAAACGCACGGTCGAGTTTCAAATTCGACCAACTTCTCGGTATTGAAAATTGAGCATAGATTTGGATGTCTCATTGGTAGACAAATGCACACGCCAACTTTCGTGACGTTCCGAGCTATTTTCTCACCCTTTAAGCCTAAGTCTAGCGAAAACGCACGGTCGATTTTCAACTTTGAGCAACTTCTCGGAATTTAAATTTGAGAATGGATTTGGATGTCAAATTGGTAGACGAGCGTCCACGCCAACTTTCGTAACGTTCCGAGCTATTTTCACACCCTTTAAGTCCAAGTCTGGCGAAAACGCACGATCCAGTTTCAACTTTGACCAACTTCTCGGAATTGAAATTTTAGAATAGTTTTGGATGTCCCATTGGTAGACAAGCGTCCACACCAACGTTCGTGACGTTCCGAGTTATTTTCTCCCCCTTTAATCCCAAGTCTAGCGAAAACGCACGATCGAGTTTCAACTTTGACCAACTTCTCGGAATTGAAATTTGAGAATAGTTTCGGATGTCCCATTGGTAGACAAGCGTCCACACCAACTTTCGTGATGTTCCGAGCTATTTTCTACCCCTTTAAGCCCAAGTCTAGCGAAAACGCACGATCGAGTTTCAACTGTGACCAACTTCTCAGAATTGAAATTTGAGAATAGTTTTGGATCTCCCATTGGTAGACAAGCGTCCACACCAACTTTCGTGACGTTCCGAGCTATTTTCTACCCCTTTAAGCCCAAGTCTAGCGAAAACGCACGATCGAGTTTCGGCTTTGACCAACTTCTTGGAATTGAAATTTGAGAATAGATTTGGATTTCCGATTGGTAGACAAGTGCCCACGCCAACTTTCGTGACGATCCGAGCTATTTTCACACCCTTTAAGCCCAACTCTAGAGAAAACGCACGATCGCGTTTCATCTTTGACCAACTTCTCGGAATTGAAAATTGGGAATAGATTTGGATGTCCCATTGGTAGACATGCGCGCAAACCAACTTTTGTGACATTACGAGCTAATTTCACATCCTTTAAGCCCAATTCTAGCGAAAACGCACGATCAAGTTTCAACTTTGACCAACTTGTCGGAATTGAAATTTGAGAATAGTTTTGGATGTCCCATTGGTAGACAAGTGTCCACACCAACTTTCGTGACGTTCAGAGCTATTTTCTCCCCCTTTAAGCCCAACTCTAGAGAAAACGCACGGTCGAGTTTCGAATTTAACCAACTTCTCAGAATTAAAAATTGAGCATAGATTTGGATGTCCCGTTTGTAGACAAATGCGCACGCCAACTTTCGTGACGTTCCGAGCTATTTTCCCCCCCTTTAAGCCTAAGTCTAGCGAAAATGCATGGCCGATTTTCAACTTTGACCAACTTCTCAGAATTTAAATTTTAGAATAGATTTCGATGTCAAATTGGTAGACGAGCGTCCACGCCAATTTTCGTGACGTTCCGAGCTATTTTCACATCCTTTAAGCCCAACTTTAGTGAAAACGCAGGATCGAGTTTCAACTTTGACCAACTTCTTGGAATTGAAATTGGAGAATAGTTTTGGATGTCCCATTGGTAGACAAGCGTCCACACCAACTTTCGTGACGTTCCGAGCTATTTTCTCCCCCTTTAAGCCCAAGTCTAGCGAAAACGCACGGTCGAGTTTCAAATTTGACCAACTTCTCGGAATGGAAAATTGAGCATAGATTTGGATGTCCCGTTGGTAGACAAATGCGCATGCCAACTTTCGTGACGTTCTGAGCTATTTTCTCACCCTTTAAGCCTAAGTCTAGCGAAAACGCACGGTCGAGTTTCGAATTTGACCAACTTCTCGGAATTAAAAATTGAGCATAGATTTCGATGTCCCGTTGGTAGACAAATGCGCACGCCAACTTTCGTCACATTACAAGCTAATTTCACACCCTTTAAGCTCAAGTCGAGCGAAAACGCATGGTCGAGTTTTGAATTTGATCAACTTCTCGGAATTGAAAATTTAGCATAGATTTGGATGTCCCGTTAGTAGACAAATGCGCACGCCAACTTTCGTGACGTTCCAAGCTCTTTTCTCACCCTTTATGCCTATGTCTAGCGAAAATGCATGGTCGATTTTCAACTTTGACAAACTTCTCGGAATTTAAATTTGAGAATGGATTTGGATGTCACATTGGTAGACGAGCGTCCACGCCAACTTTCGTAACGTTCCGAGCTATTTTGACACCCTTTAAGCCCAAGTCTAGCGAAAACGCACGATCGAGTTTCAACTTTGATTAAATTCTCGGAATTGAAATTTGAGAATAGTTTTGGAGGTCCCATTGGTAGACAAGCGTCCACACCAACTTTCGTGACGTTCCGAGCTATTTTTTGCCCCTTTAAGCCCAACTCTAGCGAAAACGCACGATCGAGTTCCAACTTTGACCAACTTCTCGGAATTTAGATTTGAGAATGGATTTGGATGTCACATTGGTAGACAAGTGTCCATGCAAACTTCCGTGGCGTTCCCATCTATTTTCTCCCCCTTTAAGCCCAAGTCTAGCGAAAACGCACGATCGAGTTTCAACTTTGACCAAAATCTCGGAATTTAAATTTGAGAACGGATTTGGATGTCACATTGGTAGACAAGCGTCCACGCCAACTTTCGAAACGTTCCGAGCTACTTTCACACCCTTTAAGCCCAAGACTAGCGAAAACGCACGATCGAGTTTCAACTTTGATTAAATTCTTGGAATTGAAATTTGAGAATAGTTTTGGATGTCCCATTGGTAGACAAGCGTACACACCAACTTTCGTGACGTTCCGAGCTATTTTCTGCCCCTTTAAGCCCAAGTCTAGCGAAAACGCACGGTCGAGTTTCGAATTTGACCAACTTCTCGGAATTGAAAATTGAGCATAGATTTGGATGTCCCGATGGTAGGCAAATGCGCATGCCAACCTTGGTGACGTTCCGAGCTATTTTCTCACCCTTTACGCCTAAGTCTAGTGAAAACACACGGTCGAGTTTCGAATTTGACCAACTTCTCGGAATTAAAAATTGACCATAGATTTGGATATCCCGTTGGTAGACAAATGCGCACGCTAACTTTCGTGACATTCCGAGTTATTTTCTCGCCCTTTAATCGCAAGTCTAGCGAAAATGCACGGTCGATTTTCAACTTTGACCGACTTCTCGAAATATAAATTTGAGAATAGATTTGGATGTCACATTGGTAGGTCCACGCCAACATTCGTGACGTTTCGATCTATTTTCTCCCCCTTTAAGCCCACGTCTAGCGAAAACGCACGGTCGAGTTTTGAAGTTGACCAACTTCTCGAAATTGAAAACTGAGCATAGATTTGGATGTCCCGTTAGTAGACAAATGCGCACGCCAACTTTCGTGACGTTCCGAGCTATTTTCTCACCCTTTAAGCCTAAGTCTAGCGAAAACGCACGGTCGAGTTTCGAATTTGACCCATTTCTCGGAATTAAAAATTGAGCATAGATTTGGATGTCCCGTTGGTAGACAAATGCGCACACCAACTTTCGTGACATTCCGAGCTATTTTCTCGCCCTTTAATCCCAAGTCTAGCGAAAATGCACGGTCGATTTTCAACTTTGACCAACTTCTCAAAATATAAATTTGAGAACAGTTTTGGATGTCCCATTGGTAGACAAGCGTCCACACCAACTTTCGTGACGTTCCGAGCTATTTTCTCCCCCTTTAAGCCCAAGTCTAGCGAAAACGCACGGTCGAGTTTCAAATTCGACCAACTTCTCGGTATTGAAAATTGAGCATAGATTTGGATGTCCCGTTGGTAGACGAATGCGCAAGCCAACTTTTGTGACGTTCCGAGCTATTTTCTCACCCTTTAAGCCTAAGTCTAGCGAAAACGCACGGTCGAGTTATGAATTTGACAAACTTCTCGGAATTAAAAATTGAGCATAGATTTGGATGTCCCGTTGGTAGACAAATGCGCACGCCAACTTTCGTGACATTCCGAGCTATTTTCTCACCCTTTAATCCTAAGTGTAGCGAAAATCGATGGTCGATTTTCAACTTTGACCAACTTCTCGGAATTTAAATTTGTGAATAGATTTGGATGTCACATTGGTAGAAGAACGTCCACGCCAACTTTCGTGATGTTCGAAGCTATTTTCACACCCTTTAAGCCCAAGTCTAGCAAAAACGCACGATCGGGTTTCAACTTTGACCAACTTCTCGAAATTTAAATTTGAGAATGGATTTGGATGGCACATTGGTAGACGAGCGTCCACGCCAACTTTCGAAACGTTCCGAGCTATTTTCACACCCTTTAAGCCCAAGTCTAGCGAAAACGCACGATTGGGTTTCAACTTTAATTAAATTCTCGGAATTGAAATTTGAGAATAGTTTCGGATGCCCCATTGGTAGACAAGCGTCCACACCAACTTTTGTGACGTTACGAGCTATTTTCTCCCCCTTTGAGCCCAAGTCTAGCGAAAACGCACTGTCGAGTTTCGAATTTGATCAACTTCTCGGAATTGAAAATTGAGCATAGATTTGGATGTCCCGTTGGTAGACAAATGCGCATGCCAACTTTCGTGACGTTCCGAGCTATTTTCTCACCCTTTAAGCCTAAGTCTAGCGAAAATGCACGGTCGAGTTTCGAATTTGACCAACTTCTCGGAATTAAAAATTGAGCATAGATTTGGATGTCCCATTGGTAGACAAATGCGCACGCCAACTTTCGTCACATTACAAGCTAATTTCACACCCTTTAAGCTCAAGTCGAGCGAAAACGCATGGTCGAGTTTCGAATTTGATCAACTTCTCGGAATTGAAAATTTAGCTTAGATTTGGATGTCCCGTTAGTAGACAAATGCGCACGCCAACTTTCGTGACGTTCCAAGCTCTTTTCTCACCTTTTATGCCTATGTCTAGCGAAAATGCACGGTCGATTTTCAACTTTGACAAACTTCTCGGAATTTAAATTTGAGAATGGATTTGGATGTCACATTGGTAGACGAGCGTCCACGCCAACTTTCGTAACGTTCCGACCTATTTTGACACCCTTTAAGCCCAAGTCTAGCGAAAAACGCACGATCGAGTTTCAACTTTGATTAAATTCTCGGAATTGAAATTTGAGAATAGTTTTGGATGTCCCATTGGTAGACAAGCGTCCACACCAACTTTCGTGACGTTCCGAGCTATTTTTTGCCCCTTTAATCCCAACTCTAGCAAAAACGCACGATCGAGTTCCAACTTTGACCAACTTCTCAGAATTTAGATTTGAGAATGGATTTGGATGTCACATTGGTAGACAAGTGTCCATGCCAACTTTCGTGGCGTTGCCATCTATTTTCTCCCCCTTTAAGCCCAAGTCTAGCGAAAACGCACGATCGAGTTTCAACTTTGACCAAAATCTCGGAATTTAAATTTGAGAATGGATTTGGATGTAACATTGGTAGACAAGCATCCACGCCAACTTTCGAAACGTTCCGAGCTACTTTCACACCCTTTAAGCCCAAGACTAGCGAAAACGCACGATCGAGTTTCAACTTTGATTAAATTCTTGGAATGTAAATTTGAGAATAGTTTTCGATGTCCCATTGGTAGACAAGCGTACACACCAACTTGCGTGACGTTCCGAGCTATTTTCTCCCCCTTTGAGCCCAAGTCTAGCGAAAACGCACGATCGAGTTTCAACTTTGACCAAAATCTCGGAATTGAAAATTGAGAATGGATTTGGATGTCACATTGGTAAACAAGCATCCACGCCAACTTTCGAAACGTTCCGAGCTACTTTAACACCCTTTAAGCCCAAGACTAGCGAAAAACGCACGATCGAGTTTCAACTTTGCTTAAATTCTTGGAATTGAAATTTGAGAATAGTTTTGGATGTCCCCAATGGTAGACAAGCGTACACACCAACTTTCGTGACGTTCCGAGCTATTTTCTCCCCCTTTAAGCCCAAGTCTAGCGAAAACGCACGGTCGAGTTTCGAATTTGACCAACTTCTCGGAATTGAAAATTGAGCATAGATTTGGATGTCCCGATGGTAGGAAAATGCGCATGCCAACTCTCGTGACGTTCCGAGCTATTTTCTCACCCTTTAAGCCTAAGTCTAGCGAAAACGCACGGTCTAGTTTCGAATTTGACCAACTTCTCGGAATTAAAAATTGACCATAGATTTGGATATCCCGTTGGTAGACAAATGCGCACGCCAACTTTCGTGACATTCCGAGCTATTTTCTCGCCCTTTAATCGCAAGTCTAGCGAAAATGCACGATCGATTTTCAACTTTGACCGACTTCTCGAAATATAAATTTGAGAATAGATTTCGATGTCACATTGGTAGGTCTACGCCAACTCTCATGACGTTTCGATCTATTTTCTCCCCCTTTAAGCCCACGTCTAGCGAAAACGCACGGTCGAGTTTCGAAGTTGACCAACTTCTCGGAATTGAAAATTGAGCATAGATTTGGATGTCCCGTTAGTAGACAAATGCGCACGCCAACTTTCGTGACGTTCCGATCTATTTTCTCACCCTTTAAGCCTATGTCTAGCGAAAACGCACAGTCGAGTTTCGAATTTGACCCACTTCTCGGAATTAAAAATTGAGCATAGATTTGGATGTCCCGTTGGTAGACAAATGCGCACGCCAACTTTCGTGACATTCCGAGCTATTTCTCGCCCTTTAATCCCATGTCTAGCGAAAATGCACGGTCGATTTTCAACTTTGACCAACTTCTCAAAATATAAATTTGAGAACAATTTTGGATGTCCCATTGGTAGACAAGCGTCCACACCAACTTTCGTGACGTTCCGAGCTATTTTCTCCCCCCTTTAAGCCCAAGTCTAGCGAAAACGCACGGTCGAGTTTCAAATTCGACCAACTTCTCGGTATCGAAAATTCAGCATAGATTTGGATGTCCCGTTGGTAGACAAATGCACACGGCAACTTTCGTGACGTTCCGAGCTATTTTCTCACCCTCTAAGCCTAAGTCTAGCGAAAACGCACGGTCGATTTTCAACTTTGAGCAACTTCTCGGAATTTAAATTTGAGAATGGATTTGGATGTCAAATTGGTAGACGAGCGTCCACGCCAACTTTCGTAACGTTCCGAGCTATTTTCACAACCTTTAAGTCCAAGTCTAGCGAAAACGCACGATCCAGTTTTCAACTTTGACCAACTTCTCGGAATTGAAATTTGAGAATAGTTTTGGATGTCCCATTGGTAGACAAGCGTCCACACCAACGTTCGTGACGTTCCGAGCTATTTTCTCCCCCTTTAAGCCCAAGTCTAGCGAATACGCACGATCGAGTTTCAACTTTGACCAACTTCTCGGAATTGAAATTTGAGAATAGTTTCGGATGTCCCATTGGTAGACAAGCGTCCACACCAACTTTCGTGATGTTCCGAGCTATTTTCTTCCCCTTTAAAGCCCAAGTCTAGCGAAAACGCAGGATCCAGTTTCAACTTTGACCAACTTCTCGGAATTGAAATTTGAGAATAGTTTTGGATGTCCCATTGGTAGACAAGCGTCCACACCAACGTTCGTGACGTTACCGAGCTATTTTCTCCCCCTTTAAGCCCAAGTCTAGCGAAAACGCACGATCGAGTTTCAACTTTGACCAACTTCTCGGAATTGAAATTTGAGAATAGTTTCGGATGTCCCATTGGTAGACAAGCGTCCACACCAACTTTCGTGATGTTCCGAGCTATTTTCTCCCCCTTTAAGCCCAAGTCTAGCGAAAACGCACGGTCGAGTTTCGGCTTTGACCAACTTCTTGGAATTGAAATTTGAGAATAGATTTGGATTTCCGATTGGTAGACAAGTGCCCACGCCAACTTTCGTGACGTTCCGAGCTAATTTCACACCCCTTTAAGCCCAAGTCTAGCGAAAACGCACGATCGATTTTCAACTTTGACCAAATTCTCGCAATTCAAATTTGAGAATAGATTTGGATGTCACATTGGTAGACGAGCGTCCCACGCCAAGTTTCGTGACGTTCCGAGCTATTTTCACACCCTTTAAGCCCAACTCTAGAGAAAACGCACGATCGCGTTTCATCTTTGACCAACTTCTCGGAATTGAAAATTGGGAATAGATTTGGATGTCCCATTGGTAGACATGCGCGCAAACCAACTTTTGTGACATTACGAGCTAATTTCACATCCTTTAAGCCCAATTCTAGCGAAAACGCACGATCAAGTTTCAACTTTGACCAACTTCTCGGAATTGAAATTTGAGAATAGTTTTGGATGTCCCATTGGTAGACAAGTGTCCACACCAACTTTCGTGACGTTCCGAGCTATTTTCTCCCCCCTTTAAGGCCAAGTCTTGCGAAAAACGCACGGTCGAGTTTCGAATTTGACCAACTTCTCGGAATTGAAAATTGAGCATAGATTTGGATGTCCCGTTGGTAGACAAATGCGCACGCCAACTTTCGTGACGTATCCGAGCTATTTTCTCCCCCTTTAAGCCTAAGTCTAGCGAAAATGCATGGCCGATTTTCAACTTTGACCAACTTCTTAGAATTTAAATTTGAGAATAGATTTGGATGTCAAATTGGTAGACGAGCGTCCACAGCCAATTTTCATGACGTTCCGAGCTATTTTCACACCCTTTAAGCCCAACTTTAGCGAAAACGCACGATCGAGTTTCAACTTTGACCAACTTCTCGGAATTAAAATATGAGAATAGATTTGGATGTCCATTGGTAGACAAGCGCCCACGCCCAACTTTCGTGACGTTCCGAGCTATTTTCACACCCTTTAAGCCCAAGTCTAGCAAAAACGCACGATCGAGTTTCAACTTTGTCCAACTTCTCGGAATTGAAATTTGAGAATAGTTTTGGATGTCCCATTGGTAGCGTCCACACCAACTTTCGTGACGTTCTGAGCTATTTTCTACCCCTTTAAGCCCAAGTCTAGCGAAAACGCACGGTCGAGTTTCGAATTTGACCAACTTCTCGGAATTGAAAATTGAGCATAGATTTGGATGTCCCGTTGGTAGACAAATGCGCAAGCCAACTTTTGTGACGTTCCGAGCTATTTTCTCACCTTTTAAGCCTAAGTCTAGCGAAAACGCACGGTCGAGTTATGAATTTGACAAACTTCTCGGAATTAAAAATTGAGCATAGATTTGGATGTCCCGTTGGTAGACAAATGCGCACGCCAACTTTCGTGACATTCCGAGCTAGTTTCTCACCCCTTTAATCCTAAGTGTAGCGAAAATCCATGGTCGATTTTCAACTTTGACCAACTTCTCGGAATTTAAATTTGTGAATAGATTTGGATGCCACATTGGTAGAAGAACGTCCACGCCAACTTTCGTGATGTTCGAAGCTATTTTCACACCCTTTAAGCCCAAGTCTAGCAAAAACGCACGATCGGGTTTCAACTTTGACCAACTTCTCGGAATTTAAATTTGAGAATGGATTTGGATGGCACATTGGTAGACGAGCTTCCACGCCAACTTTCGAAACGTTCCGAGCTATTTTCACACCCTTTAAGCCAAGTCTAGCGAAAACGCACGATCGGGTTTTAACTTTGATTAAATTCTCGGAATTTAAATTTCAGAATAGTTTTGGATGCCCCATTGGTAGACAAGCGTCCGCACACCAACTTTTGGGACATTACGAGCTATTTTCTCCCCCTTTAAGCCCAAGTCTAGCGAAAACGCACTGTCGAGTTTTGAATTTGATCAACTTCTCGGAATTGAAACTTGAGCATAGATTTGGATGTCCCGTTGGTAGACAAATGCGCACGCCAAGTTCTGTGACGTTCGAGCTATTTTCTCACCCTTTAAGCCTAAGTCTAGCGAAAATATACGGTCGAGTTTCGAATTTGACCAACTTCTCGGAATTAAAAATTTGAGCATAGATTTGGATGTCCCATTGGTAGACAAATGCGCACGCCAACTTTCGTCACATTACAAGCTAATTTCACACCCTTTAAGCTCAAGTCGAGCGAAAACGCATGGTCGAGTTTCGAATTTGATCAACTTCTCGGAATTGAAAATTTAGCATAGATTTGGATGTCCCGTTAGTAGACAAATGCGCACGCCAACTTTCGTGACGTTCCAAAGCTCTTTTCTCACCCTTTATGCCTATGTCTAGCGAAAATGCACGGTCGATTTTCAACTTTGACAAACTTCTCGGAATTTAAATTTGAGAATGGATTTGGATGTCACATTGGTAGACGAGCGTCCCACGCCAACTTTCGTAACGTTCCGAGCTATTTTGACACCCTTTAAGCCCAAGTCTAGCGAAAACGCACGATCGAGTTTTAACTTTGATTAAATTCTCGGAATTGAAATTTGAGAATAGTTTTGGATGTCCCATTGGTAGACAAGCGTCCACACCAACTTTCGTGACGTTCCGAGCTATTTTTTGCCCCTTTAAGCCCAACTCTAGCGAAAACGCACGATCGACTTCCAACTTTGACCAACTTCTCGGAATTTAGATTTGAGAATGGATTTGGATGTCACATGGTAGACAAGTGTCCATGCCAACTTTCGTGGCGTTCCCATATATTTTCTCCCCCTTTAAGCCCAAGTCTAGCGAAAACGCACGATCGAGTTTCAACTTTGACCAAAATCTCGGAATTTAATTTGAGAATGGATTTGGATGTCACATTGGTAGACAAGTGTCCACGCCAACTTTCGAAACGTTCCGAGCTACTTTCACACCCTTTAAGCCCAAGACTAGCGAAAACGCAACGATCGAGTTTCCAACTTTGATTAAATTCTTGGAATTGAAATTTGAGAATAGTTTTGGATGTCCCATTGGTAGACAAGCGTACACACCAACTTTCGTGACGTTCCGAGCTATTTTCTGCCCCTTTAAGCCCAAGTCTAGCGAAAACGCACGGTCGAGTTTCGAATTTGACCAACTTCTCGGAATTGAAAATTGAGCATATATTTGGATGTCCCGATGGTAGGAAAATGCGCATGCCGACCTTGGTGACGTTCCGAGCTATTTTCTCACCCTTTAAGCCTAAGTCTAGCGAAAACGCACGGTCGAGTTTCGAATTTGACCAACTTCTCGGAATTAAAAATTGACCATAAGATTTGGATATCCCGTTGGTAGACAAATGCGCACGCCAACTTTCGTGACATTCCGAGCTATCTTCTCGCCCTTTAATCGCAAGTTTAGCGAAAATGCACGGTCGATTTTCAACTTTGACCGACTTCTCGAAATATAAATTTGAGAATAGATTTGGATGTCACATTGGTAGGTCCACGCCAACATTCGTGACGTTTCGATCTATTTTCTCCCCCTTTAAGCCCACGTCTAGCGAAAAGGCACGGTCGAGTTTCGAAGTTGACCAACTTCTCGGAATTGAAAAATTGAGCATAGATTTGGATGTCCCGTTAGTAGACAAATGCGCACGCCAACTTTCGTGACATTCTGAGCTATTTTCTCGCCCTTTAATCCCAAGTCTAGCGAAAATGCACGGTCGATTTTCAACTTTGACCAACTTCTCAAAATATAAATTTGTGAACAGTTTTGGATGTCCCATTGGTAGACAAGCGTCCACACCAACTTTCGTGACGTTCCGAGCTATTTTCTCCCCCTTTAAGCCCAAGTCTAGCGAAAACGCACGGTCGAGTTTCAAATTCGACCAACTTCTCGGTATTGAAAATTGAGCATAGATTTGGATGTCTCGTTGGTAGACAAATGCACACGCCAACTTTCGTGACGTTCCGAGCTATTTTCTCACCCTTTAAGCCTAAGTCTAGTGAAAACGCACGGTCGATTTTCAACTTTGAGCAACTTCTCGGAATTTAAATTTGAGAATGGATTTGGATGTCAAATTGGTAGACGAGCGTCCACGCCAACTTTCGTAACGTTCCGAGCTATTTTGACACCCTTTAAGCCCAAGTCTAGCGAAAACGCACGATCGAGTTTCAACTTTGATTAAATTCTCGGAATTGAAATTTGAGAATAGTTTTGGATGTCCCATTGGTAGACAAGCGTCCACACCAACTTTCGTGACGTTCCGAGCTATTTTTTGCCCCTTTAAGCCCAACTCTAGCGAAAACGCACGATCGAGTTCCAACTTTGACCAACTTCTCGGAATTTAGATTTGAGAATGGATTTGGATGTCACATTGGTAGACAAGTGTACCATGCCAACTTTCGTGGCGTTCCCATCTATTTTCTCCCCCTTTAAGCCCAAGTCTAGCGAAAACGCACGATCGAGTTTCAACTTTGACCAAAATCTCGGAATTTAAATTTGAGAATGGATTTGGATGTCACATGGTAGACAAGCGTCCACGCCAACTTCGAAACGTTCCGAGCTACTTTCACACCCTTTAAGCCCAAGACTAGCGAAAACGCACGATCGAGTTTCAACTTTGATTAAATTCTTGGAATTGAAATTTGAGAATAGTTTTGGATGTCCCATTGGTAGACAAGCGTACACACCAACTTTCGTGACGTTCCGAGCTATTTTCTGCCCCTTTAAGACAAGTCTAGCGAAAACGCACGGTCGAGTTTCAACTTTGATTAAATTCTCGGAATTGAAATTTGAGAATAGTTTTGGATGTCCCATTGGTAGACAAGTGTCCACACCAACTTTCATGACGTTCCGAGCTATTTTCTCCCCCCTTTAAGCCCAAGTCTAGCGAAATCGCACGGTCGAGTTTCGAATTTGACCAACTTCTCGAAATTGAAAATTGAGCATAGATTTGGATGTCCCGTTGGTAGACAAATGTGCACGCCAACTTTCGTGACGTTCCGATCTATTTTCTCACCCTTTAAGCCTAAGTCTAGCAAAAATGCACGGTCGAGTTTCGAATTTGACCAACTTCTCGGAATTAAAAATTGAGCATAGATTTGGATGTCCCGTTTATAGACAAAAACGCACGCCAACTTTTGTCACATTACGAGCTAATTTCACACCCTTTAAGCTCAAGTCTAGCGAAAACGCACGGTCGATTTCAACTTTGACCAAATTCTCGGAATATAAATTTGAGAATATATTTGGATGTCACATTGGTAGACGAGCGTCCATGCCAACTTTCGTGACATTCCGAGCTATTCTCACGCTTTAAGCCCAAGTCTAGCGAAAATGCACGGCCGATTTTCAACTTTGACCAACTTCTCGGAATTTAAATTTGAGAATAGATTTGGATGTCACATTGGTAGACGAGCGTCCATGCCAACTTTCTTGACGTTCCGAGCTATTCTCACGCCCTTCTAAGCCCAAGTCTAGCGAAAACGCATGATCGAGTTTCAACTTTGACCAACTTCTCGGAATTGAAATTTGAGAATAGTTTGGATGTGCCATTGGTAGACAAGCATCCACACCAACATTCGTTACATTCCGAGCTATTTTCACACCCTTTAAGCCCAAGTCTAGCGAAAACGCACGATCGAGTTTCAACTTTGACCAACTTCTCGGAATTCAAATTTGAGAATAGTTTGGATGTCTCATTGGTAGACAAGCGTCCACACTAACTTTCATGACGTTCCGAGCTATTTTCTCCCCCTTTAAGCCCAAGTCTAGCGAAAATGCACGGTCGAGTTTCGAATTTGACCAACTTCTCGGAATTGAAAATTGAGTAGAGATTTGGATGTCCCGTTGGTAGACAAATGCGCATGCCAACTTTCGTGACGTTCCGAGCTATTTTCTCACCCTTTAAGCCTAAGTCTAGCGAAAACGCACGGTCGAGTTTCGAATTTGACCAACTTCTCGGAATTAAAAATTGAGCATAGATTTGGATGTCCCATTGGTAGGTCCATGCCAAATTTCGTGGCGTTCCCATCTATTTTCTCCCCCTTTAAGCCCAAGTCTAGCGAAAACGCATGATCGAGTTTCAACTTTGACCAAAATCTCGGAATTTAAATTTGAGAATGGATTTGGATGTCACATTGGTAGACAAGCGTCCACGCCAACTTTCAAAACGTTCCGAGCTACTTTCACACCCTTTAAGCCCAAGACTAGCGAAAACGCACGATCGAGTTTCAACTTTGATTAAATTCTTGGAATTGAAATTTGAGAATAGTTTTAGATGTCCCATTGGTAGACAAGCGTACACACCAACTTTCGTGACGTTCCGATCTACTTTCTTCCCCTTTAAGCCCAAGTCTAGCGAAAACGCACGATCGAGTTTCGAATTTGACCAACTTCTCGGAATTGAAAATTGAGCATAGATTTGGATGTCCCGATGGTAGGCAAATGCGCATGCCAACTTTCGTGACGTTCCGAGCTATTTTCTCACCCTTTAAGCCTAAGTCTAGCGAAAACACACGGTCGAGTTTCGAATTTGACCAACTTCTCGGAATTAAAAATTGAGCATAGATTTGGATGTCCCGTTGGTAGACAAATGCGCACGCCAACTTTCGTGACATTCCGAGCTATTTTCTCACCCTTTATGCCTAAGTCTAGCGAAAATGCACGGTCGATTTTCAACTTTGACCAACATTCTCGGAATTTGAAGTTGAGAATAGATTTGGATGTCACATTGGTAGACGAGCGTGCACGCCAACTTTCGTGACGTTCCGAGCTATTTTCACACCGTTTTAACCCAAGTCTAGCGAAAAAGCACGATCGAGTTTCAACTTTGACCAACTTCTCGGAATTGAAATTTGAGAATAGTTTTGGATGTCCCATTGGTAGACAAGCGTCCACACCAACTTTCGTGACGTTCCGAGCTATTTTCTACCCCTTTAAGCCCAAGTCTAGCGAAAACGCACGGTCGAGTTTCGAATTTGACCAACTTCTCGGAATTGAAAATTGAGCATCAGATTTGGATGTCCCGTTGGTAGACAAATGCGCACGCCAACTTTCGTGACATTCCGAGCTATTTTCTCACCCTTTAATCCTAAGTGTAGCGAAAATCCATGGTCGATTTCAACTTTGACCAACTTCTCGGAATTTCCACGCCAACTTTCGTGATGTTCGAAGCTATTTTCACATCCTTTAAGCCCAAGTCTAGCAAAAACGCACGATCGGGGTTTCAACTTTGACCAACTTCTCAGAATTTAAATTTGAGAATGGATTTGGATGGCACATTGGTAGACGAGCGTCCACGCCAACTTTCGAAACTTTCCGAGCTATTTTCACACCCTTTAAGCCCAAGTCTAGCGAAAATGCACGATCGGGTTTCAACTTTGATTAAATTCTCGGAATTGAAATTTGAGAATAGTTTTGGATGCCCCATTGGTAGACAAGCGTCCACACCAACTTTTGTGACGTTACGAGCTATTTTCTCCCCTTTAAGCCCAAGTCTAGCGAAAACGCACTTTCGAGTTTCGAATTTGATCAACTTCTCGGAATTGAAAATTGAGCATAGATTTGGATGTCCCGTTGGTAGACAAATGCGCACGCCAACTTCCGTGACGTTCCGAGCTATTTTCTCACCCTTTAAGCCTAAGTCTAGCGAAAATGCACGGTCGAGTTTCGAATTTGACCAACTTCTCGGAATTAAAAATTGAGCATAGATTTGGATGTCCCATTGGTAGACAAATGCGCACGGCCAACTTTCGTCACATTACAAGCTAATTTCACACCCTTTAAGCTCAAGTTGAGCGAAAACGCATGGTCGAGTTTCGAATTTGATCAACTACTCGGAATTGAAAATTTAGCATAGATTTGGATGTCCCGTTAGTAGACAAATGCGCATGCCAACTTCGTGACGTTCCAAGCTCTTTTCTCACCCTTTATGCCTATGTCTAGCGAAAATGCACGGTCGATTTTCAACTTTGACAAACTTCTCAGAATTTAAATTTGAGAATGGATTTGGATGTCACATTGGTAGACGAGCGTCCACGCCAACTTTCGTAACGTTCCGAGCTATTTTGACACCCTTTCAGCCCAAGTCTAGCGAAAACGCACGATCGAGTTTCAACTTTGATTAAATTCTCGGAATTGAAATTTGAGAATAGTTTTGGATGTCCTATTGGTAGACAAGCGTCCACACCAACTTTCGTGACGTTGCGAGCTATTTTTTGCCCCTTTAAGCCCAACTCTAGCGAAAACGCACGATCGAGTTCCAACTTTGACCAACTTCTCGGAATTTAGATTTGAGAATGGATTTGGATGTCACATTGGTAGACAAGTGTCCATGCCAACTTTCGTGGCGTTCCCATCTATTTTCTCCCCCTTTAAGCCCAAGTCTAGCGAAAACGCACGATCGAGTTTCAGCTTTGACCAAAATCTCGGAATTTAAATTTGAGAATGGATTTGGATGTCACATTGGTAGACAAGCGTCCACGCCAACATTCGAAACGTTCCGAGCTACTTTCACACCCTTTAAGCCCAAGACTAGCGAAAACGCACGATCGAGTTTCAACTTTGATTAAATTCTTGGAATGTAAATTTGAGAATAGTTTTGGATGTCCCATTGGTAGACAAGCGTACACACCAACTTTCGTGACGTTCCGAGCTATTTTCTCCCCCTTTAAGCCCAAGTCTAGCGAAAACGCACGATCGAGTTCCAACTTTGACCAACTTCTCGGAATTTAGATTTGAGAATGGATTTGGATGTCACATTGGTAGACAAGTGTCCATGCCAACTTTCGTGGTGTTCCCATCTATTTTCTCCCCCTTTAAGCCCAAGTCTAGCGAAAACGCACGATCGAGTTTCAGCTTTGACCAAAATCTCGGAATTTAAATTTGAGAATGGATTTGGATGTCACATTGGTAGACAAGCGTCCACGCCAACTTTCGAAACGTTCCGAGCTACTTTCACACCCTTTAAGCCCAAGACTAGCGAAAACGCACGATCGAGTTTCAACTTTGATTAAATTCTTGGAATTGAAATTTGAGAATAGTTTTGGATGTCCCATTGGTAGACAAGCGTAGACACCAACTTTCGTGACGTTCCGAGCTATTTTCTCCCCCTTTAAGCCCAAGTCTAGCGAAAACGCACGATCGAGTTTCGAATTTGACCAACTTCTCGGAATTAAAAATTGACCATAGATTTGGATATCCCGTTGGTAGACAAATGCGCACACCAACTTTCGTGACATTCCGAGCTATTTTCTCGCCCTTTAATCGCAAGTCTAGCGAAAATGCACGGTCGATTTTCAACTTTGACCGACTTCTCGAAATATAAATTTGAGAATAGATTTGGATGTCAGATTGGTAGGTCCACGCCAACTTTCGTGACGTTTCGATCTATTTTCTCCCCCTTTAAGCCCACGTCTAGCGAAAATGCACGGTCGAGTTTCGAAGTTGACCAACTTCTCGGAATTGAAAATTGAGCATAGATTTGGATGTCCCGTTAGTAGACAAATGCGCACGCCAACTTTCGTGACGTTTCGAGCTATTTTCTCACCCTTTAAGCCTAAGTCTAGCGAAAACACACGGTCGAGTTTCGAATTTGACCCACTTCTCGGAATTAAAAATTGAGCATAGATTTGGAGTCCCGTTGGTAGACAAATGCGCACGCCAACTTTCGTGACATTCCGAGCTATTTTCTCGCCCTTTAATCCCAAGTCTAGCGAAAATGCACGGTCGATTTTCAACTTGGGCTTAAAGGGTGTGAAAATAGCTCGGAACGTCACGAAAGTTGGCGTGGACGCTCGTCTACCAATCCGACATCCAAATCTATTCTCATATTTCAATTCCGAGAAGTTGGTCAAAGTTGAAACTCGATCGTGATTTTTCGCTAGACTTGGGCTTAAGGGGTGTGAAATTAGCTCGTAATCTCACGAAAGTTGGCTTGCGTACTTGTCTACCAATGGGACATCAAAATCTATTCTCATATTTCAATTCGGAGAAGTTGGTCAAAGTCGAAACGCCACCATGTGTTTTCGCTAGACTTGAGCTTAAAGGGTGTGAAATTAGCTCGTAATGTGACTAAAGTTGTTTTGCACGAATGTCTACAAATGGGACATCCAAATCTATGCTCAATTTTCAATTCCGAGATGTTGGTGAAATTCGTAACTCGATCGTGCGTATTCGCTAGACTTGGGCTTAAAGGGTGTTAAAATAGCTCGGAACGTCACGAATGTTGGCGTGGATGCTCGTCTACCAATGGGACATCCAAATCTATTCTCAAATTTAAATTCTGAGAAGTTGGTCAAAGTTGAAAATCGATCGTGCATTTTCGCTAGACTTGCGCTTAAAGGGTGAGAAAATAGCTCGGAACGTCACGAAAGTTGGCGTGTGCACTTATCTACCAACGGGACATCCAAATCCACTCTCAAATTTAAATTCCGAGAAGTTGGTCAAAGTTGAAAATCTACCATGCATTTTTGCTAGACTTAGGCTTAAAGCGTGAGAAAATAGCTCGGAACGTCACGAAAGTTGGCGTGCACATTTGTGTACCAACGGGACATCCAAATCTATGCTCAATTTTCAATTCCGAGAAGTTGGTCAAATTCGAAACTCGACCGTGCGTTTTCGCTAGATTTGGGCTTAAAGGGGGAGAAAATAGCTCGGTACGTCACGAAAGTTGGTGTGGACGCTTGTCTACCAATGGGACATCCAAAACTATTCTCAAATTTCAATTCCGAGAAGTTGGTCGAAGTTGAAACTCGATCGTGCGTTTTCGCTAGAATTGGGCTTAAAGGATGTGAAATTAGCTCGTAATGTCACGAAAGTTGCTGTGCACGCATGTCTACAAATGGGACATCCAAATCTATTCTCAAATTTAAATTCCGAGAAGTTGGTCAAAGTTGAAAATTGACTGTGCGTTTTCGCTAGACTTGGGCTTAAAGGGCGAGAAAATAGCTTGGAACGTCACGAAAGTTGCTGTGCATGCATGTCTACAAATGGGACATCCAAATATGTTCTCAATTTTCAATTCCGAGAAGTAGCTCAAATTCGAAACACGACCGTGCATTTTCTCTAGAGTTGGGCTTAAAGGGGAAGAAAATATCTCGGAACGTCACGAAAGTTGGCATGTGCACTTGTCTACCAACGGGACATCCAAATATATTTTCAAATTTCAACTCCCAAAAGCTGGTCAAAGTCGAAACGCCACCATGCGTTTTAGTTAGACTTGAGCTTAAAGGGTGTGAAATTAGCTCGTAACGTCACGAAAGTTGTTGTGCGTGCATGTCTACAAATGGGACATCCAAATCTATTCGGAACGTCTTGAAAGTTGACATGTGCACTTATCTACCAACGGGACATCCAAATCCATTCTCAAATTTAAATTCCGAGAAGTTGGTCAAAGTTGAAAATCGACCGTGCATTTTCGCTAGACTTGGGCTTAAAGGGGGAGAAAATAACTCGGAACGTCATGAAAGTTGGTGTGGACGCTTGTCTACCAATGGGACATCCAAAACTATTCTCAAATTTCAATTCCGAGAAGTTGGTCAAAGTTGAAACTCGATCGTGCGTTTTCGCTAGACTTGGGTTTAAACGGTGTGAAAATAGCTCGGAACGTCACGAAAGTTGGCGTGAACGCTCGTCTACCAATGTGACATCCAAATCTATTCTCAAATTCAAATTCCGAGAAGTTGGTCAAAGTTGAAAATCGACCGTGCAATTTCGCTAGACTTAGGCTTAAAGGATGATAAAATAGCTTGGAACGTCACGAAAGTTGGCGTGCGCATTTGTCTACCAACGGGACATCCAAATCTCTGCTCAATTTTCAATTCCGAGAAGTTGGTCAAATTCGAAACTCGACCGTGCATTTTCGCTAGACTTGGGCTTAAAGGGGGAGAAAATAGCTCGGAACGTCATGAAAGTTAGTGTGGACGCTTGTCTACCAATGAGACATCCAAAACTATTCTCAAATTTCAATTCCGAGAATTTGGTCAAAGTTGAAACTCGATCGTGCGTTTTCGCTAGACTTGGGCTTAAAGGGTGTGAAAATAGCTCGGAATGTAGCGAATGTTGGTGTGGATGCTTGTCTACCAATGGCACATCCAAAACTATTCTCAAATTTCAATTCCGAGAAGTTGGTCAAAGTTGAAACTCGATCATGCGTTTTCGCTAGACTTGGGCTTAAAGGGCGTGAGAATAGCTCGGAACGTCAAGAAAGTTGGCATGGACGCTCGTCTACCAATGTGACATCCAAATCTATTCTCAAATTTAAATTCCGAGAAGTTGGTCAAAGTTGAAAATCGACCGTGCATTTTCGCTAGACTTGGGCTTAAAGTGTGAGAATAGCTCAGAACGTCACGAAAGTTGGCATGGACGCTCGTCTGCCAATGTGACATCCAAATATATTCTCAAATTTATATTCCGAGAAGTTGGTCAAAGTAGAAAATCGACCGTTCATTTTCGCTAGACTTGAGCTTAAAGGGTGTGAAATTAGCTCGTAATGTGACAAAAGTTGGCGTGCGTTTTTGTCTATAAACGGGACATCCAAATCTATGCTCAATTTTTAATTCCGAGAAGTTGGTCAAATTCGAAACTCAACCGTGCGTTTTTGCTAGACTTAGGCTTAAAGGGTGAGAAAATAGATCGGAACGTCACGAAAGTTGGCGTGCACATTTGTCTACCAACGGGACATCCAAATCTATGCTCAATTTTCAATTTCGAGAAGTTGGTCAAATTCGAAACTCGACCGTGCGTTTTCGCTAGACTTGGGCTTAAAGGGGGAGAAAATAGCTCGGAACGTCACGAAAGTTGGTGTGGACACTTGTCTACCAATGGGACATCCAAAACTATTCTCAAATTTAAATTCCGAGAAGTTGGTCAAAGTTGAAACTTGATCGTGCATTTTCGCTAGACTTAGGCATAAAGGGTGAGAAAATAGTTCGGAACGTCACGAAAGTTGGCGTGCGCATTTGTCTACCAACGGGACATCCAAATCTATGCTAAATTTTCATTTCCAAGAAGTTGGTCAAATTCAAAACTCGACCGTCGCGTTTTCGCTCAACTTGAGCTTAAACGGCGTGAAATTAGCTTGTAATGTGACGAAAGTTGGCGTGCGCAATGTCTACCAACGGGACATCGAAATCTATGCTCAATTTTTAATTCCGAGAAGTTGGTCAAATTCGAAACTCGACCGTGCGCTTTCGCTAGACTTAGGCTTAAAGGGTGAGAAAATAGCTCAGAACGTCACGAAAGTTGGCGTGCGCATTTGTCTACCAACGGGACATCCAAATCTATGCTCAATTTTCCATTCCGAGAAGTTGGTCAAATTCGAAACTCGACCGTGCGTTTTCGCTAGACTTGGGCTTAAAGGGGGAGAAAATAGCTCGGAACGTCACGAAAGTTGGTGTGGACGCTTGTCTACCAATGGGACATCCAAAACTATTTTTAAATTTCAATACCGAGAAGTTGGTCAAAGTTGAAACTCGATCGTGCATTTTCGCTAAAGTTGGGCTTAAAGGGTGTGAAAATAGCTCGGAACGTCACGAAAATTGGCGTGGACGCTCGTCTAACAATTTGACATCCAAATCTATTCTTAAATTTAAATTCTGAGAAGTTGGTCAAAGTTGAAAATCGGCCATGCATTTTCGCTAGACTTAGGCTTAAAGGGGGAGAAAATAGCTCGGAACGTCACGAACGTTGGCGTGCGCATTTGCCTACCAACGGGACATCCAAATCTATGCTCAATTTTCAATTCCGAGAAGTTGGTTAAATTCGAAACTCGACCGTACGTTTTCGCAAGACTTGGGCTTAAAGGGGGAGAAAATAGCTCGGAACGTCACGAAAGTTGGTGTGGACACTTGTCTACCAATGGGACATCCAAATCTATTCCCAATTTTCAATTCCGAGAAGTTGGTCAAAGATGAAACGCGATCGTGCGTTTTCTCTAGAGTTGGGCTTAAAGGGTGTGAAAATAGCTCGGAACGTCACGAAAGTTGGCGTGGACGCTCGTCTACCAATGTGACATCCAAATCTATTCTCAAATTTGAATTGCGAGAAGTTGGTCAAAGTTGAAAATCGATCGTGCGTTTTCCCTATACTTGGGCTTAAAGGGTGTGAAATTAGCTCGGAACGTCACGAAAGTTGGCGTGGGCACTTGTCTACCAATCGGAAATCCAAATCTATTCTCAAATTTCAATTCCAAGAAGTTGGTCAAAGCCGAAACTCGACCGTGCGTTTTCACTAGACTTGGGCTTAAAGGGGGAGAAAATAGCTCGGAACGTCACGAAAGTTGGTGTGGACGCTTTTCTACCAATGGGAGATCCAAAAATATTCTCAAATTTGAATTCTAAGAAGTTGGTCACAGTTGAAACTCGATCGTGCGTTTTCGCTAGACTTGGGCTTAAAGGGGAAGAAAATAGCTCGGAACATCACGAAAGTTGGTGTGGACGCTTGTCTACCAATGGGACATCCGAAACTATTCTCAAATTTCAATTCCGAGAAGTTGGTCAAAGTTGAAACTCGATCGTGCATTTTCGCTAGACTTGGGCTTAAAGGGGGAGAAAATAGCTCTGAACGTCACGAACGTTGGTGTGGACGCTTGTCTACCAATGGGACATCCAAAACTATTCTCAAATTTCAATTCTGAGAAGTTGGTCAAAGTTGAAACTGGATCGTGTGTTTTCGCTAGACTTGGACTTAAAGGGTGTGAAAATAGCTCGGAACGTTACGAAAGTTGGCGTGGACGCTCGTCTACCAATTTGACATCCAAATCCATTCTCAAATTTAAATTCCAAGAATTTGCTCAAAGTTGAAAATCGACCGTGCGTTTTCCCTAGACTTAGCCTTAAAGGGTGAGAAAATAGCTCGGAACGTCACGAAAGTTGGCGTGTGCATTTGTCTACCAACGGGACATCCAAATCTATGCTCAATTTTCAATACCGAGAAGTTGGTCGAATTTGAAACTCGACCGTGCGTTTTCGCTAGACTAGGGCTTAAAGGGGGAGAAAATAGCTCGGAACGTCACGAAAGTTGGTGTGGACACTTGTCTACCAATGGGACATCCCAAACTGTTCTCAAATTTATATTTTGAGAAGTTGGTCAATGTTGAAAATCGACCGTGCATTTTCGCTAGACTTGGGATTAAAGGGCGAGAAAATAGCTCGGAATGTCACGAAAGTTGGCGTGCGCATTTGTCTACCAACGGGACATCCAAATCTATGCTCAATTTTTAATTCCGAGAAGTGGGTCAAATTCGAAACTCGACCGTGCGTTTTCGCTAGACTTAGGCTTAAAGGGTGAGAAAATAGCTCGGAACGTCACGAAAGTTGGCGTGCGCATTTGTCTACTAATGGGACATCCAAATCTATGCTCAATTTTGAATTCCGAGAAGTTGGTCAACTTCGAAACTCGACCGTGCGTTTTCGCTAGACGTGGGCTTAAAGGGGGAGAAAATAGATCGAAACGTCACGAAAGTTGGCGTGGACCTACCAATGTGACATCCAAATCTATTCTCAAATTTATATTTCGAGAAGTCGGTCAAAGTTGAAAATCGACCGTGCATTTTCGCTAGACTTGCGATTAAATGGCTAGAAAATAGCTCGGAATGTCACGAAAGTTGGCGTGCGCATTTGTCTACCAACGGGATATCCAAATCTATGGTCAATTTTTAATTCCGAGAAGTTGGTCAAATTCGAAACTCGACCGTGCGTTTTCGCTAGACTTAGGCTTAAAGGGTGAGAAAATAGCTCGGAACGTCACGAAAGTTGGCATGCGCATTTGCCTACCATCGGGATATCCAAATCTATGCTCAATTTTCAATTCCGAGAAGTTGGTCAAATTCGAAACTCGACCGTGCGTTTTCGCTAGACTTGGGCTTAAAGGGGGAGAAAATAGCTCGGAACGTCACGAAAGTTGGTGTGTACGCTTGTCTACCAATGGGACATCCAAAACTATTCTCAAATTTAAATTCCGAGATTTTGGTCAAAGTTGAAACTCGATCGTGCGTTTTCGCTAGACTTGGGCTTAAAGGTGGAGAAAATAGATGGGAACACCACGAAAGTTGGCGTGGACACTTGTCTACCAATGTGACATCCAAATCTATTCTCAAATTTAAATTCCGAGAAGTTGGTCAAAGTTGGAACTCGATCGTGCGTTTTCGCTAGAGTTGGGCTTAAAGGGGCAAAAAATAGCTCGGAACGTCACGAAAGTTGGTGTGGACGCTTGTCTACCAATGGGACATCCAAAACTATTCTCAAATTTCAATTCCGAGAATTTAATCAAAGTTGAAACTCGATCGTGCGTTTTCGCTAGACTTGGGCTTAAAGGGTGTCAAAATAGCTCGGAACGTTACGAAAGTTGGCAAGGACGCTCGTCTACCAATGTGACATCCAAATCCATTCTCAAATTTAAATTCCGAGAAGTTTTTCAAAGTTGAAAATCGACCGTGCATTTTCGCTAGACATAGGCATAAAGGGTGAGAAAAGAGCTTGGAACGTCACGAAAGTTGGCGTGCGCATTTGTCTACTAACGGGACATCCAAATCTATGCTAAATTTTCAATTCCGAGAAGTTGATCAAATTCGTAACTCGACCATGCGTTTTCGCTCGACTTGAGCTTAAAGGGTGTGAAATTAGCTTGTAATGTGACGAAAGTTGGCGTGCACGCTCGTCTACCAATGTGACATCCAAATCTATTCTCAAATTCAAATTTCGAGAAGTTGGTCAAAGTTGAAAATCGACCATGCAATTTCGCTAGACTTAGGCTTAAAGGATGATAAAATAGCTTGGAACGTCATGAAAGTTGGCGTGCGTATTTGTCTACCAACGAGACATCCAAATCTCTGCTCAATTTTCAATTCCGAGAAGTTGGTCAAATTTGAAACTCGACCGTGCATTTTCGCTAGACTTGGGCTTAAAGGGGGAGAAAATAGCTCGGAAATTCATGAAAGTTTGTGTGGACGCTTGTCTACCAATGAGACTTCCAAAACTATTCTCAAATTTCAATTCCGAGAAGTTGGTCAAAGTTGAAACTCGATCGTGCGTTTTCGCTAGACTTGGTCTTAAAGGGTGTGAAAATAGCTCGGAATGTAACGAATGTTGGTGTGGATGCTTGTCTACCAATGGCACATCCAAAACTATTCTCAAATTTCAATTCCGAGAAGTTGGTCAAAGTTGAAACTCGATCATGCGTTTTCGCTAGACTTGGGCTTAAAGGGCGTGAGAATAGCTTGGAACGTCAAGAAAGTTGGCATGGACGCTCGTCTACCAATGTGACATCCAAATCTATTCTCAAATTTAAATTCCGAGAAGTTGGTCAAAGTTGAAAATCGACCGTGCATTTTCGCTAGACTTGGGCTTAAAGCGTGAGAATACCTCGGAACGTCACGAAAGTTGGCATGGACGCTCATCTACCAATGTGACATCCAAATATATTCTCAAATTTATATTCCGAGAAGTTGGTCAAAGTAGAAATCGACCGTGCATTTTCGCTAGACTTTAGCTTAAAGGGTGTGAAATTAGCTCGTAATGTGACAAAAGTTGGCGTGCGTTTTTGTCTATAAACGGGACATCCAAATCTATGCTCAATTTTTAATTCCGAGAAGTTGGTCAAATTCGAAACTCGACCGTGCGTTTTCGCTAGACTTAGGCTTAAAGGGTGAGAAAATAGCTCAGAACGTCACGAAAGTTGGCGTGCGCATTTGTCTACCAACGGGACATCCAAATCTATGCTCAATTTTCCATTCCGAGAAGTTGGTCAAATTCGAAACTCGACCGTGCGTTTTCGCTAGACTTGGGCTTAAAGGGGGAGAAAATAGCTCCGAACGTCACGAAAGTTGGTGTGGACGCTTGTCTACCAATGGGACATCCAAAACTATTCTCAAATTTCAATTCCGATAAGTTGGTGAAAGCTGAAACTCGATCGTGCGTTTTCGCTAAAGTTGGGCTTAAAGGGTGTGAAAATAGCTCGGAACGTCACGAAAATTGGCGTGGATGCTCATCTACCAATTTGACATCCAAATCTATTCTCAAATTTAAATTCTGAGAAGTTGGTCAAAGTTGAAAATCGGCCATGCATTTTCGCTAGACTTAGGCTTAAAGGGGGAGAAAATAGCTCGGAACGTCATGAAAGTTGGCGTGCGCATTTGTCTACCAATGGGACATCCAAATCTATTCTCATATTTCAATTCCGAGAAGTTGGTCAAAGTCGAAACGCCACCATGTGTTTTCGCTAGACTTGAGCTTAAAGGGTGTGAAATTAGCTCGTAATGTGACTAAAGTTGTTTTGCGCGAATGTCTACAAATGGGACATCCAAATCTATGCTCAATTTTCAATTCCGAGATGTTGGTGAAATTCGTAACTCGATCGTGCGTATTCGCTAGACTTGGGCTTAAAGGGTGTTAAAATAGCTCGGAACGTCACGAATGTTGGCGTGGATGCTCGTCTACCAATGGGACATCCAAATCTATTCTCAAATTTAAATTCTGAGAAGTTGGTCAAAGTTGAAAATCGATCGTGCATTTTCGCTAGACTTGCGCTTAAAGGGTGAGAAAATAGCTCGGAACGTCACGAAAGTTGGCGTGTGCACTTATCTACCAACGGGACATCCAAATCCACTCTCAAATTTAAATTCCGAGAAGTTGGTCAAAGTTGAAAATCTACCGTGCATTTTTCCTAGACTTAGGCTTAAAGCATGAGAAAATAGCTCGGAACGTCAGGAAAGTTGGCGTGCACATTTGTCTACCAACGGGACATCCAAATCTATGCTCAATTTTCAATTCTGAGAAGTTGGTCAAATTCGAAACTCGACCGTGCGTTTTCGCTAGATTTGGGCTTGAAGGAGGAGAAAATAGCTCGGTACGTCACGAAAGTTGGTGTGGACGCTTGTCTACCAATGGGACATCCAAAACTATTCTCAAATTTCAATTCCGAGAAGTTGGTCGAAGTTGAAACTCGATCGTGCGTTTTCGCTAGAATTGGGCTTAAAGGATGTGAAATTAGCTCGTAATGTCACGAAAGTTGTTGTGCACGCATGTCTACAAATGGGACATCCAAATCTATTCTCAAATTTAAATTCCGAGAAGTTGGTCAAAGTTGAAAATCGACCGTGCATTTTCGCTAGACTTGGGCTTAAAGCGTGAGAATAGCTCGGAACGTCACGAAAGTTGGCATGGACGCTCGTCTACCAATGTGACATCCAAATATATTCTCAAATTTATATTCCGAGAAGTTGGTCAAAGTAGAAAATCGACCGTGCATTTTCGCTAGACTTGAGCTTAAAGGGTGTGAAATTAGCTCGTAATGTGACAAAAGTTGGCGTGCGTTTTTGTCTATAAACGGGACATCCAAATCTATGCTCAATTTTTAATTCTGAGAAGTTGGTCAAATTCGAAACTCGACCGTGCGTTTTTTTCTAGACTTAGGCTTAAAGGGTGAGAAAATAGATCGGAACGTCATGAAAGTTGGCGTGCACATTTGTCTACCAACGGGACATCCAAATCTATGCTCAATTTTCAATTTCGAGAAGTTGGTCAAATTCGAAACTCGACCGTGCGTTTTCGCTAGACTTGGGCTTAAAGGGGGAGAAAATAGCTCGGAACGTCACGAAAGTTGGTGTGGACACTTGTCTACCAATGGGACATCCAAAACTATTCTCAAATTTCAATTCCGAGAATTTAATCAAAGTTGAAACTCGATCGTGCGTTTTCGCTAGACTTGGGCTTAAAGGGTGTGAAAATAGCTCGGAACATTACGAAAGTTGGCGTGGACGCTCATCTACCAATGTGACATCCAAATCCATTCTCAAATTTAAATTCCGAGAAGTTTGTCAAAGTTGAAAATCGACCGTGCATTTTCGCTAGTATTAGGCATAAAGGGTGAGAAAATAGTTCGGAACGTCACGAAAGTTGGCGTGCGTATTTGTCTACCAACGGGACATCCAAATCTATGCTAAATTTTCATTTCCAAGAAGTTGGTCAAATTCAAAACTCGACCGTGCGTTTTCGCTCGACTTGAGCTTAAAGGGCGTGAAATTAGCTTGTAATGTGACGAAAGTTGGCGTGCGCAATGTCTACCAACGGGACATCGAAATCTATGCTCAATTTTTAATTCCGAGAAGTTGGTCAAATTCGAAACTCGACCGTGCGTTTTTGCTAGACTTAGGCTTAAAGGGTGAGAAAATAGCTCAGAACGTCACGAAAGTTGGCGTGCGCATTTGTCTACCAACGGGACATCCAAATCTATGCTCAATTTTCCATTCCGAGAAGTTTGTCAAATTCGAAACTCGATCGTGCGTTTTCGCTAGACTTGGGCTTAAAGGGGGAGAAAATAGCTCGGAACGTCACGAAAGTTGGTGTGGACGCTTGTCTACCAATGGGACATCCAAAACTATTCTCAAATTTCAATTCCGAGAAGTTGGTCAAAGTTGAAACTCGATCGTGCGTTTTCGCTAAAGTTGGGCTTAAAGGGTGTGAAAATAGCTCGGAACGTCACGAAAATTGGCGTGGACGCTCGTCTACCAATTTGACATCCAAATCTATTCTCAAATTTAAATTCTGAGAAGTTGGTCAAAGTTGAAAATCGGCCATGCATTTTCGCTAGACTTAGGCTTAAAGGGGGAGAAAATAGCTCGGA
The DNA here is from genome assembly GCA_027924585.1 of Larix kaempferi. Taxonomy (NCBI): domain Eukaryota; kingdom Viridiplantae; phylum Streptophyta; class Pinopsida; order Pinales; family Pinaceae; genus Larix; species Larix kaempferi. The sequence continues at coordinate 867,909 of BSBM01001502.1, read as the reverse complement.
ACGTCACGAAAGTTGGCGTGCGCATTTGTCTACCAACGGGACATCCAAATCTATGCTCAATTTTCAATTGCGAGAGGTTGGTCAAAGTTGAAAATCGATCGTGCGTTTTCCCTAGACTTGGGCTTAAAGGGTGTGAAATTAGTTCGGAACGTCACGAAAGTTGGCGTGGTTACTTGTCTACCAATCGGAAATCCAAATCTATTCTCAAATTTCAATTCCAAGAAGTTGGTCAAAGCCGAAACTCCACCGTGCGTTTTTGCTAGACTTGGGCTTAAAGGGGGAGAAAATAGCTCGGAACGTCACGAAAGTTGGTGTGGACGCTTGTCTACCAATGGGAGATCCAAAACTATTCTCAAATTTCAATTCTGAGAAGTTGGTCACAGTTGAAACACGATCGTGCGTTTTCGCTAGACTTGGGCTTAAAGGGGAAGAAAATAGCTCGGAACATCACGAAAGTTGGTGTGGACGCTTGTCTACCAATGGGACATCCGAAACTATTCTCAAATTTCAATTCCGAGAAGTTGGTCAAAGTTGAAACTCGATCGTGCGTTTTCGCTAGACTTGGGCTTAAAGGGGGAGAAAATAGCTCGGAACGTCACGAACGTTGGTGTGGACGCTTGTCTACCAATGGGACATCCAAAACTATTCTCAAATTTCAATTCCGAGAAGTTGGTCAAAGTTGAAACTGGATCGTGCGTTTTCGCTAGACTTGGACTTAAAGGGTGTGAAAATAGCTCGGAACGTTACGAAAGTTGGCGTGGACGCTCATCTACCAATTTGACATCCAAATCCATTCTCAAATTTAAATTCTGAGAAGTTGCTCAAAGTTGAAAATCGACCCTACGTTTTCGCTAGACTTAGGCTTAAAGGGTGAGAAAATAGCTCGGAACGTCACGAAAGTTGGCGTGTGCATTTGTCTACCAACGGTACATCCAAATCTATGCTCAATTTTCAATACCGAGAAGTTGGTCGAATTTGAAACTCGACCGTGCGTTTTCGCTAGACTTGGGCTTAAAGGGGGAGAAAATAGCTCGGAATGTCACGAAAGTTGGTGTGGACGCTTGTCTACCAATGGGACATCCAAAACTGTTCTCAAATTTATATTTTTAGAAGTTGGTCAAAGTTGAAAATCGACCGTGCATTTTCGCTAGACTTGGGATTAAAGGGCGAGAAAATAGCTCGGAATGTCACGAAAGTTGGCGTGCGCATTTGTCTACCAACGGGACATCCAAATCTATGCTCAATTTTTAATTCCGAGAAGTGGGTCAAATTCGAAACTCGACCGTGTGTTTTCACTAGACTTAGGCTTAAAGGGTGAGAAAATAGCTCGGAACGTCACGAAAGTTGGCGTGCGCATTTGTCTACTAACGGGACATCCAAATCTATGCTCAATTTTCAATTCCGAGAAGTTGGTCAACTTCGAAACTCGACCGTGCATTTTCGCTAGACGTGGGCTTAAAGGGGGAGAAAATAGATCGAAACGTCATGAAAGTTGGCGTGGACCTACCAATGTGACATCCAAATCTATTCTCAAATTTATATTTCGAGAAGTCGGTCAAAGTTGAAAATCGACCGTGCATTTTCGCTAGACTTGCGATTAAAGGGCGAGAAAATAGCTCGGAACGTCACGAAAGTTGGCATGCGCATTTGCCTACCATCGGGACATCCAAATCTATGCTCAATTTTCAATTCCGAGAAGTTGGTCAAATTCGAAACTCGACCGTGCGTTTTCGCTAGACTTGGGCTTAAAGGGGGAGAAAATAGCTCGGAACGTCACGAAAGTTGGTGTGTACGCTTGTCTACCAATGGGACATCCAAAACTATTCTCAAATTTCAATTCCAAGAATTTAATCAAAGTTGAAACTCGATCGTGCATTTTCGCTAGTCTTGGGCTTAAAGGGTGTGAAAGTAGCTCGGAACGTTTCGAAAGTTGGCGTGGACGCTTGTCTACCAATGTGACATCCAAATCCATTCTCAAATTTAAATTCCGAGATTTTGGTCAAAGTTGAAACTCGATCGTGCGTTTTCGCTAGACTTGGGCTTAAAGGGGGAGAAAATAGATGGGAACGCCACGAAAGTTGGCATGGACACTTGTCTACCAATGTGACATCCAAATCCATTCTCAAATCTAAATTCCGAGAAGTTGGTCAAAGTTGGAACTTGATCGTGCGTTTTCGATAGAGTTGGGCTTAAAGGGGCAAAAAATAGCTCGGAACGTCACGAAAGTTGGTGTGGACGCTTGTCTACCAATGGGACATCCAAAACTATTCTCAAATTTCAATTCCGAGAATTTAATCAAAGTTGAAACTCGATCGTGCGTTTTCGCTAGACTTGGGCTTAAAGGGTGTCAAAATAGCTCGGAACGTTACGAAAGTTGGCGTGGACGCTCGTCTACCAATGTGACATCCAAATCCATTCTCAAATGTAAATTCTGAGAAGTTTGTCAAAGTTGAAAATCGACCGTGCATTTTCGCTAGACATAGGCATAAAGCGTGAGAAAAGAGCTTGGAACGTCACGAAAGTTGGCATGCGCATTTGTCTACTAACGGGACATCCAAATCTATGCTAAATTTTCAATTTCGAGAAGTTGGTCAAATTCAAAACTCGACCTTGCATTTTCGCTAGACTTAGGCTTAAAGGGTGAGAAAATAGCTCGGAACGTCACGAAAGTTGGCGTGCGCATTTGTCTACCAACGGGACATCCAAATCTATGCTCAATTTTCAATTCCGAGAAGTTGATAAAATTCGAAACTCGACAGTGCGTTTTCGCTAGACTTGGGCTTAAAGGGGGAGAAAATAGCTCGTAACGTCACAAAAGTTGGTGTGGACGCTTGTCTACCAATGGGGCATCCAAAACTATTCTCAAATTTCAATTCCGAGAATTTAATCAAAGTTGAAACCCGATCGTGCGTTTTCGCTAGACTTGGGCTTAAAGGGTGTGAAAATAGCTCGGAACGTTTCGAAAGTTGGCGTGGACGCTCGTCTACCAATGTGCCATCCAAATCCATTCTCAAATTTAAATTCCGAGAAGTTGGTCAAAGTTGAAACCCGATCGTGCATTTTTGCTAGACTTGGGCTTAAAGGTTGTGAAAATAGCTTCGAACATCACGAAAGTTGGCGTGGACGTTCTTCTACCAATGTGACATCCAAATCTATTCACAAATTTAAATTCCGAGAAGTTGGTCAAAGTTGAAAATCGACCATGGATTTTCGCTAGACTTAAGATTAAAGGGTGAGAAAATAGCTCGGAATGTCACAAAAGTTGGCGTGCGCATTTGTCTACCAACGGGACATCCAAATCTATGCCCAATTTTTAATTCCGAGAAGTTTGTCAAATTCATAACTCGACCGTGCGTTTTCGCTAGACTTAGGCTTAAAGGGTGAGAAAATAGCTCGGAACGTCACAAAAGTTGGCTTGCGCATTTGTCTACCAACAGGACATCCAAATCTATGCTCAATTTTCAATTCCGAGAAGTTGGTCAAATTCGAAACTCGACCGTGCGTTTTCGCTAGACTTGGGCTTAAAGGGGTAGAAAATAGCTCGGAACGTCACGAAAGTTGGTGTGGACGCTTGTCTACCAATGGGACATCCAAAACTATTCTCAAATTTCAATTCCGAGAAGTTGGACAAAGTTGAAACTCGATCGTGCGTTTTCGCTAGACTTTGGCTTAAAGGGTGTGAAAATAGCTCGGAACGTCACGAAAGTTGGCGTGGACGCTTGTCTACCAATGTGACATGCAAATCTATTCTCATATTTCAATTCCGAGAAGTTGGTCAAAGTTGAAACTCGATCGTGATTTTTCGATAGACTTGGGCTTAAGGGGTGTGAAATTAGCTCGTAATCTCACGAAAGTTGGCTTGCGTACTTGTCTACCAATGGGACATCCAAATCTATTCTCATATTTCAATTCCGAGAAGTTGGTCAAAGTCGAAACGCCACCATGTGTTTTCGCTAGACTTGAGCTTAAAGGGTGTGAAATTAGCTCGTAATGTGACTAAAGTTGTTTTGCACGAATGTCTACAAATGGGACATCCAAATCTATGCTCAATTTTCAATTCCGAGATGTGGGTGAAATTCGTAACTCGATCGTGCGTATTCGCTAGACTTGGGCTTAAAGGGTGTTAAAATAGCTCGGAACGTCACGAATGTTGGCGTGGATGCTCGTCTACCAATGGGACATCCAAATCTATTCTCAAATTTAAATTCTGAGAAGTTGGTCAAAGTTGAAAATCGATCGTGCATTTTCGCTAGACTTGCGCTTAAAGGGTGAGAAAATAGCTCGGAACGTCACGAAAGTTGGCGTGTGCACTTATCTACCAACGGGACATCCAAATCCACTCTCAAATTTAAATTCCGAGAAGTTGGTCAAAGTTGAAAATCTACCGTGCATTTTTGCTAGACTTAGGCTTAAAGCGTGAGAAAATAGCTCGGAATGTCATGAAAGTTGGCGTGCACATTTGTCTACCAACGGGACATCCAAATCTATGCTCAATTTTCAATTCCGAGAAGTTGGTCAAATTCGAAACTCGACCGTGCGTTTTCGCTAGATTTGGGCTTAAAGGGGGAGAAAATTGCTCGGTACGTCACGAAAGTTGGTGTGGACGCTTGTCTACCAATGGGACATCCAAAACTATTCTCAAATTTCAATTCCGAGAAGTTGGTCGAAGTTGAAACTCGATCGTGCGTTTTCGCTAGAATTGGGCTTAAAGGATGTGAATTTAGCTCGTAATGTCACGAAAGTTGCTGTGCACGCATGTCTACAAATGGGACATCCAAATCTATTCTCAAATTTAAATTCCGAGAAGTTGGTCAAAGTTGAAAATTGACCGTGCGTTTTCGCTAGACTTGGCCTTAAAGGGCGAGAAAATAGCTTGGAACGTCACGAAAGTTGCTGTGCATGCATTTTTACAAATGGGACATCCAAATCTGTTCTCAATTTTCAATTCCGAGAAGTAGCTCAAATTCGAAACACGACCGTGCATTTTCTCTAGAGTTGGGCTTAAAGGGGAAGAAAATATCTCGGAACGTCACGAAAGTTTGCATGTGCACTTGTCTACCAACGGGACATCCAAATCCATTCTCAAATTTAAATTCCGAGAAGTTGGTCAAAGTTGAAAATCGACCTTGCATTTTCGCTAGACTTCGGCTTAAAGGGGGAGAAAATAACTTGGAACTTCACGAAAGTTGGTGTGGACGCTTGTCTACCAATGGGACATCCAAAACTATTCTCAAATTTCAATTCCGAGAAGTTGGTCAAAGTTGAAACTCGATCGTGCGTTTTCGCTAGACTTGAGCTTAAAGGGGGAGAAAATAGCTCGGAACGTCAAGAAAGTTGGCATGGACGCTCGTCTACCAATGTGACATCCAAATCTATTCTCAAATTTAAATTCTGAGAAGTTGGTCAAAGTTGAAAATCGACCGTGCATTTTCGCTAGACTTGGGCTTAAAGCGTGAGAATAGCTCGGAACGTCACGAAAGTTGGCATGGACGCTCGTCTACCAATGTGACATCCAAATATATTCTCAAATTTATATTCCAAGAAGTTGGTCAAAGTAGAAAATCGACCGTGCATTTTCGCTAGACTTGGGCTTAAAGCGTGAGAATAGCTCGGAACGTCACGAAAGTTGGCATGGACGCTCGTCTACCAATGTGACATCCAAATATATTCTCAAATTTATATTCCAAGAAGTTGGTCAAAGTAGAAAATCGACCGTGCATTTTCGCTAGACTTGAGCTTAAAGGGTGTGAAATTAGTTCGTAATGTGACAAAAGTTGGCGTGCGTTTTTGTCTATAAACGGGACATCCAAATCTATGCTCAATTTTTAATTCCGAGAAGTTGGTCAAATTCGAAACTCAACCGTGCGTTTTTGCTAGACTTAGGCTTAAAGGGTGAGAAAATAGATCGGAACGTCACGAAAGTTAGCGTGCACATTTGTCTACCAACGGGACATCCAAATCTATGCTCAATTTTCAATTTCGAGAAGTTGGTCAAATTCGAAACTCGACCGTGCGTTTTCGCTAGACTTGGGCTTAAAGAGGGAGAAAATAGCTCGGAACGTCACGAAAGTTGGTGTGGACACTTGTCTACCAATGGGACATCCAAAACTATTCTCAAATTTCAATTCCGAGCATTTAATCAAAGTTGAAACTCGATCGTGCGTTTTCGCTAGACTTGGGCTTAAAGGGTGTGAAAATAGCTCGGAACATTACGAAAGTTGGCGTGGACGCTCATCTACCAATGTGACATCCAAATCCATTCTCAAATTTAAATTCTGAGAAGTTTGTCAAAGTTAAAAATCGACCGTGCATTTTCGCTAGACTTAGGCATAAAGGGTGAGAAAATAGTTCGGAACGTCACGAAAGTTGGTGTGCGCATTTGTCTACCAACGGGACATCCAAATCTATGCTAAATTTTCATTTCCAAGAAGTTGGTCAAATTCAAAACTTGACCGTGCGTTTTCGCTCGACTTGAGCTTAAAGGGCGTGAAATTAGCTTGTAATGTGACGAGAGTTGGCGTGCGCAATGTCTACCAACGGGACATCGAAATCTATGCTCAATTTTTAATTCCGAGAAGTTGGTCAAATTTGAAACTCGACCGTGCGTTTTCGCTAGACTTAGGCTTAAAGGGTGAGAAAATAGCTCAGAACGTCACGAAAGTTGGCGTGCGCATTTGTCTACCAACGGGACATCCAAATATATGCTCAATTTTCCATTCCGAGAAGTTGGTCAAATTCGAAACTCGACCATGCGTTTTCGCTAGACTTGGGCTTAAAGGGGGAGAAAATAGCTCGGAACGTCACGAAAGTTGGTGTGGACGCTTGTCTACCAATGGGACATCCAAAACTATTCTCAAATTTCAATTCCGAGAAGTTGGTCAAAGTTGAAAATCGATCGTGCATTTTCGCTAGACTTGCGCTTAAAGGGTAAGAAAATAGCTCGGAACGTCACGAAAGTTGGCGTGTGCACTTATCTACCAACGGGACATCCAAATCCATTCTCAAATTTAAATTCCGAGAAGTTGGTCAAAGTTGAAAATCGACCGTGCATTTTCGCTAGACTTGGGCTTAAAGGGGGAGAAAATAGCTCGGAACGTCATGAAAGTTAGTGTGGACGCTTGTCTACCAATGAGACATCCAAAACAATTCTCAAATTTCAATTCCGAGAAGTTGGTCAAAGTTGAAACTCGATCGTGCGTTTTCGCTAGACTTGGGCTTAAAGGGTGTGAAAATAGCTCGGAATGTAACGAATGTTGGTGTGGATGCTTGTCTACCAATGGCACATCCAAAACTATTCTCAAATTTCAATTCCGAGAAGTTGGTCAAAGTTGAAACTCGATCATGCGTTTTCGCTAGACTTGGGCTTAAAGGGCATGAGAATAGCTCGGAACGTCAAGAAAGTTGGCATGGACGCTCATCTACCAATGTGACATCCAAATCTATTCTCAAATTTAAATTCCGAGAAGTTGGTCAAAGTTGAAAATCGCCCGTGCATTTTCGCTAGACTTGGGCTTAAAGCGTGAGAATAGCTCGGAACGTCACGAAAGTTGGCATGGACGCTCGTCTACCAATGTGACATCCAAATATATTCTCAAATTTATATTCCGAGAAGTTGGTCAAAGTAGAAAATCGACCGTGCATTTTCGCTAGACTTGAGCTTAAAGGGTGTGAAATTAGCTCGTAATGTGACAAAAGTTGGCGTGCGTTTTTGTCTATAAACGGGACATCCAAATCTAGGCTCAATTTTTAATTCCGAGAAGTTGGTCAAATTCGAAACTCGACCGTGCGTTTTTGCTAGACTTAGGCTTAAAGGGTGAGAAAATAGATCGGAACGGCACGAAAGTTGGCGTGCACATTTGTCTACCAACGGGACATCCAAATCTATGCTCAATTTTCAATTTCGAGAAGTTTGTCAAATTCGAAACTCGACCGTGCGTTTTCGCTAGACTTGGGCTTAAAGGGGGAGAAAATAGCTCGGAACGTCACGAAAGTTGGTGTGGACACTTGTCTACCAATGGGACATCCAAAACTATTCTCAAATTTCAATTCAGAGAATTTAATCAAAGTTGAAAGTCGATCGTGCGTTTTCGCTAGACTTGGGCTTAAAGGGTGTGAAAATAGCTCAGAACATTACGAAAGTTGGCGTGGACGCTCATCTACCAATGTGACATCCAAATCCATTCTCAAATTTAAATTCCGAGAAGTTTGTCAAAGTTGAAAATCGAGCCTGCATTTTCGCTAGACTTAGGCATAAAGGGTGAGAAAATAGTTCGGAACACACGAAAGTTGGCGTGCGCATTTGTCTACCAACGGGACATCCAGATCTATCCTAAATTTTCATTTCCAAGAAGTTGGTCAAACTCAAAACTCGACCGTGCGTTTTCGCTCGACTTGAGCTTAAAGGTCGTGAAATTAGGTTGTAATGTGACGAAAGTTGGCGTGCGCAATGTCTACCAACGGGACATCGAAATCTATGCTCAATTTTTAATTCCGAGAAGTTGGTCAAATTCGAAACTCGACCGTGCGTTTTCGCTAGACTTAGGCTTAAAGGTTGAGAAAATAGCTCAGAATGTCACGAAAGTTGGCGTGCGCATTTGTCTACCAACGGGACATCCAAATCTATGCTCAATTTTCCATTCCGAGAAGTTGGTCAAATTCGAAACTCGACCGTGCGTTTTCGCTAGACTTGGGCTTAAAGGGGGAGAAAATAGCTCGGAACGTCACGAAAGTTGGTGTGGACGCTTGTCTACCAATGGGACATCCAAAACTATTCTCAAATTTTAATTCCGAGAAGTTGGTCAAAGTTGAAACTCGATCGTGCGTTTTCGCTAAAGTTGGGCTTAAAGGGTGTGAAAATAGCTCGGAACGTCACGAAAATTGGCGTGGACGCTCGTCTACCAATTTGACATCCAAATCTATTCTCAAATTTAAATTCTGAGAAGTTGGTCAAAGTTGAAAATCGGCCATGCATTTTCGCTAGACTTAGGCTTAAAGGGGGAGAAAATAGCTCGGAACGTCACGAAAGTTGGCGTGCGCATTTGTCTACCAACGGGACATCCAAATCTATGCTCAATTTTCAATTGCGAGAGGTTGGTCAAAGTTGAAAATCGATCGTGCGTTTTCCCTAGACTTGGGCTTAAAGGGTGTGAAATTAGCTCGGAACGTCACGAAAGTTGGCGTGGGCACTTGTCTACCAATCGGAAATCCAAATCTATTCTCAAATTTCAATTCCAAGAAGTTGGTCAAAGCCGAAACTCGACCGTGCGTTTTCGCTAGACTTGGGCTTAAAGGGGGAGAAAATAGCTCGGAACGTCACGAAAGTTGGTGTGGACGCTTGTCTACCAATGGGAGATCCAAAACTATTCTCAAATTTCAATTCTGAGAAGTTGGTCACAGTTGAAACTTGATCGTGCGTTTTCGCTAGACTTGGGCTTAAAGGGGAAGAAAATAGCTCGGAACATCACGAAAGTTGGTGTGGACGCTTGTCTACCAATGGGACATCCGAAACTATTCACAAATTTCAATTCCGAGAAGTTGGTCAAAGTTGAAACTCGATCGTGCGTTTTCGCTAGACTTAGGCTTAAAGGGGGAGAAAATAGCTCGGAACGTCACTTACGTTGGTGTGGACGCTTGTCTACCAATGGGACATCCAAAACTATTCTCAAATTTCAATTCCGAGAAGTTGGTCAAAGTTGAAACTGGATCGTGCGTTTTCGCTAGACTTGGACTTAAAGCGTGTGAAAATAGCTCGGAACGTTACGAAAGTTGGCGTGGACGCTGGTCTACCAATTTGACATCCAAATCCATTCTCAAATTTAAATTCTGAGAAGTTGCTCAAAGTTGAAAATCGACCCTGCGTTTTCGCTAGACTTAGGCTTAAAGGGTGAGAAAATAGCTCCGAACGTCACGAAAGTTGGCGTGTGCATTTGTCTACCAACGGGACATCCAAATCTATGCTCAATTTTCAATACCGAGAAGTTGGTCGAATTTGAAACTCGACCGTGCGTTTTCGCTAGACTTGGGCTTAAAGGGGGAGAAAATAGCTCGGAACGTCACGAAAGTTGGTGTGGACGCTTGTCTACCAATGGGACATCCAAAACTGTTCTCAAATTTATATTTTGAGAAGTTGGTCAAAGTTGAAAATCGACCGTGCATTTTCGCTAGACTTGGGATTAAAGGGCGAGAAAATAGCTCGGAATGTCACGAAAGTTGGCGTGCGCATTTGTCTACAACCGGGACATCCAAATCTAAGCTCAATTTTTAATTCCGAGAACTGGGTCAAATTCGAAACTCGACCGTGCGTTTTCGCTAGACTTAGGCTTAAAGGGTGACAAAATAGCTCGAAACGTCACGAAAGTTGGCGTGCGCATTTGTCTACTAACGGGACATCCAAATCTATGCTCAATTTTCAATTCCGAGAAGTTGGTCAACTTCGAAACTCGACCGTGCGTTTTCGCTAGACGTGGGCTTAAAGGGGGAGAAAATAGATCGAAACGTCACGAAAGTTGGCGTGGACCTACCAATGTGACATCCAAATCTATTCTCAAATTTATATTTCGAGAAGTCGGTCAAAGTTGAAAATCGACCGTGCATTTTCGCTAGACTTGCGATTAAAGGGCGAGAAAATAGCTCGGAATGTCACGAAAGTTGGCGTGCGCATTTGTCTACCAATGGGATATTCAAATCTATGGTCAATTTTTAATTCCGAGAAGTTGGTCAAATTCGAAACTCGACCGTGCGTTTTCGCTAGACTTAGGCTTAAAGGGTGAGAAAATAGCTCGGAACGTCACGAAAGTTGGCATGCGCATTTGCCTACCATCGGGACATCCAAATCTATACTCAATTTTCAATTCCGAGAAGTTGGTCAAATTCGAAACTCGACCGTGCGTTTTCGCTAGAATTGGGCTTAAAGGATGTGAAATTAGCTCGTAATGTCACAAAAGTTGGTTTGCGCGCATGTCTACCAATGGGACATCCAAATCTATTGCCAATTTTCATTTCCGAGAAGTTGGCCAAAGATGAAACGCGATCGTGCGTTTTCTCTAGAGTTGGGCTTAAAGGGTGTGAAAATAGCTCGGAACGTCACGAAAGTTGGCGTGGACGCACGTCTACCAATGTGATATCCAAATCTATTCTCAAATTTGAATTGCGAGAAGTTGGTCAAAGTTGAAAATCGATCATGCGTTTTCCCTAGACTTGGCCTTAAAGGGTGTGAAATTAGCTCGTAACGTCACGAAAGTTGGCGTGGGCACTTGTCTACCAATGGGACATCCAAATCTATTCCCAATTTTCAATTCCGAGAAGTTGGCCAAAGATGAAACGCGATCGTGCGTTTTCTCTAGAGTTGGGCTTAAAGGGTGTGAAAATAGCTCGAAACGTCACGAAAGTTGGCGTGGACACTCGTCTACCAATGTGACATCCAAATCTATTCTCAAATTTGAATTGCGAGAAGTTGGTCAAAGTTGAAAATCGATCGTGCGTTTTCCCTAGACTTGGGCTTAAAGGGTGTGAAATTAGCTCGGAACGTCACGAAAGTTGGCGTGGGCACTTGTCTACCAATCGAAAATCCAAATCTATTCTCAAATTTCAATTCCAAGAAGTTGGTCAAAGCCGAAACTCGACCGTGCGTTTTCGCTAGACTTGGGCTTAAAGGGGGAGAAAATAGCTCGGAACGTCACGAAAGTTGGTGTGTACGCTTGTCTACCAATGGGACATCCAAAAATATTCTCAAATTTCAATTCAAAGAATTTAATCAAAGTTGAAACTCGATCGTGCGTTTTCGCTAGTCTTAGGCTTAAAGGGTGTGAAAGTAGCTCGGAACGTTTCGAAAGTTGGCGTGGACGCTTGTCTACCAATGTGACATCCAAATCCATTCTCAAATTTAAATTCCGAGATTTTGGTCAAAGTTGAAACTCGATCGTGCGTTTTCGCTAGACTTGGGCTTAAAGGGGGAGAAAATAGATGGGAACGCCACGAAAGTTGGCATGGACACTTGTCTACCAATGTGACATCCAAATCCATTCTCAAATCTAAATTCCGAGAAGTTGGTCAAAGTTGGAACTCGATCGTGCGTTTTCGCTAGAGTTGGGCTTAAAGGGGCAAAAAATAGCTCGGAACGTCACAAAAGTTGGTGTGGACGCTTGTCTACCAATGGGACATCCAAAACTATTCTCAAATTTCAATTCCGAGAATTTAATCAAAGTTGAAACTCGATCGTGCGTTTTCGCTAGACTTGGGCTTAAAGGGTGTCAAAATAGCTCGGAACGTTACGAAAGTTGGCGTGGACGCTCGCCTACCAATGTGACATCCAAATCCATTCTCAAATTTAAATTCCGAGAAGTTTGTCAAAGTTGAAAATCGACCGTGCATTTTCGCTAGACATAGGCATAAAGGGTGAGAAAAGAGCTTGGAACGTCACGAAATTTGGCGTGCGCATTTGTCTACTAACGAGACATCCAAATCTATGCTAAATTTTCAATTCCGAGAAGTTGATCAAATTCGAAACTCGACCATGCGTTTTCGCTCGACTTGAGCTTAAAGGGTGTGAAATTAGCTTGTAATGTGACGAAAGTTGGCGTGCGCATTTGTCTACCAATGGGACATCCAAATCTATGCTAAATTTTCAATTCCAAGAAGTTGGTCAAATTCGAAACTCGACCGTGCATTTTCGCTAGACTTAGGCTTAAAGGGTGAGAAAATAGCTCGGAACGTCACGAAAGTTGGCGTGCGCATTTGTCTACCAACGGGACATCCAAATCTATGCTCAATTTTCAATTCCGAGAAGTTGATCAAATTCGAAACTCGACAGTGCGTTTTCGCTAGACTTGGGCTTAAAGGGGGAGAAAATAGCTCGTAACGTCACAAAAGTTGGTGTGGACGCTTGTCTACCAATGGGGCATCCAAAACTATTCTCAAATTTCAATTCCGAGAATTTAATCAAAGTTGAAACCCGATCGTGCGTTTTCGCTAGACTTGGGCTTAAAGGGTGTGAAAATAGCTCGGAACGTTTCGAAAGTTGGCGTGAACGCTCGTCTACCAATGTGCCATCCAAATCCATTCTCAAATTTAAATTCCGAGAAGTTGGTCAAAGTTGAAACCCGATCGTGCATTTTTGCTAGACTTGGGCTTAAAGGGTGTGAAAATAGCTTCGAACATCACGAAAGTAGGCGTGGACGTTCTTCCACCAATGTGACATCCAAATCTATTCACAAATTTAAATTCTGAGAAGTTGGTCAAAGTTGAAAATCGACCCTGGATTTTCGCTACACTTAGGATCAAATGGTGAGAAAATAGCTCGGAACGTCACAAACGTTGGCTTGCGCATTTGTCTACCAACGGGACATCCAAATCTATGCTCAATTTTCAATTCCGAGAAGTTGGTCAAATTCGAAACTCGACCGTGCGTTTCGCTAGATTTGGGCTTAAAGGGGGAGAAAATAGCTCGGAACGTCACGAAAGTTGGTGTGGACGCTTGTCTACCAATGGGACATCCAAAACTATTCTCAAATTTCAATTCTGAGAAGTTGGACAAAGTTGAAACTCGATCGTGCGTTTTCGCTAGACTTGGGCTTAAAGGGTGTGAAAATAGCTCGGAACGTCACGAAAGTTGGCGTGGACGCTCGTCTACCAATGTGACATCCAAATCTATTCTCATATTTCAATTACGAGAAGTTGGTCAAAGTTGAAACTCGATCGTGATTTTTCGCTAGACTTGGGCTTAAGGGGTGTGAAATTAGCTTGTAATCTCACGAAAGTTGGCTTGCGTACTTGTCTACCAATGGGACATCCAAATCTATTCTCATATTTCAATTCCGAGAAGTTGGTCAAAGTCTACAAATGTGACTAACGTTGTTTTGCGCGAATGTCTACAAATGGGACATCCAAATCTATGCTCAATTTTCAATTCTGAGATGTTGGTGAAATTCGTAACTCGATCGTGCGTATTCGCTAGACTTGGGCTTAAAGGGTGTTAAAATAGCTCGGAACGTCACGAATGTAGGCGTGGACGCTCGTCTACCAATGGGACATCCAAATCTATTCTCAAATTTAAATTCTGAGAAGTTGGTCAAAGTTGAAAATCGATCGTGCATTTTCGCTAGACTTGCGCTTAAAGGGTGAGAAAATAGCTCGGAACGTCAAGAAAGTTGGCGTGTGCACTTATCTACCAACGGGACATCCAAATCCACTCTCAAATTTAAATTCCGAGAAGTTGGTCAAAGTTGAAAATCTACCGTGCATTTTTGCTAGACTTAGGCTTAAAGCGTGAGAAAATAGCTCGGAACGTCACGAAAGTTGGCGTGCACATTTGTCTACCAACGGGACATCCAAATCTATGCTCAATTTTCAATTCCGAGAAGTTGGTCAAATTCGAAACTCGACCGTGCGTTTTCGCTAGATTTGGGCTTAAAGGGGGAGAAAATAGCTCGGTACGTCACGAAAGTTGGTGTGGACGCTTGTCTACCAATGGGACATCCAAAACTATTCTCAAATTTCAATTCCGAGAAGTTGGTCGAAGTTGAAACTCGATCGTGCGTTTTCGCTAGAATTGGGCTTAAAGGGTGTGAAATTAGCTCGTAATGTCACGAAAGTTGCTGTGCACGCATGTCTACAAATGGGACATCCAAATCTATTCTCAAATTTAAATTCCGAGAAGTTGGTCAAAGTTGAAAATTGACCGTGCGTTTTCGCTAGACTTGGGCTTAAAGGGCGAGAAAATAGCTTGGAACGTCACGAAAGTTGCTGTGCATGCATGTCTACAAATGGGACATCCAAATCTATTCTCAAATTTCAATTCCGAGAAGTAGCTCAAATTCGAAACACGACTGTGCATTTTCTCTAGAGTTGGGCTTAAAGGGGAAGAAAATATCTCGGAACGTCACGAAAGTTGGCATGTGCACTTGTCTACCAACGGGACATCCAAATATATTTTCAAATTTCAACTCCCAAAAGCTGGTCAAAGTCGAAACGCCACCATGCGTTTTAGTTAGACTTGAGCTTAAAGGGTGTGAAATTAGCTCGTAACGTCACGAAAGTTGTTGTGCGTGCATGTCTACAAATGGGACATCCAAATCTATTCTCAATTTTCAATTCCGAGAAGTAGGTCAAAGCCGAAACACGATCGTGCATTTTCTCTAGAGTTGGGCTTAAAGCGGAAGAAAATAGCTCGGAACGTCTTGAAAGTTGCATGTGCACTTATCTACCAACGGGACATCCAAATCCATTCTCAAATTTAAATTCCGAGAAGTTGGTCAAAGTTGAAAATCGAACATGCATTTTCGCTAGACTTGGGCTTAAAGGGGGAGAAAATAACTCGGAACGTCACGAAAGTTGGTGTGGACGCTTGTCTACCAATGGGACATCCAAAACTATTCTCAAATTTCAATTCCGAGAAGTTGGTCAAAGTTGAAACTCGATCGTGCGTTTTCGCTAGACTTGGGTTTAAACGGTGTGAAAATAGCTCGGAACGTCACGAAAGTTGGCGTGAACGCTCGTCTACCAATGTGACATCCAAATCTATTCTCAAATTCAAATTCCGAGAAGTTGGTCAAAGTTGAAAATCGACCGTGCAATTTCGCTAGACTTAGGCTTAAAGGATGATAAAATAGCTTGGAACGTCACGAAAGTTGGCATGGACGCTCGTCTACCAATGTGACATCCAAATCTATTCTCAAATTTAAATTCCGAGAAGTTGGTCAAAGTTGAAAATAGACCGTGCATTTTCGCTAGACTTAGGCTTAAAGCGTGAGAATAGCTCGGAACGTCACGAAAGTTGGCATGGACGCTCGTCTACCAATGTGACATCCAAATATATTCTCAAATTTATATTCCGAGAAGTTGGTCAAAGTAGAAAATCGACCGTGCATTTTCGCTAGACTTGAGCTTAAAGGGTGTGAAATTAGCTCGTAATGTGACAAAAGTTGGCGTGCGTTTTTGTCTATAAACGGGACATCCAAATCTATGCTCAATTTTTAATTCCGAGAAGTTGGTCAAATTCGAAACTCGACCGTGCGTTTTTGCTAGACTTAGGCTTAAAGGGTGAGAAAATAGATCGGAACGTCACGAAAGTTGGCGTGCACATTTGTCTACCAACGGGACATCCAAATCTATGCTCAATTTTCAATTTCGAGAAGTTGGTCAAATTCGAAACTCGACCGTGCGTTTTCGCTAGACTTGGGCTTAAAGGGGGAGAAAATAGCTCGAAACGTCACGAAAGTTGGTGTGGACACTTGTCTACCAATGGGACATCCAAAACTATTCTCAAATTTCAATTCCGAGAATTTAATCAAAGTTAAAACTCGATCGTGCGTTTTCGCTAGACTTGGGCTTAAAGGGTGTGAAAATAGCTCCGAACATTACGAAAGTTGGCGTGGACGCTCATCTACCAATGTGACATCCAAATCCATTCTCAAATTTAAATTCTGAGAAGTTTGTCAAAGTTGAAAATCGACCGTGCATTTTCGCTAGACTTAGGCATAAAGGGTGAGAAAATAGTTCGGAACGTCACGAAAGTTGGCGTGCGCATTTGTCTACCAACGGGACATCCAAATCTATGATAAATTTTCATTTACAAGAAGTTGGTCAAATTCAAAACTCGACCATGTGTTTTCGCTCGACTTGAGCTTAAAGGGCGTGAAATTAGCTTGTAATGTGACGAAAGTTGGCGTGCGCAATGTCTACCAACGGGACATCGAAATCTATGCTCAATTTTTAATTCCGAGAAGTTGGTCAAATTCGAAACTCGACCGTGCGCTTTCGCTAGACTTAGGCTTAAAGGGTGAGAAAATAGCTCGGAACGTCACGAAAGTTGGCGTGCGCATTTGTCTACCAACGGGACATCCAAATCTATGCTCAATTTTCAATTCCGAGAAGTTGATCAAATTCGAAACTCGACAGTGCGTTTTCGCTAGACTTGGGCTTAAAGGGGGAGAAAATAGCTCGTAACGTCACAAAAGTTGGTGTGGACGCTTGTCTACCAATGGGGCATCCAAAACTATTCTCAAATTTCAATTCCGAGAATTTAATCAAAGTTGAAACCCGATCGTGCGTTTTCGCTAGACTTGGGCTTAAAGGGTGTGAAAATACCTCGGAACGTTTCGAAAGTTGGCGTGGACGCTCGTCTACCAATGTGCCATCCAAATCCATTCTCAAATTTAAATTCCGAGAAGTTGGTCAAAGTTGAAACCCGATCGTGCGTTTTTGCTAGACTTGGGCTTAAAGGGTGTGAAAATAGCTTCGAACATCACGAAAGTTGGCGTGGACGTTCTTCTACCAATGTGACATCCAAATCTATTCACAAATTTAAATTCTGAGAATTTGGTCAAAGTTGAAAATCGACCATGGATTTTCGCTACACTTAGGATTAAAGGGTGAGAAAATAGCTCGGAATGTCACGAAAGTTGGCGTGCGCATTTGTCTACCAACGGGACATCCAAATCTATGCTCAATTTTTAATTCCGAGAAGTTTGTCAAATTCATAACTCGACTGTGCGTTTTCGCTAGACTTAGGCTTAAAGGGTGAGAAAATAGCTCGGGACGTCACAAAAGTTGGCTTGCGCATTTGTCTACCAACGGGACATCCAAATCTATGCTCAATTTTCAATTCCGAGAAGTTGGTCAAATTCGAAACTCGACCGTGCGTTTTCGCTAGACTTGGGCTTAAAGGGGTAGAAAATAGCTCGGAACATCACGAAAGTTGGTGTGGACGCTTGTCTACCAATGGGACATCCAAAACTATTCTCATATTTCAATTCCGAGAAGTTGGTCAAAGTTTAAACTCGATCGTGATTTTTCGCTGGACTTGGGCTTAAGGGGTGTGAAATTAGCTCGTAATCTCACGAAAGTTGGCTTGCGTACTTGTCTACCAATGGGACATCCAAATCTATTCTCATATTTCAATTCCGAGAAGTTGGTCAAAGTTGAAACGCCACCATGTGTTTTCGCTAGACTTGAGCTTAAAGGGTATGAAATTAGCTCGTAATGTGACTAAAGTTGTTTTGCATGAATGTCTACAAATGGGACATCCAAATCTATGCTCAATTTTCAATTCCGAGATGTTGGTGAAATTCGTAACTCGATCGTGCGTATTCGCTAGACTTGGGCTTAAAGGGTGTTAAAATAGCTCGGAACGTCACGAATGTTGGCGTGGATGCTCGTCTACCAATGGGACATCCAAATCTATTCTCAAATTTAAATTCTGAGAAGTTGGTCAAAGTTGAAAATCGATCGTGCATTTTCGCTAGACTTGCGCTTAAAGGGTGAGAAAATAGCTCGGAACGTCACGAAAGTTGGCGTGTGCACTTATCTACCAACGGGACATCCAAATCCACTCTCAAATTTAAATTGCGAGAAGTTGGTCAAAGTTGAAAATCTACCGTGCATTTTTTCTAGACTTAGGCTTAAAGCGTGAGAAAATAGCTCGGAAAGTCACGAAAGTTGGCGTGCACATTTGTCTACCAACGGGACATCCAAATCTATGCTCAATTTTCAATTCCGAGAAGTTGGTCAAATTCGAAACTCGACCGTGCGTTTTCGCTAGATTTGGGCTTGAAGGGGGAGAAAATAGCTCGGTACGTCACGAAAGTTGGTGTGGACGCTTGTCTACCAATGGGACATCCAAAACTATTCTCAAATTTCAATTCCGAGAAGTTGGTCGAAGTTGAAACTCGATCGTGCGTTTTCGCTAGAATTGGGCTTAAAGGATGTGAAATTAGCTCGTAATGTCACGAAAGTTGCTGTGCACGCATGTCTACAAATGGGACATCCAAATCTATTCTCAAATTTAAATTCTGAGAAGTTGGTCAAAGTTGAAAATTGACCGTGCGTTTTCACTAGACTTGGGCTTAAAGGGCGAGAAAATAGCTTGGAACGTCACGAAAGTTGCTGTGCATGCATGTCTACAAATGGGACATCCAAATCTGTTCTCAATTTTCAATTCCGAGAAGTAGCTCAAATTCGAAACACGACCGTGCATTTTCTCTAGAGTTGGGCTTAAAGGGGAAGGAAATATCTCGGAACGTCACAAAAGTTGGCATGTGCACTTGTCTACCAACGGGACATCCAAATATATTTTCAAATTTCAACTCCCAAAAGCTGGTCAAAGTCGAAACGCCACCATGCGTTTTAGTTAGAATTGAGCTTAAAGGGTGTGAAATTAGCTCGTAATGTCACGAAAGTTGTTGTGCGTGCATGTCTACAAATGGGACATCCAAATCTATTCTCAATTTTCATTACCGAGAAGTAGGTCAAAGCCGAAACACGATCGTGCATTTTCTCTAGAGTTGGGCTTTAAGCGGAAGAAAATAGCTCGGAACGTCTTGAAAGTTGACATGTGCACTTATCTACCAATGGGACATCCAAAACTATTCTCAAATTTCAATTCCGAGAAGTTGGTCAAAGTTGAAACTCGATCGTGCGTTTTCGCTAGACTTGGGTTTAAACGGTGTGAAAATAGCTCGGAACGTCACGAAAGTTGGCGTGAACGCTCGTCTACCAATGTGACATCCAAATTTATTCTCAAATTCAAATTCCGAGAAGTTGGTCAAAGTTGAAAATCGACCGTGCAATTTCGCTAGACTTAGGCTTAAAGGATGATAAAATAGCTTGGAACGTCACGAAAGTTTGCGTGCGCATTTGTCTACCAACGGGACATCCAAATCTCTGCTCAATTTTCAATTCCAAGAAGTTGGTCAAATTCGAAACTCGACCGTGCATTTTCGCTAGACTTGGGCTTAAAGGGGGAGAAAATAGCTCGGAACGTCATGAAAGTTAGTGTGGACGCTTGTCTACCAATGAGACATCCAAAACTATTCTCAAATTTCAATTCCGAGAAGTTGGTCAAAGTTGAAACTCGATCGTGCGTTTTCGCTAGACTTGGGCTTAAAGGGTGTGAAAATAGCTCGGAATGTAACGAATGTTGGTGTGGATGCTTGTCTACCAATGGCACATCCAAAACTATTCTCAAATTTCAATTCCGAGAAGTTGGTCGAATTCGAAACTCGACCGTGCGTTTTTGCTAGACTTAGGCTTAAAGGGTGAGAAAATAGATCGGAACGTCACAAAAGTTGGTATGCGCATTTGCCTACCATCGGGACATCCAAATCTATGCTCAATTTTCAATTCCGAGAAGTTGGTCAAATTCAAAACTCGACCGTTTTCGCTAGACTTGGGCTTAAAGGGGGAGAAAATAGCTCGGAACGTCACGAAAGTTGGTGTGTACGCTTGTCTACCAATGGGACATCCAAAACTATTCTCAAATTTCACTTCCAATAATTTAATCAAAGTTGAAACTCGATCGTGCGTTTTCGCTAGTCTTGGGCTTAGAGGGTGTGAAAGTAGCTCGGAACGTTTCGAAAGTTGGCGTGGACGCTTGTCTACAAATGTGACATCCAAATCCATTCTCAAATTTAAATTCCGAGATTTTGGTCAAAGTTGAAACTCGATCGTGCGTTTTCGCTAGACTTGGGCTTAAAGGGGGAGAAGATAGATGGGAACGCCACGAAAGTTGGCATGGACACTTGTCTAGCAATGTGACATCCAAATCCATTCTCAAATCTAAATTCCGAGAAGTTGGTCAAAGTTGGAACTCGATCGTGCGTTTTCGCTAGAGTTGGGCTTAAAGGGGCAAAAAATAGCTCGGAACGTCACGAAAGTTGGTGTGGACGCTTGTCTACCAATGGGACATCCAAAACTATTCTCAAATTTCAATTTCGAGAATTTAATCAAAGTTGAAACTCGATCGTGCGTTTTCGCTAGACTTGGGCTTAAAGGGTGTCAAAATAGCTCGGAACGTTACGAAAGTTGGCGTGGACGCTCGTCTACCAATGTGACATCCAAATCCATTCTCAAATTTAAATTCCGAGAAGTTTGTCAAAGTTGAAAATCGATCGTGCATTTTCGCTAGACATAGGCATAAAGGGTGAGAAAAGAGCTTGGAACGTCACGAAAGTTGGCGTGCGCATTTGTCTACTAACGGGACATCCAAATCTATGCTAAATTTTCAATTCCGAGAAGTTGATCAAATTCGAAACTCGACCATGCGTTTTCGCTCGACTTGAGCTTAAAGGGTGTGAAATTAGCTTGTAATGTGACGAAAGTTGGCGTGCGCATTTGTCTACCAATGGGACATCCAAATCTATGCTCAATTTTTAATTCCGAGAAGTTGGTCAAATTCGAAACTCGACCGTGCATTTTCGCTAGACTTAGGCTTACAGGATGAGAAAATAGCTCGGAACGTCACGAAAGTTGGCGTGCGCATTTGTCTACCAACGGGACATCCAAATCTATGCTCAATTTTCAATTCCGAGAAGTTGATCAAATTCGAAACTCAACCGTGCGTTTTCGCTAGACTTAGGCTTAAAGGGTGAGAAAATAGCTCGGAAGTTGGCTTGCGCATTTGTCTACCAACGGGACATCCAAATGTATGCTCAATTTTCAATTCCGAGAAGTTGGTCAAATTCGAAACTCGACCGTGCGTTTTCGCTAGACTTGGGCTTAAAGGGGTAGAAAATAGCTCAGAACGTCACGAAAGTTGGTGTGGACGCTTGTCTACCAATGGGACATCCAAAACTATTCTCAAATTTCAATTCCGAGAAGTTGGACAAAGTTGAAACTCGATCGTGCGTTTTCGCTAGACTTGGGCTTAAAGGGTGTGAAAATAGCTCGGAAAGTCACGAAAGTTGGCGTGGACGCTCGTCTACCAATGTGACATCCAAATCTATTCTCATATTTCAATTCCGAGAAGTTGGTCAAAGTTGAAACTCGATCGTGATTTTCGCTAGACTTGGGCTTAAAGGGGTAGAAAATAGCTCGGAACGTCACGAAAGTTGGTGTGGACGCTTGTCTACCAATGGGACATCCAAAACTATTCTCAAATTTCAATTCCGAGAAGTTGGACAAAGTTGAAACTCGATCGTGCGTTTTCGCTAGACTTGGGCTTAAAGGGTGTGAAAATAGCTCGGAACGTCACGAAAGTTGGCGTGGACGCTCGTCTACCAATGTGACATCCAAATCTATTCTCATATTTCAATTCCGAGAAGTTGGTCAAAGTTGAAACTCGATCGTGATTTTTCGCTAGACTTGGGCTTAAGGGGTGTGAAATTAGCTCGTAATCTCACGAAAGTTGGCTTGCGTACTTGTCTACCAATGGGACATCTAAATCTATTCTCATATTTCAATTCCGAGAAGTTGGTCAAAGTCGAAACGCCACCATGTGTTTTCGCTAGACTTGAGCTTAAAGGGTGTGAAATTAGCTCGTAATGTGACTAAAGTTGTTTTGCGCGAATGTCTACAAATGGGACATCCAAATCTATGCTCAATTTTCAATTCCGAGATGTTGGTGAAATTCGTAACTCGATCGTGCGTATTCGCTAGACTTGGGCTTAAAGGGTGTTAAAATAGCTCGGAACGTCACGAATGTTGGCGTGGATGCTCGTCTACCAATGGGACATCCAAATCTATTCTCAAATTTAAATTCTGAGAAGTTGGTCAAAGTTGAAAATCGATCGTGCATTTTCGCTAGACTTGCGCTTAAAGGGTGAGAAAATAGCTCGGAACGTCACGAAAGTTGGCGTGTGCACTTATCTACCAACGGGACATCCAAATCCACTCTCAAATTTAAATTCCGAGAAGTTGGTCAAAGTTGAAAATCTACCGTGCATTTTTGCTAAACTTAGGCTTAAAGCGTGAGAAAATAGCTCGGAACGTCACGAAAGTTGGCGTGCACATTTGTCTACCAACGGGACATCCAAATCTATGCTCAATTTTCAATTCCGAGAAGTTGGTCAAATTCGAAACTCGACCGTGCGTTTTCGCTAGATTTGGGCTTAAAGGGGGAGAAAATAGCTCGGTACGTCACGAAAGTTGGTGTGGACGCTTGTCTACCAATGGGACATACAAAACTATTCTCAAATTTCAATTCCGAGAAGTTGGTCGAAGTTGAAACTCGATCGTGCGTTTTCGCTAGAATTGGGCTTAAAGGATGTGAAATTAGCTCGTAATGTCACGAAAGTTGCTGTGCGCGCATGTCTACAAATGGGACATCCAAATCTATTCTCAAATTTAAATTCCGAGAAGTTGGTCAAAGTTGAAAATTGACCGTGCGTTTTCGCTAGACTTGGGCTTAAAGGGCGAGAAAATAGTTTGGAACGTCACGAAAGTTGCTGTGCATGCATGTCTACAAATGGGACATCCAAATCTGTTCTCAATTTTCAATTCCGAGAAGTAGCTCAAATTCGAAACACGACCGTGCATTTTCTCTAGAGTTGGGCTTAAAGGGGAAGAAAATATCTCGGAACGTCACGAAAGTTGCATGTGCAATTGTCTACCAACGGGACATCCAAATATATTTTCAAATTTCAACTCCCAAAAGCTGGTCAAAGTCGAAACGCCACCATGCATTTTATTTAGACTTGAGCTTAAAGGGTGTGAAATTAGCTCGTAACGTCACGAAAGTTGTTGTGCGTGCATGCATGTCTACAAATGGGACATCCAAATCTATGCTCAATTTTTAATTCCGAGAAGTTGGTCAAATTCGAAACTCGACCGTGCGTTTTTGCTAGACTTAGGCTTAAAGGGTGAGAAAATAGATCGGAACATCACGAAAGTTGGCGTGCACATTTGTCTACCAACGGGACATCCAAATCTATGCTCAATTTTCAATTTCGAGAAGTTGGTCAAATTTGAAACTCGACCGTGCGTTTTCGCTAGACTTGGGCTTACAGGGGGAGAAAATAGCTCGGAACGTCACGAAAGTTGGTGTGGACGCTTGTCTACCAATGGGAGATCCAAAACTATTCTCAAATTTCAATTCTGAGAAGTTTGTCACAGTTGAAACTCGATCGTGCGTTTTCGCTAGACTTGGGCTTAAAGGGGAAGAAAATAGCTCGGAACATCACGAAAGTTGGTGTGGATGCTTGTCTACCAATGGGACATCCGAAACTATTCTCAAATTTCAATTCTGAGAAGTTGGTCTAAGTTGAAACTCGATCGTGCGTTTTCGCTAGACTTGGGCTTAAAGGGGGAGAAAATAGCTCGGAACGTCACGAACGTTGGTGTGGACGCTTGTCTACCAATGGGACATCCAAAACTATTCTCAAATTTCAATTCCGAGAAGTTGGTCAAATTTGAAACTGGATCGTGCGTTTTCGCTAGACTTGGACTTAAAGGGTGTGAAAATAGCTCGGAACGTTACGAAAGTTGGCGTGGACGCTCGTCTACCAATTTGACATCCAAATCCATTCTCAAATTTAAATTCCGAGAAGTTGCTCAAAGTTGAAAATCGACCGTGCGTTTTCGCTAGACTTAGGCTTAAAGGGTGAGAAAATAGCTCGGAACGTCACGAAAGTTGGCGTGTGTCTACTAACGGGACATCCAAATCTATGCTCAATTTTCAATACTGAGAAGTTGGTCGAATTTGAAACTCGACCGTGCGTTTTCGCTAGACTTGGGCTTAAAGGGGGAGAAAATAGCTCGAAACGTCACGAAAGTTGGTGTGGACGCTTGTCTACCAATGGGACAGACAAAACTGTTCTCAAATTTATATTTTGAGAAGTTGGTCAAAGTTGAAAATCGACCGTGGATTTTCGCTAGACATGGGCTTAAAGCGTGAGAATAGCTCGGAACGTCACGAAAGTTGGCATGGACGCTCGTCTACCAATGTGACATCCAAATATATTCTCAAATTTATATTCCGAGAAGTTGGTCAAAGTAGAAAATCGACCGTGCATTTTCGCTAGACTTGAGCTTAAAGGGTGTGAAATTAGCTCGTAATGTGACAAAAGTTGGCGTGCGTTTTTGTCTATAAACGGGACATCCAAATCTATGCTCAATTTTTAATTCCGAGAAGTTGGTCAAATTCGAAACTCGACCGTGCGTTTTTGCTAGACTTAGGCTTAAAGGGTGAGAAAATAGATCGGAACGTCACGAAAGTTGTCGTGCACATTTGTCTACCAACGGGACATCCAAATCTATGCTCAATTTTCAATTTCGAGAAGTTGGTCAAATTCGAAACTCGACCGTGCGTTTTCGCTAGACTTGGGCTTAAAGGGGGAGAAAATAGCTCGGAACGTCACGAAAGTTGGTGTGGACGCTTGTCTACCAATGGGACATCCAAAACTATTCTCAAATTTCAAATCCGAGAAGTTGGTCAAAGTTGAAACTCGATCGTGCGTTTTTGCTAAAGTTGGGCTTAAAGGGTGTGAAAATAGCTCGGAACGTCACGAAAATTGGCGTGGACGCTCGTCTACCAATTTGACATCCAAATCTATTCTCAAATTTAAATTTTGAGAAGTTGGTCAAAGTTGAAAATCGGCCATGCATTTTCGCTAGACTTAGGCTTAAAGGGGGAGAAAATAGCTCGGAACGTCACGAAAGTTGGCGTGCGCATTTGTCTACCAATGGGACATCCAAATCTATGCTCAATTTTCAATTCCGAGAAGTTGGTTAAATTCGAAACTCGACCATGCGTTTTCGCAAGACTTGGGCTTAAAGGGGGAGAAAATAGCTCGGAACGTCACGAAAGTTGGTGTGGACACTTGTCTACCAATGGGACATCAAAAACTATTCTCAAATTTCAATTCCGAGAAGTTGGTCAAAGTTGAAACTTGATCGTGCGTTTTCACTAGAATTGGGCTTAAAGGATGTGAAATTAGCTCGTAATATCACAAAAGTTGGTTTGTGCGCATGTCTACCAATGGGACATCCAAATCTATTCCCAATTTTCAATTCCGAGAAGTTGGCCAAAGATGAAACGCGATCGTGCGTTTTCTCTAGAGTTGGGCTTAAAGGGTGTGAAAATAACTCGGAACGTCACGAAAGTTGGCGTGGACGCTCGTCTACCAATGTGACATCCAAATCTATTCTCAAATTTGAATTGCGAGAAGTTGGTCAAAGTTGAAAATCGATCGTGCGTTTTCCCTAGACTTGGGCTTAAAGGGTCTGAAATTAGCTCGGAACGTCACGAAAGTTGGCGTGGGCACTTGTCTACCAATCGGAAATCCAAATCTATTCTCAAATTTCAATTCCAAGAAGTTGGTCAAAGCCGAAACTCGACCGTGCGTTTTCATTAGACTTGGGCTTAAAGGGGGAGAAAATAGCTCGGAACGTCACGAAAGTTGGTGTGGACGCTTGTCTACCAATGGGAGATCCGAAACTATTCTCAAATTTCAATTCCGAGAAGTTGGTCAAAGTTGAAACTCGATCGTGCGTTTTCGCTAGACTTGGGCTTAAAGGGGGAGAAAATAGCTCGGAACGTCACGAACGTTTGTGTGGACGCTTGTCTACCAATGGGACATCCAAAACTATTCTCAAATTTCAATTCCGAGAAGTTGGTCAAAGTTGAAACTCGATCGTGCGTTTTCGCTAGACTTGGACTTAAAGGGTGTGAAAATAGCTCGGAACGTTACGAAAGTTGGCGTGGACACTCGTCTACCAATTTGACATCCAAATCCATTCTCAAATTTAAATTCCGAGAAGTTGCTCAAAGTTGAAAATCGACCGTGCGTTTTCGATAGACTTAGGCTTAAAGGGTGAGAAAATAGCTCGGAACGTCACGAAAGTTGGCGTGTGCATTTGTCTACCAACGGGACATCCAAATCTATGCTCAATTTTCAATACCGAGAAGTTGGTCGAATTTGAAACTCGACCGTGCGTTTTCGCTAGACTTGGGCTTAAAGGGGGAGAAAATAGCTCGGAACGTCACGAAAGTTGGTGTGGACGCTTGTCTACCAATGGGACATCCAAAACTATTCTCAAATTTCAATTCCGAGAAGTTGGTCAAAGTTGAAACTCAATCGTGCGTTTTCGCTAGACTTGGGCTTAAAGGGTGTGAAAATAGCTCGGAACGTTTCGAAATTTGGCGTGGACGCTCGTCTACCAATGTGCCATCCAAATCCATTCTCAAATTTAAATTCCGAGAAGTTGGTCAAAGTTGAAACCCGATCCTGCGTTTTTGCTAGACTTGGGCTTAAAGGGTGTGAAAATAGCTTCGAACATCACGAAAGTTGGCGTGGACGTTCTTCTACCAATGTGACATCCAAATCTATTCACAAATTTAAATTCCGAGAAGTTGGTCAAAGTTGAAAATCGACCATGGATTTTCGCTACACTTAGGATTAAAGGGTGAGAAAATAGCTCGGAATGTCACGAAAGTTGGCGTGCGCATTTGTCTACCAACGGGACATCCAAATGTATGCTCAATTTTCAATTCCGAGAAGTTGGTCAAATTCGAAACTCGACCGTGCGTTTTCGCTAGACTTGGGCTTAAAGGGGTAGAAAATAGCTCGGAACGTCACGAAAGTTGATGTGCACGCTTGTCTACCAATGGGACATCCAAAACTATTCTCAAATTTCAATTCCGAGAAGTTGGACAAAGTTGAAACTCGATCGTGCGTTTTCGCTAGACTTGGGCTTAAAGGGTGTGAAAATAGCTCGGAACGTCACGAAAGTTGGCGTGGACGCTCCTCTACCAATGTGACATCCAAATCTATTCTCATATTTCAATTCCAAGAAGTTGGTCAAAGTTGAAACTCGATCGTGATTTTTCGCTAGACTTGGGCTTAAGGGGTGTGAAATTAGCTCGTAATCTCACGAAAGTTGGCTTGCGTACTTGTATACCAATGGGACATCCAAATCTATTCTCATATTTCAATTCCGAGAAGTTGGTCAAAGTCGAAACGCCACCATGTGTTTTCGCTAGACTTGAGCTTAAAGGGTGTGAAATTAGCTCGTAATGTGACTAAAGTTGTTTTGCGCGAATGTCTACAAATGGGACATCCAAATCTATGCTCAATTTTCAATTCCGAGATGTTGGTGAAATTCGTAACTCGATCGTGCGTATTCGCTAGACTTGGGCTTAAAGGGTGTTAAAATAGCTCGGAACGTCACGAATGTTGGCGTGGATGCTCGTCTACCAATGGGACATCCAAATCTATTCTCAAATTTAAATTATGAGAAGTTGGTCAAAGTTGAAAATCGATCGTGCATTTTCGCTAGACTTGCGCTTAAAGGGTGAGAAAATAGCTCGGAACGTCACAAAAGTTGGCGTGTGCACTTATCTACCAACGGGACATCCAAATCCACTCTCAAATTTAAATTCCGAGAAGTTGGTCAAAGTTGAAAATCTACCGTGCATTTTTGCTAGACTTAGGCTTAAAGCGTGAGAAAATAGCTCGGAACGTCACGAAAGTTGGCGTGCACATTTGTCTACAACCGGGACATCCAAATCTATGCTCAATTTTCAATTCCGAGAAGTTGGTCAAATTCGAAACTCGACCGTGCGTTTTCGCTAGATTTGGGCTTAAAGGGGGAGAAAATAGCTCGGTACATCACGAAAGTTGGTGTGGACGCTTGTCTACCAATGGGACATCCAAAACTATTCTCAAATTTCAATTCCGAGAAGTTGGTCAAAGTTGAAACTCGATCGTGCGTTTTCACTAGAATTGGGCTTAAAGGGTGTGAAATTAGGTCGTAATGTCACGAAAGTTGCTGTGCACGCATGTCTACAAATGGGACATCCAAATCTATTCTCAAATTTAAATTCCGAGAAGTTGGTCAAAGTTGAAAATTGACCGTGCGTTTTCGCTAGACTTGGGCTTAAAGGGCGAGAAAATAGCTTGGAACGTCACGAAAGTTGCTATGCATGCATGTCTACAAATGGGACATCCAAATCTGTTCTCAATTTTCAATTCCGAGAAGTAGCTCAAATTCGAAACACGACCGTGCATTTTCTCTAGAGTTGGGCTTAAAGGGGAAGAAAATATCTCGGAACGTCACGAAAGTTGGCATGTGCACTTGTCTACCAACGGGACATCCAAATATATTTTCAAATTTCAACTCCCAAAAGCTGGTCAAATTCGAAACGCCACCATGCGTTTTAGTTAGACTTGAGCTTAAAGGGTGTGAAATTAGCTCGTAATGTGACAAAAGTTGGCGTGCGTTTTTGTCTATAAACGGGACATTCAAATCTATGCTCAATTTTTAATTCCGAGAAGTTGGTCAAAGCCGAAACTCGACCGTAGCGTTTTTGCTAGACTTAGGCTTAAAGGGTGAGAAAATAGATCGGAACGTCACGAAAGTTGGCGTGCACATTTGTCTACCAACGGGACATCCAAATCTATGCTCAATTTTCAATTTCGAGAAGTTGGTCAAATTCGAAACTCGACCGTGCGTTTTCGCTAGACTTGGGCTTAAAGGGGTAGAAAATAGCTTGGAACATTACGAAAGTTGGCGTGGACGCTCATCTACCAATGTGACATCCAAATCCATTCTCAAATTTAAATTCCGAGAAGTTTGTCAAAGTTGAAAATCGACCGTGCATTTTCGCTAGACTTAGGCATAAAGGGTGAGAAAATAGTTCGGAACGTCACGAAAGTTGGCGTGCACATTTGTCTACCAACGGGACATCCAAATCTATGCTAAATTTTCATTTCCAAGAAGTTGGTCAAATTCAAAACTCGACCGTCGCGTTTTCGCTCGACTTGAGCTTAAAGGGCGTGAAATTAGCTTGTAATGTGACGAAAGTTGGCGTGCGCAATGTCTACCAACGGGACATCGAAATCTATGCTCAATTTTTAATTCCGAGAAGTTGGTCAAATTCGAAACTCGACCGTGCGCTTTCGCCAGACTTAGGCTTAAAGCGTGAGAAAATAGCTCAGAACGTCACGAAAGTTGGCGTGCGCATTTTTCTACCAACGGGACATCCAAATCTATGCTCAATTTTCCATTCCGAGAAGTTGGTCAAATTCGAAACTCGACCGTGCTTTTTCGCTAGACTTGGGCTTAAAGGGGGAGAAAATAGCTCGGAACGTCACGAAAGTTGGTGTGGACGCTTGTCTACCAATGGTACATCCAAAACTATTCTCAAATTTCAATTCCGAGAAGTTGGTCAAAGTTGAAACTCGATTGTGCGTTTTCGCTAAAGTTGGGCTTAAAGGGTTTGAAAATAGCTCGGAACGTCACGAAAATTGGCGTGGACGCTCGTCTACCAATTTGACATCCAAATCTATTCTCAAATTTAAATTCTGAGAAGTTGGTCAAAGTTGAAAATCGGCCATGCATTTTCGCTAGACTTAGGCTTAAAGGGGGAGAAAATAGCTCGGAACGTCACGGAAGTTGGCGTGCGCATTTGTCTACCAACGGGACATCCAAATCTATGCTCAATTTTCAATTCCGAGAAGTTGGTTAAATTCGAAACTCGACCGTGCGTTTTCGCAAGACTTGGGCTTAAAGGGGGAGAAAATAGCTCGGAACGTCACGAAAGTTGGTGTGGACACTTGTCTACCAATGGGACATTCAAAACTATTGTCAAATTTCAATTCCGAGAAGTTGGTCAAAGTTGAAACTTGATCGTGCGTTTTCGCTAGAATTGGGCTTAAAGGATGTGAAATTAGCTCGTAATGTCACAAAAGTTGGTTTGCGCGCATGTCTACCAATGGGACATCCAAATCTATTCCCAATTTTCAATTCCGAGAAGTTGGCCAAAGATGAAACGCGATCGTGCGTTTTCTCTAGAGTTGGGCTTAAAGGGTGTGAAAATAGCTCGGAACGTCACGAAAGTTGGCGTGGACGCTCGTCTACCAATGTGACATCCAAATCTATTCTCAAATTTCAATTGCGAGAAGTTGGTCAAAGTTGAAAATCGATCGTGCGTTTTCCCTAGACTTGGGCTTAAAGGGTGTGAAATTAGCTCGGAATGTCACGAAAGTTGGCGTGGGCACTTGTCTACCAATCGGAAATCCAAATCTATTCTCAAATTTCAATTCCAAGAAGTTGGTCAAAGCCGAAACTCGACCGTGCGTTTTCGCTAGACTTGGGCTTAAAGGGGGAGAAAATAGCTCGGAACGTCACGAAAGTTGGTGTGGACGCTTGTCTACCAATGGGAGATCCAAAACTATTCTCAAATTTCAATTCTGAGAAGTTGGTCACAGTTGAAACTCGATCGTGCATTTTCGCTAGACTTGGGCTTAAAGGGGAAGAAAATAGCTCGGAACATCACGAAAGTTGGTGTGGACGCTTGTCTACCAATGGGACATCCGAAACTATTCTCAAATTTCAATTCCGAGAAGTTGGTCAAAGTTGAAACTCGATCGTGCGTTTTCGCTAGACTTGGGCTTAAAGGGGGAGAAGATAGCTCGGAACGTCACGAACGTTGGTGTGGACGCTTGTCTACCAATGGGACATCCAAAACTA
The DNA here is from genome assembly GCA_027924585.1 of Larix kaempferi. Classification (NCBI taxonomy): domain Eukaryota; kingdom Viridiplantae; phylum Streptophyta; class Pinopsida; order Pinales; family Pinaceae; genus Larix; species Larix kaempferi. The sequence continues at coordinate 836,727 of BSBM01001502.1, read as the reverse complement.
TTCTCAAATTTCAATTCCGAGAAGTTGGTCAAAGTTGAAACTGGATCGTGCGTTTTCACTAGACTTGGACTTAAAGGGTGTGAAAATAGCTCGGAACGTTACGAAAGTTGAAGTGGACGCTCGTCTACCAATTTGACATCCAAATCCATTCTCAAATTTAAATTCCGAGAAGTTGCTCAAAGTTGAAAATCGACCGTGCGTTTTCGCTAGACTTAGGCTTAAAGGGTGAGAAAATAGCTCGGAACGTCACGAAAGTTGGCGTGTGCATTTGTCTACCAACGGGACATCCAAATCTATGCTCAATTTTCAATACCGAGAAGTTGGTCGAATTTGAAACTCGACCGTGCGTTTTCGCTAGACTTGGGCTTAAAGGGGGAGAAAATTGCTCGGAACGTCACGAAAGTTGGTGTGGACGCTTGTCTACCAATGGGACATCCAAAACTGTTCTCAAATTTATATTTTGAGAAGTTGGTCAAAATTTAAAATCGACCGTGCATTTTCGCTAGACTTGGGATTAAAGGGCGAGAAAATAGCTCGGAATGTCACGAAAGTTGGCGTGCGCATTTGTCTACCAACGGGATATCCAAATCTATGGTCAATTTTTAATTCCGAGAAGTTGGTCAAATTCGAAACTCGACCGTGCGTTTTCGCTAGACTTAGGCTTAAAGGGTGAGAAAGCTCGGAACGTCACGAAAGTTGGCATGCGCATTTGCCTACCATCGGGACATCCAAATCTATGCTCAATTTCCAATTCCGAGAAGTTGGTCAAATTCGAAACTCAACCGTGCGTTTTCGCTAGTATTGGGCTTAAAGGGGGAGAAAATAGCTCGGAACGTCACGAAAGTTGGTGTGTACGCTTGTCTACCAATGGGACATCCAAAACTATTCTCAAATTTCAATTCCAAGAATTTAATCAAAGTTGAAACTCGATCGTGCGTTTTCGCTAGTCTTGGGCTTAAAGGGTGTGAAAGTAGCTCGGAACGTTTTGAAAGTTGGCGTGGACGCTTGTATACCAATGTGACATCCAAATCCATTCTCAAATCTTAATTCCGAGAATTTAATCAAAGTTGAAACTCGACCGTTGCGTTTTCGCTAGACTTGGGCTTAAAGGGTGTCAAAATAGCTCGGAACGTTACGAAAGTTGGCGTGGACGCTCGTCTACCAATGTGACATCCAAATCCATTCTCAAATTTAAATTCCGAGAATTTTGTCAAAGTTGAAAATCGACCGTGCATTTTCGCTAGACATAGGCATAAAGGGTTAGAAAAGAACTTGGAACGTCACGAAAGTTGGCGTGCGCATTTGTCTACTAACGGGACATCCAAATCTAAGCTAAATTTTCAATTCCGAGAAGTTGATCAAATTCGAAACTCGACCATGCGTTTTCGCTCGACTTAAGCTTAAAGGGTGTGAAATTAGCTTGTAATGTGACGAAAGTTGGCGTGCGCATTTGTCTACCAATGGGACATCCAAATCTATGCTCAATTTTTAATTCCGAGAAGTTGGTCAAATTCGAAACTCGACTGTGCATTTTCGCTAGACTTAGGCTTAAAGGGTGAGAAAATAGCTCGAAACGTCACGAAAATTGGCGTGCGCATTTGTCTACCAACGGGACATCCAAATCTATGCTCAATTTTCAATTCCGAGAAGTTGATCAAATTCAAAACTCGACAGTGCGTTTTCGCTAGACTTGGGCTTAAAGGGGGAGAAAATAGCTCGTAACGTCACAAACGTTGGTGTGGGCGCTTGTCTACCAATGGGGCATCCAAAACTATTCTCAAATTTCAATTCCGAGAATTTAATCAAAGTTGAAACCCGATCGTACGTTTTCGCTAGACTTGGGCTTAAAGGGTGTGAAAATAGCTCAGAACGTTTCGAAAGTTGGCGTGGACGCTCGTCTACCAATGTGCCATCCAAATCCATTCTCAAATTTAAATTCCGAGAAGTTGGTCAAAGTTGAAACCGGATCCTGCGTTTTTGCTAGACTTGGGATTAAAGGGTGTGAAAATAGCTTCGAACATCACGAAAGTTGGCGTGGACGTTCTTCTACCAATGTGACATCCAAATCTATTCACAAATTTAAATTCCGAGAAGTTGGTCAAAGTTGAAAATCGACCATGGATTTTCGCTACACTTAGGATTAAAGGGTGAGAAAATAGCTCGGAATGTCACGAAAGTTGGCGTGCGCATTTGTCTACCAACGGGACATCCAAATCTATGCTCAATTTTTAATTCCGAGAAGTTTGTCAAATTCATAACTCGACCGTTGCGTTTTCGCTAGACTTAGGCTTAAAGGGTGAGAAAATAGCTCGGAAGTTGGCTTGCGCATTTGTCTACCAACGGGACATCCAAATGTATGCTCAATTTTCAATTCTGAGAAGTTGGTCAAATTCAAAACTCGACCGTGCGTTTTCGCTAGACTTGGGCTTAAAGGGGTAGAAAATAGCTCGAAACGTCACGAAAGTTGGTGTGGACGCTTGTCTACCAATGGGACATCCAAAACTATTCTCAAATTTCAATTCCGAGAAGTTGGACAAAGTTGAAACTCGATCGTGCGTTTTCGCTAGACTTGGGCTTAAAGGGTGTGAAAATAGCTCGGAACGTCACGAAAGTTGGCGTGGACGCTCCTCTACCAATGTGACATCCAAATCTATTCTCATATTTCAATTCCGAGAAGTTGGTCAAAGTTGAAACTCGATCGTGATTTTTCGCTAGACTTGGGCTTAAGGGGTGTGAAATTAGCTCGTAATCTCACGAAAGTTGGCTTGCCTACTTGTCTACCAATGGGACATCCAAATCTATTCTCATATTTCAATTCCGAGAAGTTGGTCAAAGTCGAAACGCCACCATGTGTTTTCGCTAGACTTGAGCTTAAAGGGTGTGAAATTAGCTCGTAATGTGACTAAAGTTGTTTTGCGCGAATGTCTACAAATGGGACATCCAAATCTATGCTCAATTTTCAATTCCGAGATGTTGGTGAAATTCGTAACTCGATCGTGCGTATTCGCTAGACTTGGGCTTAAAGGGTGTTAAAATAGCTCGGAACGTCACGAATGTTGGCGTGGATGCTCGTCTACCAATGGGACATCCAAATCTATTCTCAAATTTAAATTCTGAGAAGTTGGTCAAAGTTGAAAATCGATCGTGCATTTTCGCTAGACTTGCGCTTAAAGGGTGAGAAAATAGCTCGGAACGTCACGAAAGTTGGCGTGTGCACTTATCTACCAACGGGACATCCAAATCCACTCTCAAATTTAAATTCCGAGAAGTTGGTCAAAGTTGAAAATCTACCGTGCATTTTTGCTATACTTAGGCTTAAAGCGTGAGAAAATAGCTCGGAACGTCACGAAAGTTGGCGTGCACATTTGTGTACCAACGGGACATCCAAATCTATGCTCAATTTTCAATTCCGAGAAGTTGGTCAAATTCGAAACTCGACCGTGCGTTTTCGCTAGATTTGGGCTTAAAGGGGGAGAAAATAGCTCGGTACGTCACGAAAGTTGGTGTGGACGCTTGTCTACCAATGGGACATCCAAAACTATTCTCAAATTTCAATTCCGAGAAGTTGGTCGAAGTTGAAACTCGATCGTGCGTTTTCGCTAGAATTGGGCTTAAAGGATGTGAAATTAGCTCGTAATGTCACGAAAGTTGCTGTGCACGCATGTCTACAAATGGGACATCCAAATCTATTCTCAAATTTAAATTCCGAGAAGTTGGTCAAAGTTGAAAATTGACCGTCGCGTTTTCGCTAGACTTGGGCTTAAAGGGCGAGAAAATAGCTTGGAACGTCACGAAAGTTGCTGTGCATGCATGTCTACAAATGGGACATCCAAATATGTTCTCAATTTTCAATTCCGAGAAGTAGCTCAAATTCGAAACACGGCCGTGCATTTTCTCTAGAGTTGGGCTTAAAGGGGAAGAAAATATCTCGGAACGTCACGAAAGTTGGCATGTGCACTTGTCTACCAACGGGACATCCAAATATATTTTCAAATTTCAACTCCCAAAAGCTGGTCAAAGTCGAAACGCCACCATGCGTTTTAGTTAGACTTGAGCTTAAAGGGTGTGAAATTAGCTCGTAACGTCACGAAAGTTGTTGTGCGTGCATGTCTACAAATGGGACATCCAAATCTATTCTCAATTTTCATTTTCGAGAAGTAGGTCAAAGCCGAAACACGATCGTGCATTTTCTCTAGATATGGGCTTAAAGCGGAAGAAAATAGCTCGGAACGTCTTGAAAGTTGACATGTGCACTTATCTACCAACGAGACATCTAAATCCATTCTCAAATTTAAATTCCGAGAAGTTGGTCAAAGTTGAAAATCGACCGTGCATTTTCGCTAGACTTGGGCTTAAAGGGGGAGAAAATAACTCGGAACGTCACGAAAGTTGGTGTGGACGCTTGTCTACCAATGGGACATCCAAAACTATTCTCAAATTTCAATTCCGAGAAGTTGGTCAAAGTTGAAACTCGATCGTGCGTTTTCGCTAAACTTGGGTTTAAACGGTGTGAAAATAGCTCGGAACGTCACGAAAGTTGGCGTGAACGCTCGTCTACCAATGTGACATCCAAATCTATTCTCAAATTCAAATTCCGAGAAGTTGGTCAAAGTTGAAAATCGACCGTGCAATTTCGCTAGACTTAGGCTTAAAGAATGATAAAATAGCTTGGAACGTCACGAAAGTTGGCGTGCGCATTTGTCTACCAACGGGACATCCAAATCTCTGCTCAATTTTCAATTCCGAGAAGTTGGTCAAATTCGAAACTCGACCGTACATTTTCGCTAGACTTGGGCTTAAAGGGGGAGAAAATAGCTCGGAACGTCATGAAAGTTAGTGTGGACGCTTGTCTACCAATGAGACATCCAAAAACTATTCTCAAATTTCAATTCCGAGAATTTGGTCAAAGTTGAAACTCGATCGTGCGTTTTCGCTAGACTTGGGCTTAAAGGGTGTGAAAATAGCTCGGAATGTAGCGAATGTTGGTGTGGATGCTTGTCTACCAATGGCACATCCAAAACTATTCTCAAATTTCAATTCCGAGAAGTTGGTCAAAGTTGAAACTCGATCATGCGTTTTCGCTAGACTTGGGCTTAAAGGGCGTGAGAATAGCTCGGAACGTCAAGAAAGTTGGCATGGACGCTCGTCTACCAATGTGACATCCAAATCTATTCTCAAATTTAAATTCCGAGAAGTTGGTCAAAGTTGAAAATCGACCGTGCATTTTCGCTAGACTTGGGCTTAAAGCGTGAGAATAGCTCAGAACGTCACGAAAGTTGGCATGGACGCTCGTCTGCCAATGTGACATCCAAATATATTCTCAAATTTATATTCCGAGAAGTTGGTCAAAGTAGAAAATCGACCGTTCATTTTCGCTAGACTTGAGCTTAAAGGGTGTGAAATTAGCTCGTAATGTGACAAAAGTTGGCGTGCGTTTTTGTCTATAAACGGGACATCCAAATCTATGCTCAATTTTTAATTCCGAGAAGTTGGTCAAATTCGAAACTCAACCGTGCGTTTTTGCTAGACTTAGGCTTAAAGGGTGAGAAAATAGATCGGAACGTCACGAAAGTTGGCGTGCACATTTGTCTACCAACGGGACATCCAAATCTATGCTCAATTTTCAATTTCGAGAAGTTGGTCAAATTCGAAACTCGACCGTGCGTTTTCGCTAGACTTGGGCTTAAAGGGGGAGAAAATAGCTCGGAACGTCACGAAAGTTGGTGTGGACACTTGTCTACCAATGGGACATCCAAAACTATTCTCAAATTTAAATTCCGAGAAGTTGGTCAAAGTTGAAACTTGATCGTGCATTTTCGCTAGACTTAGGCATAAAGGGTGAGAAAATAGTTCGGAACGTCACGAAAGTTGGCGTGCGCATTTGTCTACCAACGGGACATCCAAATCTATGCTAAATTTTCATTTCCAAGAAGTTGGTCAAATTCAAAACTCGACCGTGCGTTTTCGCTCAACTTGAGCTTAAACGGCGTGAAATTAGCTTGTAATGTGACGAAAGTTGGCGTGCGCAATGTCTACCAACGGGACATCGAAATCTATGCTCAATTTTTAATTCCGAGAAGTTGGTCAAATTCGAAACTCGACCGTGCGCTTTCGCTAGACTTAGGCTTAAAGGGTGAGAAAATAGCTCAGAACGTCACGAAAGTTTGCGTGCGCATTTGTCTACCAACGGGACATCCAAATCTATGCTCAATTTTCCATTCCGAGAAGTTGGTCAAATTCGAAACTCGACCGTGCGTTTTCGCTAGACTTGGGCTTAAAGGGGGAGAAAATAGCTCGGAACGTCATGAAAGTTGGTGTGGACGCTTGTCTACCAATGGGACATCCAAAACTATTTTTAAATTTCAATACCGAGAAGTTGGTCAAAGTTGAAACTCGATCGTGCATTTTCGCTAAAGTTGGGCTTAAAGGGTGTGAAAATAGCTCGGAACGTCACGAAAATTGGCGTGGACGCTCGTCTAACAATTTGACATCCAAAATCTATTCTTAAATTTAAATTCTGAGAAGTTGGTCAAAGTTGAAAATCGGCCATGCATTTTCGCTAGACTTAGGCTTAAAGGGGGAGAAAATAGCTCGGAACGTCACGAACGTTGGCGTGCGCATTTGTCTACCAACGGGACATCCAAATCTATGCTCAATTTTCAATTCCGAGAAGTTGGTTAAATTCGAAACTCGACCGTACGTTTTCGCAAGACTTGGGCTTAAAGGGGGAGAAAATAGCTCGGAACGTCACGAAAGTTGGTGTGGACACTTGTCTACCAATGGGACATCCAAATCTATTCCCAATTTTCAATTCCGAGAAGTTGGTCAAAGATGAAACGCGATCGTGCGTTTTCTCTAGAGTTGGGCTTAAAGGGTGTGAAAATAGCTCGGAACGTCACGAAAGTTGGCGTGGACGCTCGTCTACCAATGTGACATGCAAATCTATTCTCAAATTTGAATTGCGAGAAGTTGGTCAAAGTTGAAAATCGATCGTAGCGTTTTCCCTAGACTTGGGCTTAAAGGGTGTGAAATTAGCTCGGAACGTCACGAAAGTTGGCGTGGGCACTTGTCTACCAATCGGAAATCCAAATCTATTCTCAAATTTCAATTCCAAGAAGTTGGTCAAAGCCGAAACTCGACCGTGCGTTTTCGCTAGACTTGGGCTTAAAGGGGGAGAAAATAGCTCGGAACGTCACGAAAGTTGGTGTGGACGCTTTTCTACCAATGGGAGATCCAAAACTATTCTCAAATTTCAATTCTAAGAAGTTGGTCACAGTTGAAACTCGATCGTGCGTTTTCGCTAGACTTGGGCTTAAAGGGGAAGAAAATAGCTCGGAACATCACGAAAGTTGGTGTGGACGCTTGTCTACCAATGGGACATCCGAAACTATTCTCAAATTTCAATTCCGAGAAGTTGGTCAAAGTTGAAACTCGATCGTGCATTTTCGCTAGACTTGGGCTTAAAGGGGGAGAAAATAGCTCGGAACGTCACGAACGTTGGTGTGGACGCTTGTCTACCAATGGGACATCCAAAACTATTCTCAAATTTCAATTCTGAGAAGTTGGTCAAAGTTGAAACTGGATCGTGTGTTTTCGCTAGACTTGGACTTAAAGGGTGTGAAAATAGCTCGGAACGTTACGAAAGTTGGCGTGGACGCTCGTCTACCAATTTGACATCCAAATCCATTCTCAAATTTAAATTCCGAGAATTTGCTCAAAGTTGAAAATCGACCGTTAGCGTTTTCCCTAGACTTAGGCTTAAAGGGTGAGAAAATAGCTCGGAACGTCACGAAAGTTGGCGTGTGCATTTGTCTACCAACGGGACATCCAAATCTATGCTCAATTTTCAATACCGAGAAGTTGGTCGAATTTGAAACTCGACCGTTGCGTTTTCGCTAGACTTGGGCTTAAAGGGGGAGAAAATAGCTCGGAACGTCACGAAAGTTGGTGTGGACGCTTGTCTACCAATGGGACATCCCAAACTGTTCTCAAATTTATATTTTGAGAAGTTGGTCAATGTTGAAAATCGACCGTGCATTTTCGCTAGACTTGGGATTAAAGGGCGAGAAAATAGCTCGGAATGTCACGAAAGTTGGCGTGCGCATTTGTCTACCAACGGGACATCCAAATCTATGCTCAATTTTTAATTCCGAGAAGTGGGTCAATTTCGAAACTCGACTGTGCGTTTTCGCTAGACTTAGGCTTAAAGGGTGAGAAAATAGCTCGGAACGTCACGAAAGTTGGCGTGCGCATTTGTCTACTAATGGGACATCCAAATCTATGCTCAATTTTGAATTCCGAGAAGTTGGTCAACTTCGAAACTCGACCGTAGCGTTTTCGCTAGACGTGGGCTTAAAGGGGGAGAAAATAGATCGAAACGTCACGAAAGTTGGCGTGGACCTACCAATGTGACATCCAAATCTATTCTCAAATTTATATTTCGAGAAGTCGGTCAAAGTTGAAAATCGACCGTGCATTTTCGCTAGACTTGCGATTAAATGGCTAGAAAATAGCTCGGAATGTCACGAAAGTTGGCGTGCGCATTTGTCTACCAACGGGATATCCAAATCTATGGTCAATTTTTAATTCCGAGAAGTTGGTCAAATTCGAAACTCGACCGTTGCGTTTTCGCTAGACTTAGGCTTAAAGGGTGAGAAAATAGCTCGGAACGTCACGAAAGTTGGCATGCGCATTTGCCTACCATCGGGATATCCAAATCTATGCTCAATTTTCAATTCCGAGAAGTTGGTCAAATTCGAAACTCGACCGTCGCGTTTTCGCTAGACTTGGGCTTAAAGGGGGAGAAAATAGCTCGGAACGTCACGAAAGTTGGTGTGTACGCTTGTCTACCAATGGGACATCCAAAACTATTCTCAAATTTAAATTCCGAGATTTTGGTCAAAGTTGAAACTCGATCGTCGCGTTTTCGCTAGACTTGGGCTTAAAGGGGGAGAAAATAGATGGGAACGCCACGAAAGTTGGCGTGGACACTTGTCTACCAATGTGACATCCAAATCTATTCTCAAATTTAAATTCCGAGAAGTTGGTCAAAGTTGGAACTCGATCGTGCGTTTTCGCTAGAGTTGGGCTTAAAGGGGCAAAAAATAGCTCGGAACGTCACGAAAGTTGGTGTGGACGCTTGTCTACCAATGGGACATCCAAAACTATTCTCAAATTTCAATTCCGAGAATTTAATCAAAGTTGAAACTCGATCGTGCGTTTTCGCTAGACTTGGGCTTAAAGGGTGTCAAAATAGCTCGGAACGTTACGAAAGTTGGCGTGGACGCTCGTCTACCAATGTGACATCCAAATCCATTCTCAAATTTAAATTCCGAGAAGTTTTTCAAAATTGAAAATCGACCGTGCATTTTCGCTAGACATAGGCATAAAGGGTGAGAAAAGAGCTTGGAACGTCACGAAAGTTGGCGTGCGCATTTGTCTACTAACGGGACATCCAAATCTATGCTAAATTTTCAATTCCGAGAAGTTGATCAAATTCGTAACTCGACCATGCGTTTTCGCTCGACTTGAGCTTAAAGGGTGTGAAATTAGCTTGTAATGTGACGAAAGTTGGCGTGCACGCTCGTCTACCAATGTGACATCCAAATCTATTCTCAAATTCAAATTCCGAGAAGTTGGTCAAAGTTGAAAATCGACCATGCAATTTCGCTAGACTTAGGCTTAAAGGATGATAAAATAGCTTGGAACGTCATGAAAGTTGGCGTGCGCATTTGTCTACCAACGAGACATCCAAATCTCTGCTCAATTTTCAATTCCGAGAAGTTGGTCAAATTGGAAACTCGACCGTGCATTTTCGCTAGACTTGGGCTTAAAGGGGGAGAAAATAGCTCGGAACGTCATGAAAGTTTGTGTGGACGCTTGTCTACCAATGAGACTTCCAAAACTATTCTCAAATTTCAATTCCGAGAAGTTGGTCAAAGTTGAAACTCGATCGTGCGTTTTCGCTAGACTTGGGCTTAAAGGGTGTGAAAATAGCTCGGAATGTAACGAATGTTGGTGTGGATGCTTGTCTACCAATGGCACATCCAAAACTATTCTCAAATTTCAATTCCGAGAAGTTGGTCAAAGTTGAAACTCGATCATGCGTTTTCGCTAGACTTGGGCTTAAAGGGCGTGAGAATAGCTTGGAACGTCAAGAAAGTTGGCATGGACGCTCGTCTACCAATGTGACATCCAAATGTATTCTCAAATTTAAATTCCGAGAAGTTGGTCAAAGTTGAAAATCGACCGTGCATTTTCGCTAGACTTGGGCTTAAAGCGTGAGAATAGCTCGGAACGTCACGAAAGTTGGCATGGACGCTCGTCTACCAATGTGACATCCAAATATATTCTCAAATTTATATTCCGAGAAGTTGGTCAAAGTAGAAATCGACCGTGCATTTTCGCTAGACTTTAGCTTAAAGGGTGTGAAATTAGCTCGTAATGTGACAAAAGTTGGCGTGCGTTTTTGTCTATAAACGGGACATCCAAATCTATGCTCAATTTTTAATTCCGAGAAGTTGGTCAAATTCGAAACTCGACCGTGCGTTTTCGCTAGACTTAGGCTTAAAGGGTGAGAAAATAGCTCAGAACGTCACGAAAGTTGGCGTGCGCATTTGTCTACCAACGGGACATCCAAATCTATGCTCAATTTTCCATTCCGAGAAGTTGGTCAAATTCGAAACTCGACCGTGCGTTTTCGCTAGACTTGGGCTTAAAGGGGGAGAAAATAGCTCCGAACGTCACGAAAGTTGGTGTGGACGCTTGTCTACCAATGGGACATCTAAAACTATTCTCAAATTTCAATTCCGATAAGTTGGTGAAAGCTGAAACTCGATCGTGCGTTTTCGCTAAAGTTCTGCTTAAAGGGTGTGAAAATAGCTCGGAACGTCACGAAAATTGGCGTGGATGCTCATCTACCAATTTGACATCCAAATCTATTCTCAAATTTAAATTCTGAGAAGTTGGTCAAAGTTGAAAATCGGCCATGCATTTTCGCTAGACTTAGGCTTAAAGGGGGAGAAAATAGCTCGGAACGTCATGAAAGTTGGCGTGCGCATTTGTCTACCAATGGGACATCCAAATCTATTCTCATATTTCAATTCCGAGAAGTTGGTAAAAGTCGAAACGCCACCATGTGTTTTCGCTAGACTTGAGCTTAAAGGGTGTGAAATTAGCTCGTAATGTGACTAAAGTTGTTTTGCGCGAATGTCTACAAATGGGACATCCAAATCTATGCTCAATTTTCAATTCCGAGATGTTGGTGAAATTCGTAACTCGATCGTGCGTATTCGCTAGACTTGGGCTTAAAGGGTGTTAAAATAGCTCGGAACGTCACGAATGTTGGCGTGGATGCTCGTCTACCAATGGGACATCCAAATCTATTCTCAAATTTAAATTCTGAGAAGTTGGTCAAAGTTGAAAATCGATCGTGCATTTTCGCTAGACTTGCGCTTAAAGGGTGAGAAAATAGCTCGGAACGTCACGAAAGTTGGCGTGTGCACTTATCTACCAACGGGACATCCAAATCCACTCTCAAATTTAAATTCCGAGAATTTGGTCAAAGTTGAAAATCTACCGTGCATTTTTCCTAGACTTAGGCTTAAAGCGTGAGAAAATAGCTCGGAACGTCAGGAAAGTTGGCGTGCACATTTGTCTACCAACGGGACATCCAAATCTATGCTCAATTTTCAATTCCGAGAAGTTGGTCAAATTCGAAACTCGACCGTGCGTTTTCGCTAGATTTGGGCTTGAAGGAGGAGAAAATAGCTCGGTACGTCACGAAAGTTGGTGTGGACGCTTGTCTACCAATGGGACATCCAAAACTATTCTCAAATTTCAATTCCGAGAAGTTGGTCGAAGTTGAAACTCGATCGTGCGTTTTCGCTAGAATTGGGCTTAAAGGATGTGAAATTAGCTCGTAATGTCACGAAAGTTGTTGTGCACGCATGTCTACAAATGGGACATCCAAATCTATTCTCAAATTTAAATTCCGAGAAGTTGGTCAAAGTTGAAAATCGACCGTGCATTTTCGCTAGACTTGGGCTTAAAGCGTGAGAATAGCTCGGAACGTCACGAAAGTTGGCATGGACGCTCGTCTACCAATGTGACATCCAAATATATTCTCAAATTTATATTCCGAGAAGTTGGTCAAAGTAGAAAATCGACCGTGCATTTTCGCTAGACTTGAGCTTAAAGGGTGTGAAATTAGCTCGTAATGTGACAAAAGTTGGCGTGCGTTTTTGTCTATAAACGGGACATCCAAATCTATGCTCAATTTTTAATTCCCAGAAGTTGGTCAAATTCGAAACTCGACCGTGCGTTTTTGCTAGACTTAGGCTTAAAGGGTGAGAAAATAGATCGGAACGTCACGAAAGTTGGCGTGCACATTTGTCTACCAACGGGACATCCAAATCTATGCTCAATTTTCAATTTCGAGAAGTTGGTCAAATTCGAAACTCGACCGTAGCGTTTTCGCTAGACTTGGGCTTAAAGGGGGAGAAAATAGCTCGAACGTCACGAAAGTTGGTGTGGACACTTGTCTACCAATGGGACATCCAAAACTATTCTCAAATTTCAATTCCGAGAATTTAATCAAAGTTGAAACTCGATCGTGCGTTTTCGCTAGACTTGGGCTTAAAGGGTGTGAAAATAGCTCGGAACATTACGAAAGTTGGCGTGGACGCTCATCTACCAATGTGACATCCAAATCCATTCTCAAATTTAAATTCCGAGAAGTTTGTCAAAGTTGAAAATCGACCGTGCATTTTCGCTAGACTTAGGCATAAAGGGTGAGAAAATAGTTCGGAACGTCACGAAAGTTGGCGTGCGTATTTGGTCTACCAACGGGACATCGAAATCTATGCTAAATTTTTAATTCCGAGAAGTTGGTCAAATTCGAAACTCGACCGTGCGTTTTTGCTAGACTTAGGCTTAAAGGGTGAGAAAATAGCTCAGAACGTCACGAAAGTTGGCGTGCGCATTTGTCTACCAACGGGACATCCAAATCTATGCTCAATTTTCCATTCCATGAAGTTGGTCAAATTCGAAACTCGACCGTATGCGTTTTCGCTAGACTTGGGCTTAAAGGGGGAGAAAATAGCTCGGAACGTCACGAAAGTTGGTGTGGACGCTTGTCTACCAATGGGACATCCAAAACTATTCTCAAATTTCAATTCCGAGAAGTTGGTCAAAGTTGAAACTCGATCGTGCGTTTTCGCTAAAGTTGGGCTTAAAGGGTGTGAAAATAGCTCGGAACGTCACGAAAATTGGCGTGGACGCTCGTATACCAATTTGACATCCAAATCTATTCTCAAATTTAAATTCTGAGAAGTTGGTCAAAGTTGGAAAATCGGCCATGCATTTTCGCTAGACTTAGGCTTAAAGGGGGAGAAAATAGCTCGGAACGTCACGAAAGTTGGCGTGCGCATTTGTCTACCAACGGGACATCCAAATCTATGCTCAATTTTTCAATTGCGAGAGGTTGGTCAAAGTTGAAAATCGATCGTGCGTTTTCCCTAGACTTGGGCTTAAAGGGTGTGAAATTAGTTCGGAACGTCACGAAAGTTGGCGTGGTTACTTGTCTACCAATCGGAAATCCAAATCTATTCTCAAATTTCAATTCCAAGAAGTTGGTCAAAGCCGAAACTCCACCGTGCGTTTTTGCTAGACTTGGGCTTAAAGGGGGAGAAAATAGCTCGGAACGTCACGAAAGTTGGTGTGGACGCTTGTCTACCAATGGGAGATCCAAAACTATTCTCAAATTTCAATTCTGAGAAGTTGGTCACAGTTGAAACACGATCGTAGCGTTTTCGCTAGACTTGGGCTTAAAGGGGAAGAAAATAGCTCGGAACATCACGAAAGTTGGTGTGGACGCTTGTATACCAATGGGACATCCGAAACTATTCTCAAATTTCAATTCCGAGAAGTTGGTCAAAGTTGAAACTCGATCGTACGTTTTCGCTAGACTTGGGCTTAAAGGGGGAGAAAATAGCTCGGAACGTCACGAACGTTGGTGTGGACGCTTGTCTACCAATGGGACATCCAAAACTATTCTCAAATTTCAATTCCGAGAAGTTGGTCAAAGTTGAAACTGGATCGTGCGTTTTCGCTAGACTTGGACTTAAAGGGTGTGAAAATAGCTCGGAACGTTACGAAAGTTGGCGTGGACGCTCGTCTACCAATTTGACATCCAAATCCATTCTCAAATTTAAATTCTGAGAAGTTGCTCAAAGTTGAAAATCGACCCTACGTTTTCGCTAGACTTAGGCTTAAAGGGTGAGAAAATAGCTCGGAACGTCACGAAAGTTGGCGTGTGCATTTGTCTACGAACGGTACATCCAAATCTATGCTCAATTTTCAATACCGAGAAGTTGGTCGAATTTGAAACTCGACCGTAGCGTTTTCGCTAGACTTGGGCTTAAAGGGGGAGAAAATAGCTCGGAATGTCACGAAAGTTGGTGTGGACGCTTGTCTACCAATGGGACATCCAAAACTGTTCTCAAATTTATATTTTTAGAAGTTGGTCAAAGTTGAAAATCGACCGTGCATTTTCGCTAGACTTGGGATTAAAGGGAGAGAAAATAGCTCGGAATGTCACGAAAGTTGGCGTGCGCATTTGTCTACCAACGGGACATCCAAATCTATGCTCAATTTTTAATTCCGAGAAGTGGGTCAAATTCGAAACTCGACCGTGTGTTTTCACTAGACTTAGGCTTAAAGTTTGAGAAAATAGCTCGGAACGTCACGAAAGTTGGCGTGCGCATTTGTCTACTAACGGGACATCCAAATCTATGCTCAATTTTCAATTCCGAGAAGTTGGTCAACTTCGAAACTCGACCGTGCATTTTCGCTAGACGTGGGCTTAAAGGGCGAGAAAATAGATCGAAACGTCACGAAAGTTGGCGTGGACCTACCAATGTGACATCCAAATCTATTCTCAAATTTATATTTCGAGAAGTCGGTCAAAGTTGAAAATCGACCGTGCATTTTCGCTAGACTTGCGATTAAAGGGCGAGAAAATAGCTCGGAATGTCACGAAAGTTGGCGTGCGCATTTGTCTACCAACGGGATATCCAAATCTATGGTCAATTTTTAATTCCGAGAAGTTGGTCAAATTCGAAACTCGACCGTGCGTTTTCGCTAGACTTAGGCTTAAAGGGTGAGAAAATAGCTCGGAACGTCACGAAAGTTGGCATGCGCATTTGCCTACCATCGGGACATCCAAATCTATGCTCAATTTTCAATTCCGAGAAGTTGGTCAAATTCGAAACTCGACCGTCGCGTTTTCGCTAGACTTGGGCTTAAAGGGGGAGAAAATAGCTCGGAACGTCACGAAAGTTGGTGTGTACGCTTGTCTACCAATGGGACATCCAAAACTATTCTCAAATTTCAATTCCAAGAATTTAATCAAAGTTGAAACTCGATCGTGCATTTTCGCTAGTCTTGGGCTTAAAGGGTGTGAAAGTAGCTCGGAACGTTTCGAAAGTTGGCGTGGACGCTTGTCTACCAATGTGACATCCAAATCCATTCTCAAATTTAAATTCCGAGATTTTGGTCAAAGTTGAAACTCGATCGTGCGTTTTCGCTAGACTTGGGCTTAAAGGGGGAGAAAATAGATGGGAACGCCACGAAAGTTGGCATGGACACTTGTCTACCAATGTGACATCCAAATCCATTCTCAAATCTAAATTCCGAGAAGTTGGTCAAAGTTGGAACTTGATCGTGCGTTTTCGCTAGAGTTGGGCTTAAAGGGGCAATAAATAGCTCGGAACGTCACGAAAGTTGGTGTGGACGCTTGTCTACCAATGGGACATCCAAAACTATTCTCAAATTTCAATTCCGAGAATTTAATCAAAGTTGAAACTCGATCGTGCGTTTTCGCTAGACTTGGGCTTAAAGGGTGTCAAAATAGCTCGGAACGTTACGAAAGTTGGCGTGGACGCTCGTCTACCAATGTGACATCCAAATCCATTCTCAAATGTATATTCTGAGAAGTTTGTCAAAGTTGAAAATCGACCGTGCATTTTCGCTAGACATAGGCATAAAGCGTGAGAAAAGAGCTTGGAACGTCACGAAAGTTGGCATGCGCATTTGTCTACTAACGGGAACATCCAAATCTATGCTAAATTTTCAATTTCGAGAAGTTGGTCCAAATTCAAAACTCGACCTTGCATTTTCGGTAGACTTAGGCTTAAAGGTTGAGAAAATAGCTCGGAACGTCACGAAAGTTGGCGTGCGCATTTGTCTACCAACGGGACATCCAAATCTTATGCTCAATTTTCAATTCCGAGAAGTTGATAAAATTCGAAACTCGACAGTGCGTTTTCGCTAGACTTGGGCTTAAAGGGGGAGAAAATAGCTCGTAACGTCACAAAAGTTGGTGTGGACGCTTGTCTACCAATGGGGCATCCAAAACTATTCTCAAATTCAATTCCGAGAATTTAATCAAAGTTGAAAACCCGATCGTGCGTTTTCGCTAGACTTGGGCTTAAAGGGTGTGAAAATAGCTCGGAACGTTTCGAAAGTTGGCGTGGACGCTCGTCTACCAATGTGCCATCCAAATCCATTCTCAAATTTAAATTCCGAGAAGTTGGTCAAAGTTGAAACCCGATCGTGCGTCTTTTTGCTAGACTTGGGCTTAAAGGTTGTGAAAATAGCTTCGAACATCACGAAAGTTGGCGTGGACGTTCTTCTACCAATGTGACATCCAAATCTATTCACAAATTTAAATTCCGAGAAGTTGGTCAAAGTTGAAAATCGAACATGGATTTTCGCTAGACTTAGGATTAAAGGGTGAGAAAATAGCTCGGAATGTCACAAAAGTTGGCGTGCGCATTTGTCTACCAACGGGACATCCAAATCTATGCCCAATTTTTAATTCCGAGAAGTTTGTCAAATTCATAACTCGACCGTGGCGTTTTCGCTAGACTTAGGCTTAAAGGGTGAGAAAATAGCTCGGAACGTCACAAAAGTTGGCTTGCGCATTTGTCTACCAACAGGACATCCAAATCTATGCTCAATTTTCAATTCCGAGAAGTTGGTCAAATTCGAAACTCGACCGTGCGTTTTCGCTAGACTTGGGCTTAAAGGGGTAGAAAATAGCTCGGAACGTCACGAAAGTTGGTGTGGACGCTTGTCTACCAATGGGACATCCAAAACTATTCTCAAATTTCAATTCCGAGAAGTTGGACAAAGTTGAAACTCGATCGTGCGTCTTCGCTAGACTTGGCTTAAAGGGTGTGAAAAATAGCTCGGAACGTCACGAAAGTTGGCGTGGACGCTTGTCTACCAATGTGACATGCAAATCTATTCTCATATTTCAATTCCGAG
This sequence comes from Larix kaempferi, assembly GCA_027924585.1. NCBI lineage: Eukaryota > Viridiplantae > Streptophyta > Pinopsida > Pinales > Pinaceae > Larix > Larix kaempferi. Next base: position 819,396 of record BSBM01001502.1, on the reverse strand, counting down.
AAGTTGGTCAAAGTTGAAACTCGATCGTGATTTTTCGCTAGACTTGGGCTTAAGGGGTGTGAAATTAGCTCGTAATCTCACGAAAGTTGGCTTGCGTACTTGTCTACCAATGGGACATCCAAATCTATTCTCATATTTCAATTCCGAGAAGTTGGTCAAAGTCGAAACGCCACCATGTTTTTCGCTAGACTTGAGCTTAAAGGGTGTGAAATTAACTCGTAATGTGACTAAAGTTGTTTTGCACGAATGTCTACAAATGGGACATCCAAATCTATGCTCAATTTTCAATTCCGAGATGTTGGTGAAATTCGTAACTCGATCGTGCGTATTCGCTAGACTTGGGCTTAAAGGGTGTTAAAATAGCTCGGAACGTCACGAATGTTGGCGTGGATGCTCGTCTACCAATGGGACATCCAAATCTATTCTTTAAATTCTGAGAAGTTGGTCAAAGTTGAAAATCGATCGTGCATTTTCGCTAGACTTGCGCTTAAAGGGTGAGAAAATAGCTCGGAACGTCACGAAAGTTGGCGTGTGCACTTATCTACCAACGGGACATCCAAATCCACTCTCAAATTTAAATTCCGAGAAGTTGGTCAAAGTTGAAAATCTACCGTGCATTTTTGCTAGACTTAGGCTTAAAGCGTGAGAAAATAGCTCGGAACGTCATGAAAGTTGGCGTGCACATTTGTCTACCAACGGGACATCCAAATCTATGCTCAATTTTCAATTCCGAGAAGTTGGTCAAATTCGAAACTCGACCGTGCGTTTTCGCTAGATTTGGGCTTAAAGGGGGAGAAAATTGCTCGGTACGTCACGAAAGTTGGTGTGGACGCTTGTCTACCAATGGGACATCCAAAACTATTCTCAAATTTCAATTCCGAGAAGTTGGTCGAAGTTGAAACTCGATCGTGCGTTTTCGCTAGAATTGGGCTTAAAGGATGTGAATTTAGCTCGTAATGTCACGAAAGTTGCTGTGCACGCATGTCTACAAATGGGACATCCAAATCTATTCTCAAATTTAAATTCCGAGAAGTTGGTCAAAGTTGAAAATTGACCGTGCGTTTTCGCTAGACTTGGCCTTAAAGGGCGAGAAAATAGCTTGGAACGTCACGAAAGTTGCTGTGCATGCATTTTTACAAATGGGACATCCAAATCTGTTCTCAATTTTCAATTCCGAGAAGTAGCTCAAATTCGAAACACGACCGTGCATTTTCTCTAGAGTTGGGCTTAAAGAGGAAGAAAATATCTCGGAACGTCACGAAAGTTTGCATGTGCACTTGTCTACCAACGGGACATCCAAATCCATTCTCAAATTTAAATTCCGAGAAGTTGGTCAAAGTTGAAAATCGACCTTGCATTTTCGCTAGAATTCGGCTTAAAGGGGGAGAAAATAACTCGGAACTTCACGAAAGTTGGTGTGGACGCTTGTCTACCAATGGGACATCCAAAACTATTCTCAAATTTCAATTCCGAGAAGTTGGTCAAAGTTGAAACTCGATTGTGCGTTTTCGCTAGACTTGAGCTTAAAGGGGGAGAAAATAGCTCGGAACGTCAAGAAAGTTGGCATGGACGCTCGTCTACCAATGTGACATCCAAATCTATTCTCAAATTTAAACTCTGAGAAGTTGGTCAAAGTTGAAAATCGACCGTGCATTTTCGCTAGACTTGGGCTTAAAGCGTGAGAATAGCTCGGAACGTCACGAAAGTTGGCATGGACGCTCGTCTACCAATGTGACATCCAAATATATTCTCAAATTTATATTCCAAGAAGTTGGTCAAAGTAGAAAATCGACCGTGCATTTTCGCTAGACTTGGGCTTAAAGCGTGAGAATAGCTCGGAACGTCACGAAAGTTGGCATGGACGCTCGTCTACCAATGTGACATCCAAATATATTCTCAAATTTATATTCCAAGAAGTTGGTCAAAGTAGAAAATCGACCGTGCATTTTCGCTAGACTTGAGCTTAAAGGGTGTGAAATTAGCTCGTAATGTGACAAAAGTTGGCGTGCGTTTTTGTCTATAAACGGGACATCCAAATCTATGCTCAATTTTTAATTCCGAGAAGTTGGTCAAATTCGAAACTCGACCGTGCGTTTTTGCTAGACTTAGGCTTCAAGGGTGAGAAAATAGATCGGAACGTCACGAAAGTTAGCGTGCACATTTGTCTACCAACGGGACATCCAAATCTATGCTCAATTTTCAATTTCGAGAAGTTGGTCAAATTCGAAACTCGACCGTGCGTTTTCGCTAGACTTGGGCTTAAAGAGGGAGAAAATAGCTCGGAACGTCACGAAAGTTGGTGTGGACACTTGTCTACCAATGGGACATCCAAAACTATTCTCAAATTTCAATTCCGAGAATTTAATCAAAGTTGAAACTCGATCGTGCGTTTTCGCTAGACTTGGGCTTAAAGGGTGTGAAAATAGCTCGGAACATTACGAAAGTTGGCGTGGACGCTCATCTACCAATGTGACATCCAAATCCATTCTCAAATTTAAATTCTGAGAAGCTTGTCAAAGTTGAAAATCGACCGTGCATTTTCGCTAGACTTAGGCATAAAGGGTGAGAAAATAGTTCGGAACGTCACGAAAGTTGGTGTGTGCATTTGTCTACCAACGGGACATCCAAATCTATGCTAAATTTTCATTTCCAAGAAGTTGGTCAAATTCAAAACTCGACCGTGCGTTTTCGCTCGACTTGAGCTTAAAGGGCGTGAAATTAGCTTGTAATGTGACGAGAGTTGGCGTGCGCAATGTCTACCAACGGGACATCGAAATCTATGCTCAATTTTTAATTCCGAGAAGTTGGTCAAATTTGAAACTCGACCGTGCGTTTTCGCTAGACTTAGGCTTAAAGGGTGAGAAAATAGCTCAGAACGTCACGAAAGTTGGCGTGCGCATTTGTCTACCAACGGGACATCCAAATCTATGCTCAATTTTCCATTCCGAGAAGTTGGTCAAATTCGAAACTCGACCATGCTTTTTCGCTAGACTTGTGCTTAAAGGGGGAGAAAATAGCTCGGAACGTCACGAAAGTTGGCGTGGACGCTTGTCTACCAATGGGACATCCAAAACTATTCTCAAATTTGAATTCCGAGAAGTTGGTCAAAGTTGAAAATCGATCGTGCATTTTCGCTAGACTTGCGCTTAAAGGGTGAGAAAATAGCTCGGAACGTCACGAAAGTTGGCGTGGACGCTCGTCTACAATGAGACATCCAAAACTATTCTCAAATTTCAATTCCGAGAAGTTGGTCAAAGTTGAAAGTCGATCGTGCGTTTTCGCTAGACTTGGGATTAAAGGGTGTGAAAATAGCTCGGAATGTAACGAATGTTGGTGTGGATGCTTGTCTACCAATGGCACATCCAAAACTATTCTCAAATTTCAATTCCGAGAAGTTGGTCAAAGTTGAAACTCGATCATGCGTTTTCGCTAGACTTGGGCTTAAAGGGCATGAGAATAGCTCGGAACGTCAAGAAAGTTGGCATGGACGCTCATCTACCAATGTGACATCCAAATCTATTCTCAAATTTAAATTCCGAGAAGTTGGTCAAAGTTGAAAATCGCCCGTGCATTTTCGCTAGACTTGGGCTTAAAGCGTGAGAATAGCTCGGAACGTCACGAAAGTTGGCATGGACGCTCGTCTACCAATGTGACATCCAAATATATTCTCAAATTTATATTCCGAGAAGTTGGTCAAAGTAGAAAATCGACCGTGCATTTTCGCTAGACTTGAGCTTAAAGGGTGTGAAATTAGCTCGTAATGTGACAAAAGTTGGCGTGCGTTTTTGTCTATAAACGGGACATCCAAATCTAGGCTCAATTTTTAATTCCGAGAAGTTGGTCAAATTCGAAACTCGACCGTGCGTTTTTGCTAGACTTAGGCTTAAAGGGTGAGAAAATAGATCGGAACGGCACGAAAGTTGGCGTGCACATTTGTCTACCAACGGGACATCCAAATCTATGCTCAATTTTCAATTTCGAGAAGTTCGTCAAATTCGAAACTCGACCGTGCGTTTTCGCTAGACTTGGGCTTAAAGGGGGAGAAAATAGCTCGGAACGTCACGAAAGTTGGTGTGGACACTTGTCTACCAATGGGACATCCAAAACTATTCTCAAATTTCAATTCAGAGAATTTAATCAAAGTTGAAAGTCGATCGTGCGTTTTCGCTAGACTTGGGCTTAAAGGGTGTGAAAATAGCTCGGAACATTACGAAAGTTGGCGTGGACGCTCATCTACCAATGTGACATCCAAATCCATTCTCAAATTTAAATTCCGAGAAGTTTGTCAAAGTTGAAAATCGAGCGTGCATTTTCGCTAGACTTAGGCATAAAGGGTGAGAAAATAGTTCGGAACACACGAAAGTTGGCGTGCGCATTTGTCTACCAACGGGACATCCAGATCTATGCTAAATTTTCATTTCCAAGAAGTTGGTCAAACTCAAAACTCAACCGTGCGTTTTCGCTCGACTTGAGCTTAAAGGGCGTGAAATTAGGTTGTAATGTGACGAAAGTTGGCGTGCGCAATGTCTACCAACGGGACATCGAAATCTATGCTCAATTTTTAATTCCGAGAAGTTGGTCAAATTCGAAACTCGACCGTGCGTTTTCGCTAGACTTAGGCTTAAAGGTCTAGAAAATAGCTCAGAATGTCACGAAAGTTGGCGTGCGCATTTGTCTACCAACGGGACATCCAAATCTATGCTCAATTTTCCATTCCGAGAAGTTGGTCAAATTCGAAACTCGACCGTGCGTTTTCGCTAGACTTGGGCTTAAAGGGGGAGAAAATAGCTCGGAACGTCACGAAAGTTGGTGTGGACGCTTGTCTACCAATGGGACATCCAAAACTATTCTCAAATTTCAATTCCGAGAAGTTGGTCAAAGTTGAAACTCGATCGTGCGTTTTCGCTAAAGTTGGGCTTAAAGGGTGTGAAAATAGCGCGGAACGTCACGAAAATTGGCGTGGACGCTCGTCTACCAATTTGACATCCAAATCTATTCTCAAATTTAAATTCTGAGAAGTTGGTCAAAGTTGAAAATCGGCCATGCATTTTCGCTAGACTTAGGCTTAAAGGGGGAGAAAATAGCTCGGAACGTCACGAAAGTTGGCGTGCGCATTTGTCTACCAATGGGACATCCAAATCTATGCTCAATTTTCAATTGCGAGAGGTTGGTCAAAGTTGAAAATCGATCGTGCGTTTTCCCTAGACTTGGGCTTAAAGGGTGTGAAATTAGCTCGGAACGTCACGAAAGTTGGCGTGGGCACTTGTCTACCAATCGGAAATCCAAATCTATTCTCAAATTTCAATTCCAAGAAGTTGGTCAAAGCCGAAACTCGACCGTGCGTTTTCGCTAGACTTGGGCTTAAAGGGGGAGAAAATAGCTCGGAACGTCACGAAAGTTGGTGTGGACGCTTGTCTACCAATGGGAGATCCAAAACTATTCTCAAATTTCAATTCTGAGAAGTTGGTCACAGTTGAAACTTGATCGTGCGTTTTCGCTAGACTTGGGCTTAAAGGGGAAGAAAATAGCTCGGAACATCACGAAAGTTGGTGTGGACGCTTGTCTACCAATGGGACATCCGAAACTATTCTCAAATTTCAATTCCGAGAAGTTGGTCAAAGTTGAAACTCGATCGTGCGTTTTCGCTAGACTTAGGCTTAAAGGGGGAGAAAATAGCTCGGAACGTCACTTACGTTGGTGTGGACGCTTGTCTACCAATGGGACATCCAAAACTATTCTCAAATTTCAATTCCGAGAAGTTGGTCAAAGTTGAAACTGGATCGTGCGTTTTCGCTAGACTTGGACTTAAATCGTGTGAAAATAGCTCGGAACGTTACGAAAGTTGGCGTGGACGCTGGTCTACCAATTTGACATCCAAATCCATTCTCAAATTTAAATTCTGAGAAGTTGCTCAAAGTTGAAAATCGACCCTGCGTTTTCGCTAGACTTAGGCTTAAAGGGTGAGAAAATAGCTCCGAACGTCACGAAAGTTGGCGTGTGCATTTGTCTACCAACGGGACATCCAAATCTATGCTCAATTTTCAATACCGAGAAGTTGGTCGAATTTGAAACTCGACCGTGCGTTTTCGCTAGACTTGGGCTTAAAGGGGGAGAAAATAGCTCGGAACGTCACGAAAGTTGGTGTGGACGCTTGTCTACCAATGGGACATCCAAAACTGTTCTCAAATTTATATTTTGAGAAGTTGGTCAAAGTTGAAAATCGACCGTGCATTTTCGCTAGACTTGGGATTAAAGGGCGAGAAAATAGCTCGGAATGTCACGAAAGTTGGCGTGCGCATTTGTCTACAACCGGGACATCCAAATCTAAGCTCAATTTTTAATTCCGAGAAGTGGGTCAAATTCGAAACTCGACCGTGCGTTTTCGCTAGACTTAGGCTTAAAGGGTGAGAAAATAGCTCGGAACGTCACGAAAGTTGGCGTGCACATTTGTCTACTAACGGGACATCCAAATCTATGCTCAATTTTCAATTCCGAGAAGTTGGTCAACTTCGAAACTCGACCGTGCGTTTTCGCTAGACGTGGGCTTAAAGGGGGAGAAAATAGATCGAAACGTCACGAAAGTTGGCGTGGACCTACCAATGTGACATCCAAATCTATTCTCAAATTTATATTTCGAGAAGTCGGTCAAAGTTGAAAATCGACCGTGCATTTTCGCTAGACTTGCGATTAAAGGGCGAGAAAATAGCTCGGAATGTCACGAAAGTTGGCGTGCGCATTTGTCTACCAATGGGATATTCAAATCTATGGTCAATTTTTTATTCCGAGAAGTTGGTCAAATTCGAAACTCGACCGTGCGTTTTCGCTAGACTTAGGCTTAAAGGGTGAGAAAATAGCTCGGAACGTCACGAAAGTTGGCATGCGCATTTGCCTACCATCAGGACATCCAAATCTATACTCAATTTTCAATTCCGAGAAGTTGGTCAAATTCGAAACTCGACCGTGCGTTTTCGCTAGAATTGGGCTTAAAGGATGTGAAATTAGCTCGTAATGTCACAAAAGTTGGTTTGCGTGCATGTCTACCAATGGGACATCCAAATCTATTCCCAATTTTCATTTCCGAGAAGTTGGCCAAAGATGAAACGCGATCGTGCGTTTTCTCTAGAGTTGGGCTTAAAGGGTGTGAAAATAGCTCGGAACGTCACGAAAGTTGGCGTGGACGCTCGTCTACCGATGTGACATCCAAATCTATTCTCAAATTTGAATTGCGAGAAGTTGGTCAAAGTTGAAAATCGATCGTGTGTTTTCCCTAGACTTGGGCTTAAAGGGTGTGAAATTAGCTCGTAACGTCACGAAAGTTGGCGTGGGCACTTGTCTACCAATGGGACATCCAAATCTATTCCCAATTTTCAATTCCGAGAAGTTGGCCAAAGATGAAACGCGATCGTGCGTTTTCTCTAGAGTTGGGCTTAAAGGGTGTGAAAATAGCTCGAAACGTCACGAAAGTTGGCGTGGACGCTCATCTACCAATGTGACATCCAAATCTATTCTCAAATTTGAATTGCGAGAAATTGGTCAAAGTTGAAAATCGATCGTGCGTTTTCCCTAGACTTGGGCTTAAAGGGTGTGAAATTAGCTCGGAACGTCACGAAAGTTGGCGTGGGCACTTGTCTACCAATCGGAAATCCAAATCTATTCTCAAATTTCAATTCCAAGAAGTTGGTCAAAGCCGAAACTCGACCGTGCGTTTTCGCTAGACTTGGGCTTAAAGGGGGAGAAAATAGCTCGGAACGTCACGAAAGTTGGTGTGTACGCTTGTCTACCAATGGGACATCCAAAAATATTCTCAAATTTCAATTCCAAGAATTTAATCAAAGTTGAAACTCGATCGTGCGTTTTCGCTAGTCTTGGGCTTAAAGGGTGTGAAAGTAGCTCGGAACGTTTCGAAAGTTGGCGTGGACGCTTGTCTACCAATGTGACATCCAAATCCATTCTCAAATTTAAATTCCGAGATTTTGGTCAAAGTTGAAACTCGATCGTGCGTTTTCGCTAGACTTGGGCTTAAAGGGGGAGAAAATAGATGGGAACGCCACGAAAGTTGGCATGGACACTTGTCTACCAATGTGACATCCAAATCCATTCTCAAATCTAAATTCCGAGAAGTTGGTCAAAGTTGGAACTCGATCGTGCGTTTTCGCTAGAGTTGGGCTTAAAGGGGCAAAAAATAGCTCGGAACGTCACAAAAGTTGGTGTGGACGCTTGTCTACCAATGGGACATCCAAAACTATTCTCAAATTTCAATTCCGAGAATTTAATCAAAGTTGAAACTCGATCGTGCGTTTTCGCTAGACTTGGGCTTAAAGGGTGTCAAAATAGCTCGAAACGTTACGAAAGTTGGCGTGGACGCTCGTCTACCAATGTGACATCCAAATCCATTCTCAAATTTAAATTCCGAGAAGTTTGTCAAAGTTGAAAATCGACCGTGCATTTTCGCTAGACATAGGCATAAAGGGTGAGAAAAGAGCTTGGAACGTCACGAAATTTGGCGTGCGCATTTGTCTACTAACGGGACATCCAAATCTATGCTAAATTTTCAATTCCGAGAAGTTGATCAAATTCGAAACTCGACCATGCGTTTTCGCTCGACTTGAGCTTAAAGGGTGTAAAATTAGCTTGTAATGTGACGAAAGTTGGCGTGCGCATTTGTCTACCAATGGGACATCCAAATCTATGCTAAATTTTCAATTCCGAGAAGTTGGTCAAATTCGAAACTCGACCGTGCATTTTCGCTAGACTTAGGCTTAAAGGGTGAGAAAATAGCTCGGAACGTCACGAAAGTTGGCGTGCGCATTTGTCTACCAACGGGACATCCAAATCTATGCTCAATTTTCAATTCCGAGAAGTTGATCAAATTCGAAACTCGACAGTGCGTTTTCGCTAGACTTGGGCTTAAAGGGGGAGAAAATAGCTTGTAACGTCACAAAAGTTGGTGTGGACGCTTGTCTACCAATGGGGCATCCAAAACTATTCTCAAATTTCAATTCCGAGAATTTAATCAAAGTTGAAACCCGATCGTGCGTTTTCGCTAGACTTGGGCTTAAAGGGTGTGAAAATAGCTCGGAACGTTTCGAAAGTTGGCGTGGACGCTCGTCTACCAATGTGCCATCCAAATCCATTCTCAAATTTAAATTCCGAGAAGTTGGTCAAAGTTGAAACCCGATCGTGCATTTTTGCTAGACTTGGGCTTAAAGGGTGTGAAAATAGCTTCGAACATCACGAAAGTAGGCGTGGACGTTCTTCTACCAATGTGACATCCAAATCTATTCACAAATTTAAATTCTGAGAAGTTGGTCAAAGTTGAAAATCGACCATGGATTTTCGCTACACTTAGGATCAAAGGGTGAGAAAATAGCTCGGAACGTCACAAAAGTTGGCTTGCGCATTTGTCTACCAACGGGACATCCAAATCTATGCTCAATTTTCAATTCCGAGAAGTTGGTCAAATTCCAAAACTCGACCGTGCGTTTCGCTAGACTTGGGCTTAAAGGGGTAGAAAATAGCTCGGAACGTCACGAAAGTTGGTGTGGACGCTTGTCTACCAATGGGACATCCAAAACTATTCTCAAATTTCAATTCTGAGAAGTTGGACAAAGTTGAAACTCAATCGTGCGTTTTCGCTAGACTTGGGATTAAAGGGTGTGAAAATAGCTCGGAACGTCACGAAAGTTGGCGTGGACGCTCGTCTACCAATGTGACATCCAAATCTATTCTCATATTTCAATTACGAGAAGTTGGTCAAAGTTGAAACTCGATCGTGATTTTTCGCTAGACTTGGGCTTAAGGGGTGTGAAATTAGCTCGTAATCTCACGAAAGTTGGCTTGCGTACTTGTCTACCAATGGGACATCCAAATCTATTCTCATATTTCAATTCCGAGAAGTTGTTCAAAGTCTACAAATGTGACTAACGTTGTTTTGCGCGAATGTCTACAAATGGGACATCCAAATCTATGCTCAATTTTCAATTCTGAGATGTTGGTGAAATTCGTAACTCGATCGTGCGTATTCGCTAGACTTGGGCTTAAAGGGTGTTAAAATAGCTCGGAACGTCACGAATGTAGGCGTGGACGCTCGTCTACCAATGGGACATCCAAATCTATTCTCAAATTTAAATTCTGAGAAGTTGGTCAAAGTTGAAAATCGATCGTGCATTTTCGCTAGACTTGCGCTTAAAGGGTGAGAAAATAGCTCGGAACGTCAAGAAAGTTGGCGTGTGCACTTATCTACCAACGGGACATCCAAATCCACTCTCAAATTTAAATTCCGAGAAGTTGGTCAAAGTTGAAAATCTACCGTGCATTTTTGCTAGACTTAGGCTTAAAGCGTGAGAAAATAGCTCGGAACGTCACGAAAGTTGGCGTGCACATTTGTCTACCAACGGGACATCCAAATCTATGCTCAATTTTCAATTCCGAGAAGTTGGTCAAATTCGAAACTCGACCGTGCGTTTTCGCTAGATTTGGGCTTAAAGGGGGAGAAAATAGCTCGGTACGTCACGAAAGTTGGTGTGGACGCTTGTCTACCAATGGGACATCCAAAACTATTCTCAAATTTCAATTCCGAGAAGTTGGTCGAAGTTGAAACTCGATCGTGCGTTTTCGCTAGAATTGGGCTTAAAGGATGTGAAATTAGCTCGTAATGTCACGAAAGTTGCTGTGCACGCATGTCTACAAATGGGACATCCAAATCTGTTCTCAAATTTAAATTCCGAGAAGTTGGTCAAAGTTGAAAATTGACCGTGCGTTTTCGCTAGACTTGGGCTTAAAGGGCGAGAAAATAGCTTGGAACGTCACGAAAGTTGCTGTGCATGCATGTCTACAAATGGGACATCCAAATCTATTCTCAATTTTCAATTCCGAGAAGTAGCTCAAATTCGAAACACGACTGTGCATTTTCTCTAGAGTTGGGCTTAAAGGGGAAGAAAATATCTCGGAACGTCACGAAAGTTGGCATGTGCACTTGTCTACCAACGGGACATCCAAATATATTTTCAAATTTCAACTCCCAAAAGCTGGTCAAAGTCGAAACGCCACCATGCGTTTTAGTTAGACTTGAGCTTAAAGGGTGTGAAATTAGCTCGTAACGTCACGAAAGTTGTTGTGCGTGCATGTCTACAAATGGGACATCCAAATCTATTCTCAATTTTCAATTCCGAGAAGTAGGTCAAAGCCGAAACACGATCGTGCATTTTCTCTAGAGTTGGGCTTAAAGCGGAAGAAAATAGCTCGGAACGTCTTGAAAGTTGCATGTGCACTTATCTACCAACGGGACATCCAAATCCATTCTCAAATTTAAATTCCGAGAAGTTGGTCAAAGTTGAAAATCGAACGTGCATTTTCGCTAGACTTGGGCTTAAAGGGGGAGAAAATAACTCGGAACGTCACGAAAGTTGGTGTGGACGCTTGTCTACCAATGGGACATCCAAAACTATTCTCAAATTTCAATTCCGAGAAGTTGGTCAAAGTTGAAACTCGATCGTGCGTTTTCGCTAGACTTGGGTTTAAACGGTGTGAAAATAGCTCGGAACGTCACGAAAGTTGGCGTGAACGCTCGTCTACCAATGTGACATCCAAATCTATTCTCAAATTCAAATTCCGAGAAGTTGGTCAAAGTTGAAAATCGACCGTGCAATTTCGCTAGACTTAGGCTTAAAGGATGATAAAATAGCTTGGAACGTCACGAAAGTTGGCATGGACGCTCGTCTACCAATGTGACATCCAAATCTATTCTCAAATTTAAATTCCGAGAAGTTGGTCAAAGTTGAAAATAGACCGTGCATTTTCGCTAGACTTAGGCTTAAAGCGTGAGAATAGCTCGGAACGTCACGAAAGTTGGCATGGACGCTCGTCTACCAATGTGACATCCAAATATATTCTCAAATTTATATTCCGAGAAGTTGGTCAAAGTAGAAAATCGACCGTGCATTTTCGCTAGACTTGAGCTTAAAGGGTGTGAAATTAGCTCGTAATGTGACAAAAGTTGGCGTGCGTTTTTGTCTATAAACGGGACATCCAAATCTATGCTCAATTTTTAATTCCGAGAAGTTGGTCAAATTCGAAACTCGACCGTGCGTTTTTGCTAGACTTAGGCTTAAAGGGTGAGAAAATAGATCGGAACGTCACGAAAGTTGGCGTGCACATTTGTCTACCAACGGGACATCCAAATCTATGCTCAATTTTCAATTTCGAGAAGTTGGTCAAATTCGAAACTCGACCGTGCGTTTTCGCTAGACTTGGGCTTAAAGGGGGAGAAAATAGCTCGAAACGTCACGAAAGTTGGTGTGGACACTTGTCTACCAATGGGACATCCAAAACTATTCTCAAATTTCAATTCCGAGAATTTAATCAAAGTTAAAACTCGATCGTGCGTTTTCGCTAGACTTGGGCTTAAAGGGTGTGAAAATAGCTCCGAACATTACGAAAGTTGGCGTGGACGCTCATCTACCAATGTGACATCCAAATCCATTCTCAAATTTAAATTCTGAGAAGTTTGTCAAAGTTGAAAATCGACCGTGCATTTTCGCTAGACTTAGGCATAAAGGGTGAGAAAATAGTTCGGAACGTCACGAAAGTTGGCGTGCGCATTTGTCTACCAACGGGACATCCAAATCTATGCTAAATTTTCATTTACAAGAAGTTGGTCAAATTCAAAACTCGACCGTGTGTTTTCACTCGACTTGAGCTTAAAGGGCGTGAAATTAGCTTGTAATGTGACGAAAGTTGGCGTGCGCAATGTCTACCAACGGGACATCGAAATCTATGCTCAATTTTTAATTCCGAGAAGTTGGTCAAATTCGAAACTCGACCGTGCGCTTTCGCTAGACTTAGGCTTAAAGGGTGAGAAAATAGCTCGGAACGTCACGAAAGTTGGCGTGCGCATTTGTCTACCAACGGGACATCCAAATCTATGCTCAATTTTCAATTCCGAGAAGTTGATCAAATTCGAAACTCGACAGTGCGTTTTCGCTAGACTTGGGCTTAAAGGGGGAGAAAATAGCTCGTAACGTCACAAAAGTTGGTGTGGACGCTTGTCTACCAATGGGGCATCCAAAACTATTCTCAAATTTCAATTCCGAGAATTTAATCAAAGTAAAAACCCGATCGTGCGTTTTCGCTAGACTTGGGCTTAAAGGGTGTGAAAATAGCTCGGAACGTTTCGAAAGTTGGCGTGGACGCTCGTCTACCAATGTGCCATCCAAATCCATTCTCAAATTTAAATTCCGAGAAGTTGGTCAAAGTTGAAACCCGTTCGTGCATTTTTGCTAGACTTGGGCTTAAAGGGTGTGAAAATAGCTTCGAACATCACGAAAGTTGGCGTGGACGTTCTTCTACCAATGTGACATCCAAATCTATTCACAAATTTAAATTCCGAGAATTTGGTCAAAGTTGAAAATCGACCATGGATTTTTGCTACACTTAGGATTAAAGGGTGAGAAAATAGCTCGGAATGTCACGAAAGTTGGCGTGCGCATTTGTCTACCAACGGGACATCCAAATCTATGCTCAATTTTTAATTCCGAGAAGTTTGTCAAATTCATAACTCGACTGTGCGTTTTCGCTAGACTTAGGCTTAAAGGGTGAGAAAATAGCTCGGGACGTCACAAAAGTTGGCTTGCGCATTTGTCTACCAACGGGACATCCAAATCTATGCTCAATTTTCAATTCCGAGAAGTTGGTCAAATTCGAAACTCGACCGTGCGTTTTCGCTAGACTTGGGCTTAAAGGGGTAGAAAATAGCTCGGAACATCACGAAAGTTGGTGTGGACGCTTGTCTACCAATGGGACATCCAAAACTATTCTCATATTTCAATTCCGAGAAGTTGGTCAAAGTTTAAACTCGATCGTGATTTTTCGCTAGACTTGGGCTTAAGGGGTGTGAAATTAGCTCGTAATCTCACGAAAGTTGGCGTGGACGCTCCTCTACCAATGTGACATCCAAATCTATTCTCATATTTCAATTCCGAGAAGTTGGTCAAAGTTGAAACTCGATCGTGATTTTACGCTAGACTTGGGCTTAAGGGGTGTGAAATTAGCTCGTAATCTCACGAAAGTTAGCTTGGGTACTTGTCTACCAATGGGACATCCAAATCTATTCTCATATTTCAATTCTGAGAAGTTGGTCAAAGTCGAAACGCCACCATGTGTTTTCGCTAGACTTGAGCTTAAAGGGTGTGAAATTAGCTCGTAATGTGACTAAAGTTGTTTTGCGCGAATGTCTACAAATGGGACATCCAAATCTATGCTAAATTTTCAATTCCGAGATGTTGGTGAAATTCGTAACTCGATCGTGCGTATTCGCTAGACTTGGGCTTAAAGGGTGTTAAAATAGCTCGGAACGTCACGAATGTTGGCGTGGATGCTCGTCTACCAATGGGACATCCAAATCTATTCTCAAATTTAAATTCTGAGAAGTTGGTCAAAGTTGAAAATCGATCGTGCATTTTCGCTAGACTTGCGCTTAAAGGGTGATAAAATAGCTCGGAACATCACGAAAGTTGGCGTGTGCACTTATCTACCAACGGGACATCCAAATCCACTCTCAAATTTAAATTCCGAGAAGTTGGTCAAAGTTGAAAATCTACCGTGCATTTTTGCTAGACTTAGGCTTAAAGCGTGAGAAAATAGCTCGGAACGTCACGAAAGTTGGCGTGCACATTTGTCTACCAACAGGACATCCAAATCTATGCTCAATTTTCAATTCCGAGAAGTTGGTCAAATTCGAAACTCGACGGTGCGTTTTCGCTAGATTTGGGCTTAAAGGGGGAGAAAATAGCTCGGTACGTCACGAAAGTTGGTGTGGACGCTTGTCTACCAATGGGACATCCAAAACTATTCTCAAATTTCAATTCGGAGAAGTTGGTCAAATTCGAAACTCGGCCGTGCGTTTTCGCTAGATTTGGGCTTAAAGGGGGAGAAAATAGCTCGGTACGTCACGAAAGTTGGTGTGGACGCTTGTCTACCAATGGGACATCCAAAACTATTCTCAAATTTCAATTCCGAGAAGTTGGTCGAAGTTGAAACTCGATCGTGCGTTTTCGCTAGAATTGGGCTTAAAGGATGTGAAATTAGCTCGTAATGTCACGAAAGTTGCTGTGCACGCATGTCTACAAATGGGACATCCAAATCTATTCTCAAATTTAAATTCCGAGAAGTTGGTCAAAGTTGAAAATCGACCGTGTGTTTTCGCTAGACTTGGGCTTAAAGGGCGAGAAAATAGCTTGGAACGTCACGAAAGTTGCTGTGCATGCATGTCTACAAATGGGACATCCAAATCTGTTCTCAATTTTCAATTCCGAGAAGTAGCTCAAATTCGAAACACGACCGTGCATTTTCTCTAGAGTTGGGCTTAAAGGGGAAGAAAATATCTCGGAACGTCACGAAAGTTGGCATGTGCACTTGTCTACCTAAGGGACATCCAAATATATTTTCAAATTTCAACTCCCAAAAGCTGGTCAAAGTCGAAACGCCACCATGCGTTTTAGTTAGACTTGAGCTTAAAGGGTGTGAAATTAGCTCGTAACGTCACGAAAGTTGTTGTGCGTGCATGTCTTCAAATGGGACATCCAAATCTATTCTCAATTTTCATTTCCGAGAAGTAGGTCAAAGCCGAAACACGATCGTGCATTTTCTCTAGAGTTGGGCTTAAAGCGGAAGAAAATAGCTCGGAACGTCTTGAAAGTTGACATGTGCACTTATCTACCAACGGGACATCCAAATCCATTCTCAAATTTAAATTCCCAAAAGTTGGTCAAAGTTGGAAATCGACCGTGCATTTTCGCTAGACTTGGGCTTAAAGGGGGAGAAAATAACTCGGAACGTCACGAAAGTTGGTGTGGACGCTTGTCTACCAATGGGACATCCAAAACTATTCTCAAATTTCAATTCCGAGAAGTTGGTCAAAGTTGAAACTCGATCGTGCGTTTTCACTAGACTTGGGTTTAAACGGTGTGAAAATAGCTCGGAACGTCACGAAAGTTGGCGTGAACGCTCGTCTACCAATGTGACATCCAAATCTATTCTCAAATTCAAATTCCGAGAAGTTGGTCAAAGTTGAAAATCGACCGTGCATTTTCGCTAGACTTAGGCTTAAAGGATGATAAAATAGCTTGGAACGTCACGAAAGTTGGCGTGCGCATTTGTCTACCAACGGGACATCCAAATCTCTGCTCAATTTTCAATTCCGAGAAGTTGGTCAAATTCGAAACTCGACCGTGCATTTTCGCTAGAATTGGGCTTAAAGGGGGAGAAAATAGCTCGGAACGTCATGAAAGTTAGTGTGGACGCTTGTCTACCAATGGGACATCCAAAACTATTCTCAAATCTAAATTCCGAGAATTTGGTCAAAGTTGAAACTCGATCGTGCGTTTTCGCTAGACTTGGGCTTAAAGGGTGTGAAAATAGCTCGGAATGTAACGAATATTGGTGTGGATGCTTGTCTACCAATGGCACAACCAAAACTATTCTCAAATTTCAATTCCGAGAAGTTGGTCAAAGTTGAAACTCGATCATGCGTTTTCGCTAGACTTGGGCTTAAAGGACGTGATAACAGCTCGGAACGTCAAGAAAGTTGGCATGGACGCTCGTCTACCAATGTGACATCCAAATCTATTCTCAAATTTAAATTCTGAGAAGTTGGTCAAAGTTGAAAATCGACCGTGCATTTTCGCTAGACTTGGGCTTAAAGCGTGAGAATAGCTCGGAACGTCACGAAAGTTGGCATGGACGCTCGTCTACCAATGTGACATCCAAATATATTCTCAAATTTATATTCCGAGAAGTTGGTCAAATTAGAAAATCGACCGTGCATTTTCGCTAGACTTGAGCTTAAAGGGTGTGAAATTAGCTCGTAATGTGACAAAAGTTGGCGTGCGTTTTTGTCTATAAACGGGACATCCAAATCTATGCTCAATTTTTAATTCCGAGAAGTTGGTCAAATTCGAAACTCGACCGTGCGTTTTTGCTAGACTTAGGCTTAAAGGGTGAGAAAATAGATCGGAACGTCACGAAAGTTGGCGTGCACATTTGTCTACCAACGGGATATCCAAATCTATGGTCAATTTTTAATTCCGAGAAGTTGGTCAGATTCGAAACTCGACCGTGCGTTTTCGCTAGACTTAGGCTTAAAGGGTGAGAAAATAGCTTGGAACGTCACGAAAGTTGGCATGCGCATTTGCCTACCATCGGGACATCCAAATCTATGCTCAATTTTCAATTCCGAGAAGTTGGTCAAATTCGAAACTCGACTGTGCGTTTTCGCTAGACTTGGGCTTAAAGGGGGAGAAAATAGCTCGGAACGTCACGAAAGTTGGTGTGTACGCTTGTCTACCAATGGGACATCCAAAACTATTCTCAAATTTCAATTCCAAGAATTTAATCAAAGTTGAAACTCGATTGTGCGTTTTCGCTAGTCTTGGGCTTAAAGGGTGTGAAAGTAGCTCGGAACGTTTCGAAAGTTGGCGTGGACGCTTGTCTACCAATGTGACATCCAAATCCATTCTCAAATTTAAATTCCGAGATTTTGGTCAAAGTTGAAACTCGATCGTGCGTTTTCGCTACACTTGGGCTTAAAGGGTGTGAAAATAGCTCGGAACGTCACGAAAGTTGGCGTGGACGCTCATCTACCAATGTGACATCCAAATTCATTCTCAAATTTAAATTCCGAGAAGTTTGTCAAAGTTGAAAATCGACCGTGCATTTTCGCTAGACATAGGCATAAATGGTGAGAAAAGAGCTTGGAACGTCACGAAAGTTGGCGTGCGCATTTGTCTACTAACGGGACATCCAAATCTACGCTAAATTTTCAATTCCGAGAAGTTGATCGAATTCGAAACTCGAACATGCGTTTTCGCTCGACTTGAGCTTAAAGGGTGTGAAATTAGCTTGTAATGTGACGAAAGTTGGCGTGCGCATTTGTCTACCAATGGGACATCCAAATGTATGCTCAATTTTTAATTCCGAGAAGTTTGTCAAATTCATAACTCGACCGTGCGTTTTCGCTAGACTTAGGCTTAAAGGGTGAGAAAATAGCTCGGAACGTCACGAAAGTTGGCGTGCGCATTTGTCTACCAACGGGACATCCAAATCTATGCTCAATTTTCAATTCCAAGAAGTTGGTCAAATTCAAAACTCGTCCGTGCGTTTTCGCTAGACTTGAGCTTAAAGGGCGTGAAATTAGCTTGTAATGTGACGAAAGTTGGCGTGCGCAATGTCTACCAACGGGACATCGAAATCTATGGTCAATTTTTAATTCCGAGAAGTTGGTCAAATTCGAAACTCGACCGTGCGCTTTCGCTAGAATTAGGTTTAAAGGGTGAGAAAATAGCTCAGAACGTCACGAAATTTGGCGTGCGCATTTGTCTACCAACGGGACATCCAAATCTATGCTCAATTTTCCATTCCGAGAAGTTGGTCAAATTCGAAACTCGACCGTGCGTTTTCGCTAGACTTGGGCTTAAAGAGGGAGAAAATAGCTCGGAACGTCACGAAAGTTGGTGTGGACGCTTGTCTACCAATGGGACATCCAAAACTATTCTCAAATTTCAATTCCGAGAAGTTGGTCAAAGTTGAAACTCGATCCTGCGTTTTCGCTAAAGTTGGGCTTAAAGGGTGTGAAAATAGCTCGGAACGTCACGAAAATTGGCGTGGACGCTCGTCTACCAATTTGACATCCAAATCTATTCTCAAATTTAAATTCTGAGAAGTTGGTCAAAGTTGAAAATCGGCCATGCATTTTCGCTAGACTTAGGCTTAAAGGGGGAGAAAATAGCTCGGAACGTCACGAAAGTTGGCGTGCACATTTGTCTACCAACGGGACATCCAAATCTATTACCAATTTTCAATTCCGAGAAGTTGGCCAAAGATGAAACGCGATCGTGCGTTTTCTCTAGAGTTGGGCTTAAAGGGTGTGAAAATAGCTCGGAACGTCACGAAAGTTGTCGTGCACGCTCGTCTACCAATGTGACATCCAAATCTATTCTCAAATTTGAATTGCGAGAAGTTGGTCAAAGTTGAAAATCGATCGTGCGTTTTCCCTAGACTTGGGCTTAAAGGGTGTGAAATTAGCTCGGAACGTCACGAAAGTTGGCGTGGGCACTTGTCTACCAATCGGAAATCCAAATCTATTCTCAAATTTCAATTCCAAGAAGTTGGTCAAAGCCGAAACTCGACCGTGCGTTTTCACTAGACTTGGGCTTAAAGGGGGAGAAAATAGCTCGGAACGTCACGAAAGTTGGTGTGGACGCTTGTCTACCAATGGGAGATCCAAAACTATTCTCAAATTTCAATTCTGAGAAGTTGGTCACAGGTGAAACTCGATCGTGCGTTTTCGCTAGACTTGGGCTTAGAGGGGGATAAAATAGATCGGAACGTCACGAACGTTGGTGTGGACGCTTGTCTACCAATGGGACATCCAAAACTATTCTCAAATTTCAATTCCGAGAAGTTGGTCAAAGTTGAAACTGGATCGTGCGTTTTCGCTAGACTTGGACTTAAAGGGTGTGAAAATAGCTCGCAACATTACGAAAGTTGGCGTGGACGCTCGTCTACCAATTTGACATCCAAATCCATTCTCAAATTTAAATTCCGAGAAGTTGCTCAAAGTTGAAAATCCACCGTGCGTTTTCGCTAGACTTAGCCTTAAAGGGTGAGAAAATAGCTCGGAACGTCACGAAAGTTGGCGTGTGCATTTGTCTACCAACGGGACATCCAAATCTATGCTCAATTTTCAATACCGAGAAGTTGGTCGAATTTGAAACTCGACCGTGCGTTTTCGCTAGACTTGGGCTTAAAGGGGGAGAAAATAGCTCGGAACGTCACGAAAGTTGGTGTGGACGCTTGTCTACCAATGGGACATCCAAAACTGTTCTCAAATTTATATTTTGAGAAGTTGGTCAAAGTTGAAAATCGACCGTGCATTTTCGCTAGACTTGGGATTAAAGGGCGAGAAAATAGCTCGTAATGTCACGAAAGTTGGCGTGCGCATTTGTCTACCAACGGGACATCCAAATCTATGCTCAATTTTTAATTCCGAGAAGTGGGTCAAATTCGAAACTCGACCATGCGTTTTCGCTAGACTTAGGCTTAAAGGGTGAGAAAATAGCTCGGAACGTCACGAAAGTTGGCGTGCGCATTTTTCTACTAACGGGACATCCAAATCTATGCTCAATTTACAATTCCGAGAAGTTCGTCAACTTCGAAACTCGACCGTGCGTTTTCGATAGACGTGGGCTTAAAGGGGGAGAAAATAGATCGAAACGTCACGAAAGTTGGCGTGGACCTACCAATGTGACATCGAAATCTATTCTCAAATTTATATTTCGAGAAGTCGGTCAAAGTTGAAAATCGACCGTGCATTTTCGCTAGACTTGCGATTAAAGGGCGAGAAAATAGCTCGGAATGTCACGAAAGTTGGCGTGCGCATTTGTCTACCAACGGGATATCCAAATATATGGTCAATTTTTAATTCCGAGAAGTTGGTCAAATTCGAAACTCGACCGTGCGTTTTCGCTACACTTAGGCTTAAAGGGTGAGAAAAGAGCTCGGAACGTCACGAAAGTTGGCATGCGCATTTGCCTACCATCGGGACATCCAAATCTATGCTCAATTTTCAATTCCGAGAAGTTGGTCAAATTCGAAACTCGACCGTGCGTTTTCGCTAGACTTGGGCTTAAAGGGGGAGAAAATAGCTCGGAACGTTACGAACGTTGGCATGCGCATTTGCCTACCATCGGGACATCCAAATCTATGCTCAATTTTCAATTCCGAGAAGTTGGTCAAATTCGAAACTCGACCGTGCGTTTTTGTTAGACTTGGGCTTAAAGGGGGAGAAAATAGCTCGGAACGTCACGAAAGTTGGTGTGTACGCTTGTCTACCAATGGGACATCCAAAACTATTCTCAAATTTCAATTCCAAGAATTTAATCAAAGTTGAAACTCGATCGTGCGTTTTCGCTAGTCTTGGGCTTAAAGGGTGTGAAAGTAGCTCGGAATGTTTCGAAAGTTGGCGTGGACGCTTGTCTACCAATGTGACATCCAAATCCATTCTCAAATTTAAATTCCGAGATTTTGGTCAAAGTTGAAACTCGATCGTTGCGTTTTTGCTAGACTTGGGCTTAAAGGGGGAGAAAATAGATGGGAACGCCACGAAAGTTGGCATGGACACTTGTCTACCAATGTCACATCCAAATCCATTCTCAAATCTAAATTCCGAGAAGTTGGTCAAAGTTGGAACTCGATCGTGCGTTTTCGCTAGAGTTGGGCTTAAAGGGGCAAAAAATAGCTCGGAACGTCACGAAAGTTGGTGTGGACGCTTGTCTACCAATGGGACATCCAAAACTATTCTCAAATTTCAATTCCGAGAATTTAATCAAAGTTGAAACTCGATCGTGCGTTTTCGCTAGACTTGGGCTTAAAGGGTGTCAAAATAGCTCGGAACGTTACGAAAGTTGGCGTGGACGCTCGTCTACCAATGTGACATCCAAATTCATTCTCAAATTTAAATTCCGAGAAGTTTGTCAAAGTTGAAAATCGACCGTGCATTTTCGCTAGACATAGGCATAAATGGTGAGAAAAGAGCTTGGAACGTCACGAAAGTTGGCGTGCGCATTTGTCTACTAACGGGACATCCAAATCTACGCTAAATTTTCAATTCCGAGAAGTTGATCAAATTCGAAACTCGAACATGCATTTTCGCTCGACTTGAGCTTAAAGGGTGTGAAATTAGCTTGTAATGTGACGAAAGTTGGCGTGCGCATTTGTCTACCAATGGGACATCCAAATCTATGCTCAATTTTTAATTCCGAGAAGTTTGTCAAATTCATAACTCGACCGTGCGTTTTCGCTAGACTTAGGCTTAAAGGGTGAGAAAATAGCTCGGAACGTCACAAAAGTCGGCTTGCGCATTTGTCTACCAACGGGACATCCAAATCTATGCTCAATTTTCAATTCCGAGAAGTTGGTCAAATTCGAAACTCGACAGTCCGTTTTCGCTAGACTTGGGCTTAAAGGGGTAGAAAATAGCTCGGAACGTCACGAAAGTTGGTGTGGACGCTTGTCTACCAATGGGACATCCAAAACTATTCTCAAATTTCAATTCCGAGAAGTTGGACAAAGTTGAAACTCGATCGTGCGTTTTCGCTACACTTGGGCTTAAAGGGTGTGAAAATAGCTCGGAACGTCACGAAAGTTGGCGTGGACGCTCATCTACCAATGTGACATCCAAATCTATTCTCATATTTCAATTCCGAGAAGTTGGTCAAAGTTGAAACTCGATCGTGATTTTTCGTTAGACTTGGGCTTAAGGGGTGTGAAATTAGCTCGTAATCTCACGAAAGTTGGCTTGCGTACTTGTCTACCAATGGGACATCCAAATCTATTCTCATATTTCAATTCCGAGAAGTTGGTCAAAGTCGAAACGCCACCATGTGTTTTCTCTAGACTTGAGCTTAAAGGGTGTGAAATTAGCTCGTAATGTGACTAAAGTTGTTTTGCGCGAATGTCTACAAATGGGACATCCAAATCTATGCTCAATTTTCAATTCCGATATGTTGGTGAAATTCGTAACTCGATCGTGCGTATTCGCTAGACTTGGGCTTAAAGGGTGTTAAAATAGCTCGGAACGTCACGAATGTTGGTGTGGATGCTCGTCTACCAATGGGACATCCAAATCTATTCTCAAATTTAAATTCTGAGAAGTTGGTCAAAGTTGAAAATCGATCGTGCATTTTCGCTAGACTTGCGCTTAAAGGGTGAGAAAATAGCTCGGAACGTCACGAAAGTTGGCGTGTGCACTTATCTACCAACGGGACATCCAAATCCACTCTCAAATTTAAATTCCGAGAAGTTGGTCAAAGTTGAAAATCTACCGTGCATTTTTGCTATACTTAGGCTTAAAGCATGAGAAAATAGCTCGGAACGTCACGAAAGTTGGCGTGCACATTTGTCTACCAACGGGACATCCAAATCTATGCTCAATTTTCAATTCCGAGAAGTTGGTCAAATTCGAAACTCGACCGTGCGTTTTCGCTAGATTTGGGCTTAAAGGGGGAGAAAATAGCTCGGTACGTCACGGAAGTTGGTGTGGACGCTTGTCTACCAATGGGACATCCAAAACTATTCTCAAATTTCAATTCCGAGAAGTTGGTCGAAGTTGAAACTCGATCGTGCGTTTTCGCTAGAATTGGGCTTAAAGGATGTGAAATTAGCTCGTAATGTCACGAAAGTTGCTGTGCACGCATGTCTACAAATGGGACATCCAAATCTATTCTCAAATTTAAATTCCGAGAAGTTGGTCAAAGTTGAAAATTGACCGTGCGTTTTCGCTAGACTTGGGCTTAAAGGGAGAGAAAATAGCTTGGAACGTCACGAAAGTTGCTGTGCATGCATGTCTACAAATGGGACATCCAAATCTGTTCTCAATTTTCAATTTCGAGAAGTAGCTCAAATTCAAAACACGACCGTGCATTTTCTCTAGAGTTGGGCTTAAAGGGGAAGAAAATATCTCGGAACGTCACGAAAGTTGGCATGTGCACTTGTCTACCAACGGGACACCCAAATATATTTTCAAATTTCAACTCCCAAAAGCTGGTCAAAGTCGAAACGCCACCATGCGTTTTAGTTAGACTTGAGCTTAAAGGGTGTGAAATTAGCTCGTAACGTCACGAAAGTTGTTGTGCGTGCATGTCTACAAATGGGACATCCAAATCTATTCTCAATTTTCATTTCCGAGAAGTAGGTCAAAGCCGAAACACGATCGTGCATTTTCTCTAGAGTTGGGCTTAAAGCGGAAGAAAATAGCTCGGAACGTCTTGAAAGTTGACATGTGCACTTATCTACCAACGGGACATCCAAATCCATTCTCAAATTTAAATTCCGAGAAGTTGGTCAAAGTTGAAAATCGACCGTGCATTTTCGCTAGACTTGGGCTTAAAGGGGGAGAAAATAACTCGGAACGTCACGAAAGTTGGTGTGGACGCTTGTCTACCAATGGGACATCCAAAACTATTCTCAAATTTCAATTCCGAGAAGTTGGTCAAAGTTGAAACTCGATCGTGCGTTTTCGCTAAAGTTGGGCTTAAAGGGTGTGAAAATAGCTCGGAACGTCACGAAAATTGGCGTGGACGCTCGTCTACCAATGTGACATCCAAATCTATTCTCAAATTCAAATTCCGAGAAGTTGGTCAAAGTTGAAAATCGACCGTGTATTTTCGCTAGACGTAGGCTTAAAGGATGATAAAATAGCTTGGAACGTCACGAAAGTTGGCGTGCGCATTTGTCTACCAACGGGACATCCAAATCTCTGCTCAATTTTCAATTCCGAGAAGTTGGTCAAATTCGAAACTCGACCGTGCATTTTCGCTAGACTTGGGCTTAAAGGGGGAGAAAATAGCTCGGAACGTCATGAAAGTTAGTGTGGACGCTTGTCTACCAATGAGACATCCAAAACTATTCTCAAATTTCAATTCCGAGAAGTTGGTCAAAGTTGAAACTCGATCGTCGCGTTTTCGCTAGACTTGGGCTTAAAGGGTGTGAAAATAGCTCGGAATGTAACGAATGTTGGTGTGGATGCTTGTCTACCAATGGCACATCCAAAACTATTCTCAAATTTCAATTCCGAGAAGTTGGTCAAAGTTGAAACTCGATCATCGCGTTTTCGCTAGACTTGGGCGTAAAGGGCGTGAGAATAGCTCGGAACGTCAAGAAAGTTGGCATGGACGCTCGTCTACCAATGTGACATCCAAATCTATTCTCAAATTTAAATTCCGAGAAGTTGGTCAAAGTTGAAAATCGACCTTGCATTTTTCGCTAGACTTGGGCTTAAAGCGTGAGAATAGCTCGGAACGTCACGAAAGTTGGCATGGATGCTCGTCTACCAATGTGACCTCCAAATATATTCTCAAATTTATATTCCGAGAAGTTGGTCAAAGTAGAAAATCGACCGTGCATTTTCGCTAGACTTGAGCTTAAAGGGTGTGAAATTAGCTCGTAATGTGACAAAAGTTAGCGTGCGTTTTGGTCTATAAACGGGACATCCAAATCTATGCTCAATTTTTAATTCCGAGAAGTTGGTCAAATTCGAAACTCGACCGTGCATTTTTGCTAGACTTAGGCTTAAAGGGTGAGAAAATAGATCGGAACGTCACGAAGGATGGCGTGCACATTTGTCTACCAACGGGACATCCAAATCTATGCTCAATTTTCAATTTCGAGAAGTTGGTCAAATTCGAAACTCGACCGTGCGTTTTCGCTAGACTTGGGCTTAAAGGTGCAGAAAATAGCTCGGAACGTCACGAAAGTTGGTGTGGACACTTGTCTACCAATGGGACATCCAAAACTATTCTCAAATTTCAATTTCGAGAATTTAATCAAAGTTGAAACTCGATCGTGCGTTTTCGCTAGACTTGGGCTTAAAGGGTGTGAAAATAGCTCGGAACGTTTCGAAAGTTGGCGTGGATGCTCGTCTACCAATGTGCCATCCAAATCCATTCTAAAATTTAAATTCCGAGAAGTTGGTCAAAGTTGAAACCCGATCGTGCGTTTTTGCTAGACTTGGGCTTAAAGGGTGTGAAAATAGCTTCGAACATCACGAAAGTTGGCGTGGACGTTCTTCTACCAATGTGACATCCAAATCTATTCACAAATTTAAATTCCGAGAAGTTGGTCAAAGTTGAAAATCGACCATGGATTTTCGCTACACTTAGGATTAAAGGGTGAGAAAATAGCTCGGAATGTCACGAAAGTTGGCGTGCGCATTTGTCTACCAACGGGACATCCAAATCTATGCTCAATTTTTAATTCCGAGAAGTTGGTCAAATTCGAAACTCGACCGTGCGTTTTCGCTAGATTTGGGCTTAAAGGGGGAGAAAATAGCTCGGTACGTCACGAAAATTGGTGTGGACGCTTGTCCACCAATGGGACATCCAAAACTATTCTCAAATTTCAATTCCGAGAAGTTGGTCGAAGTTGAAACTCGATCGTGCGTTTTCGCTAGAATTGGGCTTAAAGGATGTGAAATTAGCTCGTAATGTCACGAAAGTTGCTATGCACGCATGTCTACAAATGGGACATCCAAATCTATTCTCAAATTTAAATTCGGAGAAGTTGGTCAAAGTTGAAAATTGACCGTGCGTTTTCGCTAGACTTGGGCTTAAAGGGCGAGAAAATAGCTTGGAACGTCACGAAAGTTGCTGTGCATGCATGTCTACAAATGGGACATCCAAATCTGTTCTCAATTTTCAATTCCGAGAAGTAGCTCAAAGCCGAAACACGATCGTGCATTTTCTCTAGAGTTGGGCTTAAAGCGGAAGAAAATAGCTCGGAACGTCTTGAAAGTTGACATGTGCACTTATCTACCAACGGGACATCCAAATCCATTCTCAAATTTAAATTCCGAGAAGTTGGTCAAAGTTGAAAATCGACCGTGCATTTTCGCTAGACTTGGGATTAAAGGGGGAGAAAATAACTCGGAACGTCACGAACGTTGGTGTGGACGCTTGTCTACCAATGGGACATCCAAAACTATTCTCAAATTTCAATTCCGAGAAGTTGGTCAAATTTGAAACTGGATCGTGCGTTTTCGCTAGACTTGGACTTAAAGGGTGTGAAAATAGCTCGGAACGTTACGAAAGTTGGCGTGGACGCTCGTCTACCAATTTGACATCCAAATCCATTCTCAAATTTAAATTCCGAGAAGTTGCTCAAAGTTGAAAATCGACCGTGCGTT
This sequence comes from Larix kaempferi, assembly GCA_027924585.1. Taxonomy (NCBI): domain Eukaryota; kingdom Viridiplantae; phylum Streptophyta; class Pinopsida; order Pinales; family Pinaceae; genus Larix; species Larix kaempferi. Next base: position 792,662 of record BSBM01001502.1, on the reverse strand, counting down.
TTCGCTAGACTTAGGCTTAAAGGGTGAGAAAATAGCTCGGAACGTCACGAAAGTTGGCGTGTGCATTTGTCTACCAACGGGACATCCAAATCTATGCTCATTTTTCAATACTGAGAAGTTGGTCGAATTTGAAACTCGACCGTGCGTTTTCGCTAGACTTGGGCTTAAAGGGGGAGAAAATAGCTCGGAACGTCACGAAAGTTGGTGTGGACGCTTGTCTACCAATGGGACATCCAAAACTGTTCTCAAATTTATATTTTGAGAAGTTGGTCAAAGTTGAAAATCGACCGTGCATTTTCGCTAGACTTGGGATTAAAGGGCGAGAAAATAGCTCGGAATGTCACGAAAGTTGGAGTGCGCATTTGTCTACCAACGGGATATCCAAATCTATGGTCAATTTTTAATTCCGAGAAGTTGGTCAAATTCGAAACTCGACCGTGAATTTCGCTAGACTTAGCGCCCTGAGCACTAGTCTCCTTCATACACAGTAGCGCTCAAAATATGGGTTTAAAGTTTTGAGTTTTTTGGGTTGTGGACCGAAATCTGGGGGTCTGGCTGCATTTTTGTGGTCCCTGATGACCCTAGGTCTATGTTAAACCCCTGTAAGTACTCTCCCATCCTTGTACTGATCCTACATTCATGATTTGAACCTCTTTTGATCAATTTGGACTTGTATGAAAAGTTTTGGGGCTTGTTGACCCAAGTTGGGGGGTTATGGACCCGTTTGGTGTTTTGTACCCTAATTTGAGTCTGACTGAACCTGCTTGCCCCATTTCCACTGAATTTGAAACCTTTTGAGTCTTCTTGATCTTGTTTGTATCTATTTGAGTGAAATTTCTCTTTTAGATTGGTTTTTTATCCTCCCTTATGCTTTTAAGTTTTCTTTTGTAGTGAAAGCTCAAGTGTTTTGGCTGTTGTTCAAGACCTTGTTTGCATTGTTTATGTGCAGACCTAAATTTACCAAACCATACTTCTTCATAGGTCATTTGCTTCGTTTGGGTCTAAAAGTAGTTTTCGTACTCTTTTCCCAATGTTTGGCATGCTTACATCAATAATAATTTGAAAGTCATATTTGGTAGCTTTTACTGTTTCATAAAGAGAACCTAAAAGTTTCTTCGCTTTGATTTGATAATAGGTTAGTTTCAGTTTTGTTTGTTACCTTTGAAAGCATAAAGAATTTTGATTCATTTTCTGAATAGAGTACCTTGCAAGTGGCTTAAAAGATTTTAGAGTGCTTTGCATAAAAAAGAACAAGTTTTATTTTGCATACCTAGTTGCTTGAGTAGCTGCATCCTTAGGTTTTGAGTTTAATTTTGTACATTTAATCTTTATTTTTACCTTGTTTGCATTTGAAAGATTAAAATTTGCATTTGCACATGCATTCTAGATCATAATTTTAAGACTTGCATTGAAAAGAAAAAGATTTGTTTGGTGGTAAATATTTCATTTTCAGTACTCTATCTCTATTATAACCACTCTCACACACCCACTACCTTTTTGAGTAAGCAAGTAACCTTTAAAATGAACTCTAATAAAATGTACTAGCAACATTTTCTTTTCTAGGTTACACTCCACCAACTAGTCTTGGTTAGGATCTTGGGTTTAAAACACCTGAAACCACCCAAGATCACACATTACACAAAAATCGTAGTTCGACTATCACAGGTAAACCCACTTCATTCAAAGCTTACTTGGGATCTATGCAGTAGGTCTTGTGAGATCAGATTGTTGGGAATACTCCTCCTACTTTCGGTTTTGAGCATATACCAGGATTGGATCACGTTTGGGGACTCTTTTGAGTTTTGGGCTCAGTTACCGTGCCCACGCCTTTTGATTCGACCAGCGACTATTCCCCTAGGATTTTTGGGTGTTGTGGTATCCTTAGTATCTGACCATAGGTTCATACACAGGTGACAGCGGAGGGTATATCTGTTGTACCTAGGACAGACATGGGAGGAAATCCCTTGCAGGTCTTTGGGAGGGCGGTTGGGTGATTCCAGTGCTTGCACCCTTAGTCATTGTATTGTGGACCCCGGGTAACTGTTCTTCATCCTTCGTTGATCTGTTCTGGGCCCTCATTATCCCAGACTCTTCTCCGGAAGGAATCTGTTTTCCTGGTTTGATTTACCTAGGACCTTTTTTAGTGGTGTGCTCTTTGTGCTACTTGTTTTAGTTTGCCTTAGAGAACTTCTTGTTCATTTGAGCAGGAAACTATGTCTAGAATTTCGGCGAGTGCCAATCAAGGTACCCCTATTCCGGGGGATCCTTTGTTGTTCCATTCATTGGAAACATTGGTGCTCCCTTAATGGCTACTCTAAATCTTCCTGGATTCACTATTGGGCTGCCGATTTGGTTGTTTTCCACTCCGAATGCCTTGCATGCTCTTGACGCTTCTTTTGTGAGCACCTCAAATCAAGAGCATCAAAACCCTGTGCCTCCCTTGCTAGTAACATCTTCTCCTCCTCCTTCTACCTCATGTGGAGAAAGTAGCAATACTAGTAACCAACAGTCTAAAAGGAATAGACGGAGGAAGAATGGGAAGAAGATGCCCAAACAAGAGGGCAGCAACCCAGCCTCTGTAAGTCATGCTGGGGGCAAGCACTCGGCCTCTGCAAATCATGCAGGGGGCACCTACCTAGCCTCTGGAGGTCTTGCTAGGAGAAAAATTTTAGTCACTGAAAATCATACTGAAAGTTTGTCTTAAACCATTGTCATTCATGTTGAGGACACGTCATTGATCACTGCTAGTCATATTAATGACAAGTCACCAGTTCTTGTGAGTCATACTGGAGACACTAGATCAGCCACTGCAAGTCATGTTGAGGGAGTTGACATTGTTGACAAACCAAACAAACATAAGCTTAAGTTCCCTTGTAAGTTTTGTGAGAGAGATCACCTTACTTGTGCCCTGTACTTCCAGAAGTGCAAAAAGCGTGGTCCTTAGTTCAAAAGTCTGATGCTTCTGAGAAACCAGCCTCTGTGAGTCATGCTAGGGGCAAGCTGTCAGCCAATGCTAGTCATGCTGAGAGTACTGACATTGTAAAGGAGTCTAAACCTATAAGACAAAAACCAAAGTTCCCTTGTAAACTTTGTAAGGGAGATCACCTTACTCACCGATGCTCTGCCATTCCATAGGTACGAAGAGTGTGGCCCATGTCTGAAGGAATCTTTGTTCCTGAGTTGTCTATTGATTCCCTACAGTCAGATCAACCTTTGGTTGATCAAGTGGTTGAACCAATGCAATCTCTGGTCAACCCCACTCTTCCTTCGGAGAGTGAAGTGATTGAATCTATGCAATCTTCAACCGATCCCATCAGTCCTTCAGAGATTGATGCACCTACTGCTGAAGTCTTCTGCATTACCAGTTTGGATGTTCCTGAAAAAGGGGTCAGTTCATCTATGCCATGTGAACCCCTACCAAGCCCTAGGATTGTTTCCTTTGATTGGAATAGTTTAGCCAAGCCTCGTCTTCCTTCTTCGACACCTTTCCAGATAAAGATGGATATCGGGAACCATACGGTTGATCGATGCATTGTTGATGAAGGTGCTTCTGTTAGTATCTTATCCGCTTATGCTTGGAGAGATTTGAATTTCCCTAATGTTATTCCAGCTACTAATTGGTCGTTGACCTTTGATAGAAGACCTAGTGAACCGATCGGATTCCTCCGTCAGGCACCTATTACTTTGGGTGGAAAAAAAATCTTAGTTGATTTTATGGTTTTAAAGGACCCTATGGATTTTGATATGATCCTCAGACATGATTACGTTTATGCTATGCATGCTGTGGTGTCTACGCTCTTTCGTGTGATGCATTTCCCTCATAACGAAAGCATCGTCACTATCGACCAGCTTGCATTCATTGATCCTCCTTATTACCCAACTGTAGACCAGTCAGATCCCTCATCATTAGGCACTACTATGTCACATGGGAAATATGTGGCATATTGTTCCTTGAGTTCAACTGCTACTGAGAAGAAGTCTCTGAGTTCATGCTTACCTTCTTGGGACTTAGTCCCGGCTTTTGACCAAGTGACACCTCCATCTGAATGTTTAGATATGTATTCTATCTGGGATGATATACTTCCTTCCGATGAAGTTTTCCTATGTCCATAGTACAGTTTTCCATTCATTTGGATGTTGATCTAGTCGCAGTTATGTCCAGCCCTGGTTTGACCTTAAAGTCTGATCTTCCTACTATTGAGTCTTTGGACTCTCCTATAGATCCACAAATCGGTGTTCCTGCTGAGTTTGATTATGCTTCTAGAATTTTCAACTCCCGTGATGATGAAATTGTTTCTACAGATTCCATCATGTCCTTCAACTTTGATCTTCATGCTGAAGTCGATCTTGTTGATTGTAAGTCCTCGGGCTTGGGTACCATAGAGTCTTCATTTGAAAACTATGACTTGTTTATGCCTGCTGTTGATGATACTGAAGTTGAAAGTATTTCTACCACAGTTACCTGTATCGGGTCTTTCCTTACATATGTTTTAGATATGATCCTGGTACTAATCTTTCTTGGCGACATGATTCTTAGCTGGATGTATACTTGCTTACTAGTCGTTTTTGACACCTTGTGCGACCATGTCAGGTATATTCAGAACCTTGCATATAGGTTTAGGCTTCCCTTCTGCTATGTTGCATTTGAACCCTTTGCCATCTGAATTCGCCATAGGGTCGAACCTGTTGGATATTGGTGTGTTAGCCATCTCTTTATGCATCGCGCACCATTATGACAGCAGAGGCTACCTAACATGGGTCACCCTAGTCAGCACCCTTATGCCATTCTGGTGCCCATGCTGAGTTTTTCTCATAGGCTCAGGAGCCTTTTTAGATTTACCGTGACTTTGAGAAGAAGCCTCATATCTTTCTTCCTCCTATATTTCTATCCATCCCTGATAAGGCTCCCATCTTTGTGTTCAAATTGCATATGCATCTGTTATGATCCCGCTTGCGCTAATGAGCCTGAAGTCGGCTTCCACGCTTTTAGCTCGTTATATAAGCCTCCATCTCTGATCTCATTTCCGCTAAGCCCTGTATCATTTTGCCTTTGCAATTTGACACCTTTTACTTGGAGGAGACACACCCTGAGTGTCCTTATCTTTCTCATGTTCCTTGCATTAGGCATAGCTTTGTTCCATGCGCTTGGAGCTAGTTTTGCATGTCCCTGACACTTGTCTCCTCCCATTTCGAGCATTCTTCTACCTTTACTTCGAGCTCGTTAAAAACAGTAAGTAGGTTGCGAGCATTCTTCTTTTACTTCTAGCTCGTTAAAAACAGTAAGTAGGTTTCAAGCATTCTTCTTTTACTCCGAGCTCGTTAAAAACAGTAAGTAGGTTTCGAGCATTCTTCTTTTACTTCGAGCTTGTTAAAAATAGTAAGTAGGTTACGAGCATTCTTCTACCTTCACTTCGAGCTCGTTAAAAACAGTAAGTAGGTTTCGAGCATTCTTCTTTTACTTCGAGCTCGTTAAAAACAGTAAGTAGGTTACGAGCATTCTTCTGCCTTCACTTCGACCTCGTTAAAAACAGTAAGTAGGTTTTGAGCATTCTTCTTTTACTTCAAGATCTTTAAAAATAGTAAGTAGGTTACGAGCATTCTTCTACCTTCAATTCGAGCTCGTTAAAAATAGTAAGTAGGTTATGAGCAGTCTTCCACCTTTCCTTCGAGCTCGTTAAAAATAGTAAGGAAGCTATGAGCATTTCTTTCATCTTCACTTCGAGCTCATTAAAAACAGTACGGAAGTTATGAGCATTTTTGTATATCTCCTTTGAGCTCATTAAAAACAGTAAGGAGGTCATGAGTTTACTTTTTCGGACTCGTTAAACCTTTAGGGAAAAGATCCCTATGGAGTTCTTTTAAGCCCTTTTCAGACTCCTTAAAGACTACGAGTGGTGAAGTCATGACGCTCTTTAAAGACTACGAGTGGTTCGGTATCAAGGGGGGAATTTAGGTCGATCTTTGCATTGTTTTCTGGGTTTTATATATAGTCCTGAAGATCAATACCGGGGGGAAGTAAGTGATGTTGGATATTGGTCGACTGCTACCTTTAGATGTCGGTTTTTCTCTACATCGTAAGGTCTGTTACAGTTTTTTAAGAAGGTCCTGTATGGATTCAGTCGAGCCCTTGCTAGGTAGGGGGAGACCATTCTATTGTGAAGGGGATCATGGCACCAGAGAGGTTGTAAGGAGGGAGTGATAATTCTCGGGTGGTGTTGCTATGAAGGGAAGGGACGACTCTATAAAAGAATCCCGATCCCATAAACAATTTCGTATGGTTGATATACCAGTCCTTGAAGTAGACTGCAGATGCATCTTCCCAATTTGGAGTTAATTTTATTGCTACACATTGCGTTTTAGAATCCAGATTGGGTTATATATATTTAAATCAAAAGGATTTTATTTTCCCGATATTAGTTGTTTTATGTTGCATGTATCGTCGGTTAAGGGGATTGTTTTTTAAAATTGAGCCGTAATCCTAGTTTGCAATGTTGTACATAGGATGGGAGGATTTCAGATGTTTTTGGAAATCGTATTACCTTTTTTATGTCTTCTTAAGTGATTATGGTGGCTCATTTTGTATGCTTAAATAGAGCATAGATCGCCATAGAGTTGTTTTGCTTATGAAAAATCGTAGTTACCAAGAATGTTCGTTTTGTAATTGTTTGCTATGGAATGCATGTATACTTCCTGAAAGTGAATAGGATCAAGCATTCTCCACACCTAATGGAAATCAAGGTTCTAGTAGTGTCCCAATATTATATCGAAATAAGGATTTAATTTCTTCTTTTTATTTATGCCGCCAAATTCATTTGTTATGATTGTCTGATAGCGTGAAGGTCAGGAAAGTTATTCTGAATCCTGATCTTCAGATGTGTTTTCTTTTACTCTATGTTCTGCTTGATTATGTTTATAAGTGTTAGAGATTTCATTTGTTATGACTGTCTGATAGCATGAAGGCCAGGAATGTTATTCTGAAGCATGATCTTTAGATTTGTTTTCTTTTACTCTTTGTTCTGCTTGATTATGTTTATAAGTGTCAGCGATTTCATTTGTTATGACTGCTTGATAACGTGAAGGCTAGGAAATTTATCCTGAAGCCTGATCTTCAAATGTGTTTTCTCTTACTCTATGTTCTACTTGATTATGTTTATAAGTGTTAGAGACTTCATTTATTACGTTGTCGATGTTGTATCTTTTGCTGTCCAAAAAATTGATAGAGTCGAAGCTATAGGAATATACGAATTGAACTCAACCAAAGTATATCTATATGCTGTTGAGTTGTTAATCTAACTCTGTCAAAGCTGAGTCTATTTTTGCTGCCAAAATTTTATATCGTGTTAAACTCTATCGAATATTGGTGTGTCTATGCAGTCGAATTGGCTTACTGCCAATAGTAATTTTCGGTGTTAATATATACGTTATAAGAACCCAGTAATTGCAATGATTTCATTTATACAGAGGTAGTGGATTATATAGATTGAGATCTTGTGTTATTGATATATAGATATATATATATATAGAAGAGCTCTGCTTTTGTTTGGGATTTTATTATCTGTCATATATTATGCATTTATTTTTCTATCATGAGAAAATCAATATTCAATCCCGATTTATATATATTTTATATATGAAATCTCTGTTGAGGATCTCCGTAGGTCGTCGTTGCCACGAGTTGGTTTAAACTCCGCTTGAACCTCTATTGGTATAAATGTTGTTGTAATTTTAGTGTAGACCAGCTCGGGATCTCTGCTTAAAATCTGTAAACAACTTCGCTTGGGTCCAGCTAGGGAGCTGTTACTCTTTCTGTTTATTAAAAACCCTTTCACTTATGTATTACGCTGTCGACGCCAGTCAGAGCTTTCTAGTTAAACATTGGTTAATTGATTTCCTTGTGTAGAACAAATTTAGTTACTTATACATATATAATTGGTCAATTATATTCGTATAATTATATTGAGATTTGCACGGATTGCTAGCAGTGATTTGATAATAAACCAAGGGATAAGATCTCTATATAAAATGATGATTTTAGGATCTTTGTATTATTTTAGTATAATCCTGCATATCATATGTTTATATATATAAATATAATAAAGAGCAGAGATAGAATTATATACTGTGTGTTAAGATTTGTTTTAAGTCTAGTGTTTATATATGCGCAATAATATAGAAATAGGCCATTGTATTTATATCAAAGGTTAACATCGAACTACTTGATATGCTCTCTATGAGAGAAACTTTAAGCAAGTGGAAAATATTTATTATAGAAATGATGTTGTAGTTTGTATCTCTCATTTGATAATAGAAAGATAAGACCTCCTTGTGGACATAGCCCATGTTGTGGATGAACCACGGTAAAATGGTGTACATGGTATGTATCTTTTATGTGTATCTATTGCATTAGTTGTTCTTTACTATGATGGCTTTGTAGTTTAAATTATTATGCAAATGTATATTTTGATGAAGATATTCAAAAGTAAATTTAGTACCCTCCATTTATGAGCTATTACAAATATGTTAGAAAGGTATCGAATTGATACATTCAAAAAGTATGAAGAGTGAAATAGAGGTAATTGTTACCTAAACATTGTGGAATTTGACAGGTGTTGTGTTGTCTGAAATCTTTGTATAATTAAGTAAGACTAAATATTGAAGAAATGATTATGCATGCTCCATATTTTTGATGGATAATTAACTGACATATTTTTAAGAAATTAGTGTATTTCATATCTTATTATTGTCCATGGTGATTTTTTTTTTTAAATTTACCAAAATTACTAACTCAGAAATTTGGTTATGTGACACATTGCAAAACCAATTGAAGAATGTGAAGATACAAAATATAGAGACCATGCAGTCTTACTTTACAACGGTCTCTGAGATAAAAGAACAACTTAAAGTTGTGGAAGAAGACATAGAAAATGGATAAAAAGTGATAACCACCTTGAATGGTCTTCCCAGGTGACGAGATTCCTTCATTCAAGGAATTTGTGCTAGGAAGAAGCTCATCACATTCAGTAGGCTGTGGGAGGAGTGCTTATAGGAAGAAGCTCGAATTGTAGCTCGAGAAGAGAAAATAGGAAATGAATACCAAGCACTCACAACACGCTCCAGGAGGAATGATAGCAAGAGGGTGCACCACCACAGTAAGAAAGAAAAAAAACACCACTAGAATTAGATGGATAACTTTAGATCTCGAAGAGATACATCCTCCATTCGATGCTACACATGTGATGATAAGGGACACATCTCCAGGGATTTCCCTAGAAATAAAACTGGCTCTCACAAGAAGAAGAACAACAAAAGAAGACATCATACTCACACTACAGAGGATGATGAACCTCCCAAGAAGAGAGCCAGAGAAGAAAGTGAAGATTCTTCAAGCGATGAAGTCTGAGAGTATGTTTTGATTTCTTCCCTCACAAGAACTGTTACACATGGTAGTAGTGATTGGCTCATAGATAGTGGGGCTTCCAAACATATGAAAAGATTCAAGGAATCCTTTATGAACCTATCTAAACATGAGTCACCCAACAAAGTGAAACTTGGGGATGACTACCAATATCCTATAAAAGGAAGTGGTGAAGCCTCTTATAAGCTATACTCTAGAAATTCTATGAAGATGAAAGATTTCCTATTTGTACCAGGACAAAAGACGAACCTTCTCTCCATATCTGCATTAGATGCAAAAGGTATGAGGGTTGCATTTTTAGATGGCCAAGTTCTTATGTGGCCTAAAGGAAAGACTATAGATGACACAGTAGTGATTGGAGAGCAAGAGGGAGGATTATTCAAACAGAAGGGAAAACCAGAACAAGCCTTGGTCCATGAATCCATGGAGCTAAGTGAACTATGGCATAGAAGGATTGCCCATGTGCACTATAGAGCACTACCTCTTGCAATCAAAGCTGTTGAAGGTCTTCCAGAAATCCAAGCAAATCATGAAGGAATTTGAAAAGGTTGTGCAAAGGGAAAGAATACAAAGAAGACATTTCAAAGTAGCAAGAGTAAGGAAAAAGGAATCTTGGAAATCATCCACTCCGATGTATGCGGTCCGATGTCATCTAGTTCATTGAGTGGGTATGTATATTATGTTTCTTTCATTGATGATTTTTATAGGAATACATGGATATATTTATTGAAGAGAAAAGAGGAAGTATTCATTAAGTTCAAGGAATTCAAAGCCTTGATCGAAAACCCCACAAAAAATAAAATCAAGAATTTTCGGTCTGACAATGGCAGAGAGTTCACATTAAAAGACTTCAAGAAATTATGCAGAGATTTAGGGATTAAGAGGGAGTTGACCACTTCATATAATCCACAACAGAATGGAGTTGCAAAAAGGAAGAATAGAACAATTATGGAAGCAACAAGGATGATGCTTCATGACCAGGATCTTCCTACGCATCTATGGGAAGAAGCTGCAAGGACAACCTTGTATGTACATAGTCGTTCTCCACATAGAGTACTTGACAACAAGACACCAGAAGAAGCCTTCTCCAGTGAGAAACCAAAAGTGATCCATCTCAGAATATTTGGTTTCCCATTGTACATACACATTCCGAAAGAGAAGAGGATGAAGTTAGATCATTTAGGAAAGAAGGGTATATTTGTGGGATATAGTGAAAACTCGAAGGCTTACAGAATATATTACCCAGGATTCAAGAAGATCGACAATAGAAAGGATGTAGCATTCGACGACGACTCAACATACAAGAAATAAAAAAAAATACCCGTTGAAGACATTGAAGAACCAGAAGCACCCAAAATCCAAGATACAACAATGATTGAAGTAAATCAACAAGAAGACCGTGAGATAGAAGATCCACAGGAACCTATAGATCCACCCCGTGAGAATAATTCTCACAAGAGGAAACCAACATTGCTATGAGAGGTAATTCAATATGTAGAAAGATTTGGTGCTTCAGAAGGAATGCACAGAGAAAGCAAGAGACTGAGGATATACACCATTTATGTAGCCCTACTGTGTGACATCATTGACAAGGAACCTACCAACTATGAGGAAGCGGCAGAAAGGAAAGAATGGAAGGATTCCATGATCGAGGAGTACCAGGCGATCATGAAGAATGATGTTTGGGATGTGGTCCCAAGACTAGAAGGGAAGTATGTGGTGACTTCCATGTGGATCTACAAGATCAAACATGTTGCAGATGGAAGCATAGAGAAATGCAAGGAAATATTTGTTGCACGTGGCTTCTCCCAGAAAGAAGGGATAGAATATGAGGAGACATTTGCACCTATAGCTAGATACACTTCCATCAGAACAATACTTACTCTAGCTACGGTGATGAAATGGAAGATACACCAGATGGATGTGAAGACAATGTTCTTGAATGGTGTAGTGGAAGAGGAAGTGTATGTGGAGAAACCACTCGGGTTTGAGACATATGATAGGGAGACTCATGTGTGCAAACTGAAGAAAGCCTTGTATGGTTTGAAATAGGCACCCAGGACATGGTATGGTAGGATAGACAACTTCCTGACAAGTTTAGGCTTTACCAAGAGTAAAGAAAATTCCAACCTTTACTACAAGATTGAGGAAGGGAACCCAGTGATACTCCTATTGTATGTAGATGACCTGTTTGTGACAGGTGAGGATGGGTTGATTGCTGAAATGAGGAGAAAGCTTGCTGTCGAGTTCGAGATGAAGGACTTGGTTATGATACACTATTTTCTAGGCATGGAGGTGTGGCAGAGTGCGGATGGAATCTTCCTTGGACAAGGGAAGTATGCAGTAGAGATCCTGAAGAGGTTTAGGATTATGGACTGCAAGGCCATGGCCACAGCTATGGCATCGAACCTGAAGTTATTGAGTGATGCTTCAACAGAGTTGGTTGATGCCATGATATATCATCAGATGATTGGGTCCTTGATGTAGCTGACGAATACGAGACCAGATATTTGCTTTGCGGTGAACACATTGAGCCAGTTCCTGATGGATCTAAGACAGTTGACTATGGGATCAAGTATGATGTGAATCAGAATATTAACCTGGAGGGTTATGTTGATTCAGATTAGGAAGACAGTTCCATTGATAGGAAGAGCACTTCGGGGTGCTGCTTCAGTGTGGGATCAGGTGTGATCTCTTGGTTTAGCAGGAAGCAGTCCTACATGGCACTGATTACAGCTGAAGCAGAGTATGTCACAACTTGTTCAGCTAGTTGTGAGGCAGTATGGTTGAGGAAGCTACTGTCTTATTTGTTTGATATCCAGTTGGATGCAACTTCTATATATTGCGACAACCAGAGTTGTGTGAAATCGTCTGAGAACACAATGTTCCATGACAAGTCGAATCACATTGAGATCAAGTACCACTATATCACGGATATGGTATAGAGAGGAGCAGTGAAGCTCCAGTATGTTGCGATAGATGAGCAGATAGCCGATATATTGACCAATTTGCTGGCCATAGTGAAGTTTGAATGCTTCAGAGAGAAGCTTGGTGTACTTTAGATCGAGGTTCCTTCCAAGGGGATGTGATGAGTCCCGAAGACGCAGATGTACATAGGCTTTTCTGACATGGATGTAGGTTGGTCCTCCCATGGTCGTTGATGTAATTGTCGAATCTTTTCCGACATGGTTGTAGGTTGGTCCTCCCATCGTCATTGATGTAATTTATGGGGATTTTCGAAAATGGTTGTAGGTTGGTCCTCCCATGGTTGTTGATGTAATTGTTAGGGCTTTTTCGACATGGTTGTAGGTTGGTCCTCCCATGGTCATTGATGTAATTGCCGAGATTTTATGACATGGTGGTAGGTTGGTCCTCCCATGGTCATTGATGTAATTGCTGAGATTTTCCAACATGGTCGTAGGTTGGTCCTCTCATGGTCGTTGATGTAATTGTGGATCCTTTCCCAGATGGTGGTAGGTTGGTCCTCCCTTGCCGATTGATGTAAGTGTTGTGTTATGTGCATCTGGGCTATGCACAGTTGACGATGAGATTATTTGAAGATGATGAGGTGATAGTAGGGTACATAGGTTTTGTGGAGGAATATAATTAGTCCTGGGATGCTCCTTCAGGTTTTGCAGTGGCATATAGCAGTCCTAGGAGATCTTGCAGGTTTTGCAAAGGCATATAATAAATCGTGAGATGTACCTACTTGATGGCTTTCTCATAGAGATGACGAAGACCTACATGGAGGCTAGGCCTACATCCAGCATGAAAAAGGGATGGATCTGTAGAAATTCCTATGACGATTAGATTGGAGACTGATGTTCGAGATAGCCACAGCAGTGACAACGATGATCCATCTTTGATGATGAGCCAATGACGAAGACTTGTGTTGATGAATTGTGTCAAGAGAATACCTTCCTAGTTAAGAGGGAGTGTTGATGTATCTGTAACTTCGGAAGATATTTCCCTTGTATATTTTATATTGTATTCATATGTCATTGTACTTATGATGGAAATGTTTCACTCCTCCGATCGGAAAAGCTATTATTGTATTTGAGTGGGTTATTAGACTTCCCTAGTGTGGTCAGCACAAAGTTAAGTTGTAATGGGTTATTAGACTCTCCTAGGAGAAGTCGGCCCAGTTAGGGTAAAAGGAAAGTGAAAGTAAAGTATAAATAGAGAGGAGAACCTCTTTATTTATCCATTCACTCACTCACTCATTCACATAAGTGAGAGAGAAAGAAGTTCGCACAAGTGGAGGAGGAGGAAGTTGCTGGAGGAAGTGCCATTGGTTGTCCTGTTGATTTCGCCTCGAATATCTTTTTGCAGATCGCTTATAGTGTAGTGTGAATGAAGGGGTTGTCGTCTAAGAAAGAAAACGATTGGTTGAAGCCAATGGTAATTTTTTCCTAAGAAGTCATCCCGCATCGCAGTTCTGCTACGACCTAATAGCTTCGTGATACTTATTCCAACATGTGTACGCATGCATGTACCAACTCCTGCTTTGCTCTCAATCCCCATTGGTGTTGACAAGCATTCATATGCTCCTTCGGATCACTTCAGCTGTCATATATCATTTTTTCATACCCCGTAGCTTCACCAAACCGAACCTCCATGAGGAATCGACATAGTGTCTAAGTTGTGATGTTGGATTTGTGCACCTCCCACCATCGCGCAGGAGTAGCCTTCAAGGTTCTGCCACTTTTTCCTCAAAATTCATGAGAAACTTACTCAAGTTGGGAAATCCCTCATATGTAGGTAACACATATTCCTCCATGGCTACCCTTCGTAGTGACTGCGTTACCCATGCACATCTTCTAAACGATACTTCATGTAACCAGTTCTACCAATTTTCAAGTACCTCATTTGAATTTGATGATGCCAAGCTGGCACTGCGCCATCCTAATTCTCCATCCGTGGTGGGATTAACATAATCCTCATATATGTTATACAAAGTGTCCCACCCTTCCAAAAACTCATCTCTGGATGGTTCCGTATAGCGCGGCCCTTCCGCAGGATCCAGTGGTGAGATGACTCTCATCTCACAATTTTCAAATGACATTATCCTTTTCTTAAAATTGATAATCGCTTGGTTTTCCATGGCCCAGTCTATCCCTAGCAGTACCGGATAGGGACTGGTGTTAGCGACATTTTCAATGACGTCGAATACAACATACGTCCTGATCCCCTCAATTTCGAATGGGAGTTCAAATACCCGACCAAGCGGAGTGACCTTACTCTGATTTTACAATCTTGGGTGTACTAGTGACCAGGTTATCTGCGGTTTTCCCTTTGTCTCCCATGTCTATTTGGTCAAAATATTCACATCCACACCGAAATCCAAAATGATGGAGTCGACATCAAATGCTCCAATTTGTGCCGAAATCCACATCTCCCTTCCTGTCTTCTTCATATGTATGCGATTAACCTTCCGTTCCTGACGTGCACCTTCCTATCGATGCAGTAAACCAGCTATTTCTTCCAGTGCATCTGGGTCCTTCACCTATTCCAGGCAACTTTCCAAGAAGGATTTTATTGTGTTTTCCTTCATCCATGAATTTGTCGAGTAGAACGTCGGTGGCATATCGTAGATTTATTCCTGAAGAGGTAGCTGCCTCCTATTACTCATTACCTCCTGTTCCTTTAGGAAGATGTCCCTTTCGTCTTCCATGTCAAAAGTGACCTACTTTCGCTATGTTTGTGTTGGTCAAAAATTGGTGTGTGACCTGTCGCCTCTTGTCACCGCTCCTCCTCGTGTCACTATTCCAAACATCGCATGGCTACTTCTATCCTCCGTCAATATCATTTACATGGTCGATGGTGCATTCTGATTTTTTTTGTAAGGGTTTGGGGTGGGTTCTTAGTCTTCCATTTCGCAATGAGTTGAGGGCAGTCCTCTGTGCTATGATCTGCAGCACTACAATAAATACACTTGTGGTGTTGGGTTTGGACAATCCCTCTGGTAGTTCCACTGTTGTCCATAATTGTAACATATGATCAGCCCTCTTCCCCATCCAGTAGCTTCTCCACATCCCATACCGGTTCCTCGGCCTCCGCAGAATCCTCCCCTGAAACCTCGGCGTGGTGGCCCATATGGTTGATACTATGGCTTCCCATATTGCGGTTGTTGATACTATGGCTTCCCATATTGTGGCTGGCCATATGAGGATGGTGGATACTGCGGGGGCCCATACTGCAGCTTCCCATATTTCCCCTGGTCGTATTACTGCGGTGGGTTAAACTGTTGTACTGCAGTTGCTGTTGCACGTAGGGAAACTCTTCAAGTAGTTTGGATTTATTCCTATAAAATTTGGAGTAGTGCGCAGGGTCAAAGGTATGTTGTAACTTATGATTTGTCCTTCTTCTACTTCTGGGGTAGCCTGGTCAACGTCCCCTTCGCAATAAGGTCGCTTCCTCCCTTGTGGTCCTATTTCGTAGTTCTCCATTCTGGTCCTCTCAGAAGACTCTCTCTCAGTCCTCCTCTTCTTCTCAGGACGCCAAAATATTTCTCCACTCCTCAAGGTACCACACTCTTCATCAGCTTCTCTTAGAATCTTGTCGTCTCTCATGTCCATATACCCCACATATTTCTGTCCGATCCGCATTCACGCGATAGCCTCAACCTCCACATACTGATTTTTCTACTCGTCAGAAGACGTCCTAACTATTCCCTTTTTGTAGACAAGGATCTTAATCCACTATTTCAACAATGACAAGAACCTTCCTCTCGGTCCCTTGAAGAATTTCCTCTCTACCTCACTATACGACTTGATAGTGTCTACTCCGAACTCAGTCACATATTCCTTCAGGATACTATCCACCCAATAATCAACAGCCTGCGATACCTTGTTATCAACTTGCTTTAGTTGTCGGATCAATTCTAGGGTCCAACAATCAGGTTCAATCTTCTGGTAGTGTCAATTGTGCTAGCCACTCATGTAGCAACACTGGGAATTCACAGAAGAATATCTCATGGATATCTGAATAAATGTATTTATGTAGCCAACCAGTTGCTATCTGTTTAGGGTCTCGCTTATCACTTTCTGCAAATTCTTCTGAAATATGGATAATAATTGATTTCAAAGATCAATATAAACCAAACATTTATCTCAGTGGAAAATGAATATAATTCTATTACACAGGGGATCTTTGTTTCTCATTTGCAGTTCCACCTGAGAGTGAAGTCAAAGAGGACACACAGAGCCCTTTGGGATGCTTATGAATTAAATTCTAGACTGTTACACTTGAGATCCACTTTCTCATTCACAAGATCGCACAAAGGCCCAAGTGAAGACGATATGGTGGCTTGAAAGAAAAATGCTTGAAAAATCAAATCCTTTACTGTTACACTTGAGATCCAATTTCTCATTCACAATATCGCACGAAGTCTCAAGTGAAGAGGATACGGTGGCTCGAAAATAAGATGCTTGAAAAATCAAACCTAGACTGTTACACTTGAGATCCACTTTCTCATTCACAAGATCGCCCAAAGGCCCAAGTGAAGAGGATACGGTGGCTTAGACACAACTTATCACAAGAAAATTGATATCTAGTCTACAAATTCCTCTAATTGTGCAGGAGTATAATGAAAATACTCGTAGATCTAAAAAAAAAATTGATTAATTAAAGCTTGGTTTTGCTTTTGGAAGAAAATTGTTTTCAAAATAACTCAAAGTGTGATGTTCAATTTTTTTTTTTTCAATGAAAATATATTTGTTATGTGTTTAAATGATATTTCAAATGTTATTACTGATATTTTTTGTGATGTTTCAAATAAGCAAGTGCATGAGATTCAACAGTTAATGGGTCTTAAGGTTCTTTGAACAAATCTTGATATTTCGCCAATTTTTGTTATTTGAAAACTATTAAATGAATAGAAAAAATTTATATATCATTCCTAATCTTATTCAATCAGGGATACAACATCAACATATATCTTGAAGCAAATGAATCTACCACAAATTTAAGAAAAAATTGAAATAAATGTCAATTTGGGCCATTTTTGGAGGTTTTTGGTAAGAAATTCCAAATCTAAGGAGCTAAAACCCTCCCAAATTTTCCTTAACTAGTGGTAAAATTATCCTAAGAATATTTAAAATCTTTGTGAAGGTCTACAAGTAAAAAAAGAATGCCTCAAAGCTTCCCTAAAACAGTGAAAATTCAAAACTAGGTGTCTTTTCAATGTTCTTCTTCATGTTTTTTTCAATTTTTGTTATCTGCGAATTATGAAAGGAGTCAAAATTATTTTAAAGATCAGTCATAATACTATCCAATCAGGGACTTAAAAACAAAATATGGCTTTAAGCAAGTGGATCTAACACCAAGTTTTTTAAATAAAATTGGAAAGAAATGAGAATTTGGGCTATTTTTAGTGGTTTTGGGAGGGAAATTGTCAATCTAAAGATCTTAACCCAAACTCTTTAAAAAATTTCAAAATTTTTAAAAGTT
Organism: Larix kaempferi; assembly: GCA_027924585.1. Classification (NCBI taxonomy): domain Eukaryota; kingdom Viridiplantae; phylum Streptophyta; class Pinopsida; order Pinales; family Pinaceae; genus Larix; species Larix kaempferi. The sequence goes on along the minus strand of BSBM01001502.1, from coordinate 774,796 downwards.
AGTGATAAAATGATATTAAAATATTTATAATCCTTAAGAAGGTCTTCTAATTAAAAAATATAGGCACCAAACAGCCCCAAAACAAAGAGATCTTAAAACTAGTTCATAATGTGAAAATCCTCACAACGGATCTAAGAGTTGATGTATACCTCACAATGAAAGAATTTAGGAATAAGATTAAAAATGGTCAATGTAGTAAGATGAGAAAGAGAATAATAATATAGTAGAACTTGGATATAATCAAAATAACTTCACACACACTAATTAATTAATCACAATATGGACAAATAAGTAGTACAATGCATGAGGATTCGAATGCCAAGGTGGAAATTCGAATTAGAATTCATGGAGTGATCAAAGGATCACTGGAGTGTCTTTGGAGCACAACTAGAATTCTATATCATCATCAGTCGAGTCATCAATGCTCAAGTAACTGTCAACCATCATTCAAACTAAGTCTAATTGAGTGTGGTAGGTGTAACTGAGTGTAACTGGAACTAACTGAATGAAGGAGGCTCAGTGGAGGGTGCATGAGGAGCTAACTGAAGTCAAAATGAGCAGTCTAGTCACACTGGAGGTCCATCGGAGTGCTAAGGTTAGTTAAGAGTGAGTCAATCCTAAAATCAAGGAGAGAACTCAGTTAACTGAAGACAACTGGACCAGTAGGTGAAGAAGGGCGCCTTTGTCAAGTGGATGGTGAGATGTGGGCGCATCACTAGATAGGAGGGATCAATCTGAGTGGAAATAATCTCCCGAGTGTTGGAAGACTAGGGACTAGGTGCTGGAGGTATCAACCTGATGACTGGGTAGCATGCAATGCATGCAGAATCCATGTTGCATGCATGAATGCATGCAAGACTGAAAATGCAAAGGATGAAAATGCTGGTAGGACTAGGATGGAGTATAGGAATATCCTAACACCCCCCCTTAATCCATCCTGGGTCTTGGTAACTAAGACAAAAGGTCACCGAATACAATGAATAATAACAGTCAATAAACCGAGGAAATGGGAAAAACCTCATGGAAAAAATACCACTCCTCAAAATAGACTATAAGGCACACACAAAAATAAATGCTCCAAACTCAAGTAGGTGTGATGCTTGGTCATATGTCTAGAGGCATCTTCTTCTTGGGAAGAAGTGGATCATGCTCAAAATCCATGTGCATTTACTTTCTCTTCAGATCGAATGTGATGAGAACAAATCCAAAAGTATGAGGATGATCCTTGAACCTGTTATTCGAATCAGCTAAGGTAGAATCAAATCTATGAATGTGCAGATAGTATTTTGTCTTCTCCTTCGAACCATCATGGGTGAGATTATGCCAAAAAGAACCATCACATGATTGCTTAAAATTCAAATTAGATTTAAGACTTGAAGAATAGTTTCTTGAGATCTCCTTTAAACCAGCAAGGGTGAGATCAAAACCATCGTATGCACGAGAAATTATCCCAAGTAGTGATTGCTTAGAATCCAAATTAGATCCAACAGTTGAATCATGGTTTCTTTACATCTCCTTTGAACCATTAGAGGTGAGATCAAAACTAGTATGTGCATGAGAAATTATCCCAAGCGAATGGCAATGGCCATTATCTTCAATAACCTTCTGAAAGCATGAAATAATGATCATATAGTAGTACATAAGAGGTGAGAGATCAGGAGAGCGAATGCATTACCTCCAATGGCTTATTTTACCTTCGAAACATTCAATAGATCATGATGCAAACCAACAGACTCTAGCGCAAGAGAGGATTTAGGACCTTCTGCAATTTCTAGAGTGTAAGCTGGCACATAATTCAAAATAGAAGAAATTTGGAGCATGAGTGTAGAATCTGCAAGTTCTTCTTCTTTGTGACTAACTTCAATATGAGATATGTTTGATACTGATTCATGATCAATGAGATCATCAAGGAGTGTGAATTCATCACTTTGCTTGCTCTCGAAATGGTTTGGACCAATCCCTTCATTATGTCTTCCAAATATTTCATCCAGGTGGGCCCAAAGGTCTTTTGGAGATTCAACAGAAATGAAGTGGTGTACCATGCATCGAGACATAGCAAGCATCATGTCTCCATAGACACTGTCACCTTTATTTAACCATACATTCTCTTCTTCATAGGATTTGAACTCTCTTTCAAAACAATAATCAAAGAGATCATGGATCTTCAAATATGCTATCATTTTTCGTTTCCATTCATCACAGTTGAATAGAGAAAGAGGAGGGATTTCTTCTCAATTCATGGAAGCTGTAGAAGACCTGCAAAAACAATAGAAAAGTCTGCAACTGCTACTGGTGCAAAAAATGCAGAAATTTCTGCAACTACTGCACTCAAAATCTTGATAATAACCTGCAAAAAACTCTCAGGAATGGAGATAAACAATACTCTCAACATGCTCTGATACCATGTGAAAATACTCACAATAGATCTAAGAGCTGATGTATACCTCACAATGAAATAATTTAGGAATAATATTAAGAGTGATCAATGCAGTAAGATAAGAAACAAAATAATAATACATTAGAACTCGGATAGAAGAAAAATAACTTCACACACACTAATTAATTAATTACAATATGGACAAATAAGTAGTACAATGCATGAGGATTCAAATGCCAAGGTGGCAATTCGAATTAGCCTTCATGGAGTGATCAAAGGATCACTGGAGTGCCATCGGAGCACAACTAGAAGTCTATCTCATCATCAGTGGAGTCATCAATGCTCATGTAACTGTCAACCATCATTCAAACTGAGTCTAACTAAGTGTGGTAGGTGTAACTGGAACTAATTGAATTAAGGAGGCTCAGTGGAGGGTGCATGAGGAGCTAATTGAAGTTAGAATGAGCAGTTTAGTTACACTAGAGGTCCATTGGAGTGGTAAGGTCAGTTAAGAGTGATTCAAGCCTAAAATCAAGGAGAGAACTCAATTAACTGAAGACAATTGGACTGGTAGGTGAAGAAGGGCTCCTTTTTCAAGTGGATGGTGAGATGTGGGTGCATCACTGGCTAGGAGGGATCAATCTGAGTGGAAATAAGCTCCCGAATGCTGGAAGACTAGGGACTAGGTGTTGGAGGTATCAACCTGATGACTGGGAAGCATGTGGATGCATGCAGAATCTATGCTGCATGCAGGAATGCATGCAAGACTGAAAAGGAAAAGGATGAAAATGTTGGTAGGACTAGGATGGAGTATAGGAATATCCTAACACATAATTCATGCAAATCTGAAACATGGAGGCTTTGAAGCTTACAAAAGTTTGAAAATATCCCAAATATTTGGCTAAGGAGGATCAAAATGAGGTATGCATTTTGATATCAGCGACTCCTAAGCCCAGAAAAGAATAAAATATCAGCAAAACAGAGGAAAGAGGGAAGAATTGGGCACAAATCTCAAGAAAAACCTTCAATGCACTCTCTAACAAAGGAGGCTGAAATCTACCTTATTCTTTGAAGTTTTTGAGAGTGTAGGAGTGGATATAGGCCAGTTTTGAGCCTATAAACCTAAAGCATAGGTTCTTGAAGGGACATTAAGGAATTCTTAGAGTAGATCTGAAAGTTTAGAACACCAAAAATGAAGAAATTTCAAGAAAAAACCTTCAGTGCACTCTCTATCAAAGGAGGCTGAAATCTAGCTTCATCTTTGATGTTTTTGGGAGTGTAGGAGTGGATCTAGGCTAGTTTTGAGACTATAAACATGTAGCATAGGTTCTTGATGAGATATTAAGGAAAATATGGATTAGATTTGAAATGTTAGAACACCAAAAATGAAAAAATTTGCACAAAGAAACATAAATTTTCAAGAAAAAACAACTAGTAAGGTTGCCAATCTGATAAAAGATTTTAAGGTAGTGTTATATCTACTTTAAACATGCTATATACTATGAAATGGTGAGTTCCAATGTCAAATATGAAACAATTAACTAAAATTCCTTAACATCTTAGCCATTTTAGAATTCAAACTAAACTTGATAAGAAAAACTCAAACTCTTAAATGGAAGGAAAATTGAATCATTTCATTCATAGCAATGAAGAAGATACATACTTACAATGTTTTAGATGCATCCATCCTCCATTTCCATGAGATTTCCTTTATCCACACTTGCCTTTGATGAAGAAACCAAGCTTTCCAATCCTCCAAATATCTCCATCATGCCTTTGCTCTTCCTTTTTCCTCCTCTTACTATGCCCCAAATTCCTTTGTTTTATAGCATTGGGAAATGGGATCTCAAGTTTATATTTTCAATGTGGGATAATCCCTTTTCATGATTTTTTATTATTTTCTCTCAAAAACCCACTTTCCATAGTATTTTTAGGATTTTGTCACAACTTTAGCATATTTAAGTACAACTAATGCACTTTTGCTCATTTCTTCTCACTATTTGACTGGTGGAGCTTAGATTTGAGCCTTTAATGTGTAGTTCAATCATTGAACCTTGTCTCTTTAGGCTCCTTATTTCTTCACTCAATCCTTCTATTTGTGGATGTATTGATTAGATAAGAGAGGACTGTTCTCTTATGTACTTTTCTTTATGTTGCATGCGCATAGTAAAAATATGCTTCTTCCTTCACTTGGTTAAGGGTGTTAATTTGTTTGGTAACAGGAAGGAGACTCCAAGGAGGGGGCAGACTAGCTGTCAGTGGTCAAGTAGAGCTACTCTAGTCTCTGTAGCAGTCAATCTAAGAGATACAGTCAGTTAATTGAGGAATCAGTCCTCAAATCATGGAACCGATTGATAGATCTCCTAAATCAATGGAAGAGGGCACACTTGTACTTGAGTGATGGAAACAAGGGTGCATCAGTGGCTAGGAGGGCTAATACTGAGTAGAAACAAGCTCTAGAGGGCCCAAAAAAAAGGACTAGGTGTTCAGAGGCTACCATACTAATGACTTGATGCATGAATTATGCATGCATGCATGCAGAGTGCATGCAAATACAAATGATGATGGTGAGAATATTCCAACAATTGGTAGGGGGAGTACAAAGGTGGTGTGAAAGAGAGAGAGATAGAGAGAAATAATATGAGGGTGATGGCAAGGTTTTAATGGTTCTTGAAATAGAGAGGGAGGTGGGGTTAAGGGTAGTTGGAAGAGTACAGACGTGTGTGTGTGCGCGTGTGTGTGTGTGTGAGAGAGAGAGAGACAGGGTCAATCGATCTAGTTGATACATTGTGGCTGATTACTTGTAGGGGAGGAGGGGGTTTTCGGGAGAGAACTTGATAGAGATCGAGGTGTAGAAATGGATTGAGGGAAGAAGGGGTATTGTTCGAAGGGGTAGGGAGGAGGAAAATACTTCATGCAAGGAAAGATATAGAGGCCATGGTGCGGGGAGTGGTAGGGGTTTATGGATGATTAGGAAATTTATAAGGGATGAGGGGTGTAGGGTGGGGGACAAGAGAGAGAGAGGAGAGCAGTTAAGTTGTAGGGGGAGATGGGGTAGGAGAGATAGAGAAAGAGAGGCTTAGGTGTAAGGAGAGAGAGAGAGGGGTAGAGGAGGTGGTTATTGGTAGGGAGAGTAGGAGGGTTGTTAGGGAGAGAGGCAAGGTATAGGGGTAGTGAGATTGTGTGTGAGAGAAAGGGGTGGATTTAGGTGTAGGTGGGGGAGTAGGGGAGACAAAGAGTGATACATGGGTTTAGTAAGGCTTAGGTGGGAGAGGGGAGAGAGAGAGGATCATGAGTAATTGCGAGGGAGAGTGAGAAAGTGGGTTAGTAAGGGTTATGGAAAGGAGTTACATAGATAGAGAGAGAGAGGATGGGGATTAGTTGTGAGGGGGTAATTAGGTGTGTGTGTGTGTGAAAGAGAGAGAGAAAGTGGAGGTGTTAGAGGGTTGGAGGCGAGAATTGGTGGTGTTCAAGGTAGGTGGAGGATCAGAGAGAGAGAGAGAGTTATAGTTACATGGAGTAGAGGGGTGTGCATGTGTGAGCAAGAGAGAGAGAGGGCCATGGACAGAGGAGGGAAGGGTGTGGGTGATTAGGGGAAATGGGGAGGAGGGGGATTTGGGTAGTGAAATAGATAGAGATTGTGGTGGGGGGAGGGGGCCAAGGTCTTAGGGAATAATAGCAAAGTTATTTGAGGGTAGGGAGTTGTAGGGGAGGGGTATTAGGAGAGTGAGAGGGGGGTTTAGGAGTATGGGGACTAAGAGAGAAAGAGTGAGAATCATAGGAGGTGGTTTGGCTATGGGGAGTAGGAGGTGGGTTATGTCGAGAGAGTGGTGGATTAGGGCTTATGAGAATGTGAGAGAGAGGTGTTAGGTGTTTCATGGAGGGTGTGAGGGGTGGAGGCTAGGTGTATGTGGTTGAATAGGTGGCAAATAGAGTCTGATAGGTAGTTAGTTAGGATTTTGGGGAAAGAGAGAGAGAGAGAGAGAGAGAGGGGTGATGGGGTGTTAAGGGGTTTGGAGGAAGGGAGGGTTGGGGGTTAGGGTAGGTGGAAGATCATAGGTGTGTGTCTATGTGTGTGCATCAGATAGAGAGAGAGAGAGGATTACGATTCATGGTAATTGGAGAGAAAGGATCAGGGGAATGGGGATTAGAAAAAGTGTGAGTGGCGTAAGGGAGAGGGAGAGTGTGGGCTAGGGTTAGTGAGAGTGTGTGTGTGACAGGGGGGTTGTGGGGGGCTTGTGTTAGAGAGAGATGGTTTGGGGTTTTTTGTATATAGAGGAGAAAGGTGGGGAGATAGTTGGAGAGGTGGTTTGAAAGGGTTAGGGAAATATGAGAGAGAGAGAGAGAGAGAGAGAGAGATGAGGATGTGGTGTTATAGGTAGGGGGAGGAGTAGGAGGTGAGAGAATGAGGGAGTGGGTTAGTAAGGTCTAGGGAGAGGAGTGGAGACAGATAGAGGAGGAGGGATATTAGTAGTAGTGAGAGGAGATGGTGCGTGTTCATGTGTGTGATAGAGAGAGAGAGAGAGAGAGTTGGGGACAAGGAGGGGAGGTTATTGGTTACAAGGGGTAGGGTAGAGGAGAGGGGTTCGCTAAGAGAAATTGATAGATACCAAGATAGGGGGATGGTGGTAGGCATTTAGGGAATATTAGGGAAGCTAGAGAGAATGGGGGTATAGGTGGGGGTGGAGAGAGAGAGAGATGATGGGTTTAGTAAGTGGTTGGAGGTGGTGAATTGGGTGGTTGATAGAGAGAGAGAGATTTGCAGATAAGTAATGGAGGTTTCGTGTTACAAAGGATAAGGTGGACATGGGGGGTTGGACAGAAGGGGGTTAAAGATGTGGGTGGAGAGAGAGAGAGAGAGAGAGATATGAGGGGTTTAATAAGTGGATTGAGGTGGTGAATTGGGGGGTGGAGAGAGAGAGATGGGTGTTTTAAGTTGTAGGGGGAGTGGGTCTAGTGGAGGGAGAGTGTGATATATATTTTTAGGTGTCTGGGGAAAAGGGGAGAGAGAGGGGGTTGAGAGGGTGGTTGTGGGTAGGGAGAGTAGGAGGGAATTAGGGAGAGGTAGGTTTGTTTAGGAATAGTGTGAGTTTGTGTGTCAGAGATGCGGTGTGTTAGAGTATTGGGGGAAAGACAAAGGAGGATTTATCTTATGGGAGGACAAATGGGTTTAGAGACCAAGCGAGAAGAGTGGAAAGAGGGAGATGATTGGAGAGACAGAGAGAGGAGTGGAGAGAGAGAGAGAGAGGGAGAGAGAGAGAGAGAGAGGGAGGGAGAGAGAGAGAGAGAGAGATAGAGAGAGAGAGAGAGAGAGAGAGAAGCTATGTGTTTGTGTGTGAGTGTGTGTGTGTGTGAGAGAGAGAGAATGGGGAGGTGGGTGGGTGTTTGGGAGTTGGGGAGAGAGAGAGAGAAGGATGGGGACATAGAGAGAAAGAGAGATAGGGGGGTGTTAAGTGCTTGGTTTAAGGGTCTTAGGGGATAGAGAAAGAGAGAGGTTTAGGGGTAGGGGGAGTAGGACAGAGAGAGAGAGAGAAGGGGCGAGGAGGGAATGTTTATGGGTAGGGAGAGTAAGAGTGGGGTTAGGGAGAGAGAGTGGGGGTTAACGTATATAGAGTTAGAGGGGGAGGCGGTTTCAGGAGTTGGGGAGAGAGAGAGTTGTAAGGGTTAGGTGTATGTAGAGGAATATGGGAGAGGGATAGTGAGAAAGGGGGTTAGGAAGGGTTAATGGGTAGAAGTGAGAGAGAGAAAGAGATAGATATATATGGGGAATTAGGGGTTATGGAGAGAAAAAAAGAGAGAGAGGGCCAGTAATCACGGTAGTAGAATAGAAAGAGAGGGGGGTTTTAGGTGGTGATTATTGGTAGGTAAATTTAGAGGGGGGTTAGGGATAGAGAGTTAGGGGTTATGGTTAGTGAGAGTGAGAGAGAGGGGGGTGATAGGGGGTTGTAGGAGAGATGGAGGGGTGGGAATGTTTTTGTAGGTGGAGGAGAAGGGTGGAGAGAGAGTGAGTGAGAGAGGGTTAATATGGGTTCAGAGGAAGAGTAGAGAGAGAGAGAGAGGTAAAGGGGTTGTTAGAGGTATGGGGAGAGGGAGGGTGGTGAGTTAGTTAGCTTTAGGATAAGGCGGTGTCAAGGATAGGAGGGGAGAGAGAAAGAGAAGAGGTTAGTTGGAAGAGAGAGAGAGCGGTCATGTTCAAGGGTATGTGGGGGAACATAAGAGAGAGAGAGAGAGAGTGTTACAACGTAATTTTCCACCTTGTGAGCATTAGGACTCTTCAGACTTCAAGATCCATTTCACTGACTCAGATGCACTTTATGTCCTTCAGAAACACTTTTTCACTATTTTTCTTCCTGTATGCTTATTGTTCCACTTTAGCCAGCGTACATGCGAGTTGTTCCACTACAGACCACAGGTACAAAGTAAAACAGTAAAAATCACTAGAAAAATAGTTTTTACTCCCAAAAAGTGGTCTTAAGGTGACCTTTGGCCCTCCATTTTCCGCATAACACCTCGATGTGTCCTTTCACTTACCTTTCGAAGGCTATATATTGAGCTCTTATGGCATATGGAAGGGAGGAGAAAGAGAGAGCATGATAACTCTAGTGGATTTTTTCCGTGACTTGAGTCTACACTCATTGATCCTTGTTGCTGTGAACTCCTTATGTTCACCTACCAAAGTCCTATCCTAGTTTGAGTTTTCCATTACATGGAGGATTGAAGTAGTGGAGGCACAAGTGGACAGATCCAGTTCTTGGTTCAGATTGGTTGCCGACAAGAGGTTGTATATTGTACTTCTTGTTATATATTAATGGAAATACTCATTTTCTCGTCCAATTGATGTTGTGAATATTGTTAATTTACATTGGGTTATATTTGCTTATAATATCATGGATCATGCTATTGATTATGCTAATGCCTTTCACATATTATATGCACTTGCTTGTACTGGTTGTTGAGTCTATTTTGCAGGTTCAAGTGTAGAGGTTGAAAGCTCACCGGAGATATACTTCGAACATCCAGTAGAAGGTTGGTCTTTTCTCCATTATCTTATCATTGTCAATTATATAGCATTGCATTGGGAATTGAGTCATTTTATGGTAGTCAACTATATGTTGTAGTCTTCCCCAAGCCATAGGAAGTTATCTCCATAATAGAGAGAGAGAGAGAGAGAGAGAGAGAGAGAGAGATGGGGGTGGTAAGTTTTAGAGGCGGGAAGAGAGGAAGTGGGTAAAAGAGAGAGATAGGGGGCTAGTAAGGGTTAGGGAGAGGAAGTGAGAGAGAGAAGAGCATGGTCAGTGACAGGGGGAGTAGAAAGGTTGTCTGCAAGAAAAAGAGATTGAGAAAAAGAACATGGGGGTCGCGATAATATTTTCATGGTTCTGGAGACAAAGAGGGGAGTGGGGGTTAAGGGTAGTTGGTGGAGTAGATAGGTGTCTATGTGTTTGTGTGTGTGTATAAGAGAGAGAGAGAGAGAGGGTAAATGGGATTAGTTAATAAATTATGGGTGATTACATGTAGGGAGAGGAGGGGTTTTATGGGAGAGAAGTTGATAGAGATCAAGGTGTAGAGAGAGATTGAGGGAAGAAGGGGTGGGGTTGAGGACAACAATTGGTTGAGAGAAATACATAGAGGTCATAGTGTGGGGAGTGGTATGGTTTTATGGATGATTAGGGAAGTTATAAGGGAGGTGGAGTTTAGGGTTGTGCAAGAGAGAGAGAGAGAGAGATGAGGGTTAATTTGTAGGGTAGAGGGGGTAGAAAAGATAAAGAAAGAGAGGTTTATGTGTAGGGATAGAGAGAGAGAGAGATAAAGGGAGGGAAGAAGAGGAGGTTGTTATTGGTAGGGAGAGTAGTAGGGTTGTTAGGGAGAGAGAGGGAAGGTTTAGTGGGGGGTAGTGATATTGTGTATGAGAAAGAGAGGTGGTGTTGGGGGTTGAGAGAAATAGAAAGGGGTGGATTTAGGTGTAGGTGGGGGAGTAAGGGAGATAAAGAGTAAGACATGGGGTTAGTAAGGCTTAGTGGGGAGAGGCGAGAGAGAGAGGAATAGGGGTAATTGTAAGGACACGTGGGAAAGTGAGATTTTAAGGGTTAGTAATGGTTATGGAGAGCAAAGAGAGAGAGAGAGAGAAAGAGAGAGAGAGAGAGAGAGAGAGAGAGAGAGAGAGAGAGAGAGGATGGAGAGGGTAAGTAGGGGTGTGTGTGTGTCTAAGAGAGGGAGAGAGAAAGGGGAGGTGTTAGAGGGTTGGACGATAGGAATGGTCTGGTTCAATGTAGGTGGAGGATTAGAGAGAGGGAGAGAGAGTGGGTTAGAGGTACATGGAGTAGAGGGTGTGTGTGAGTGAGAGAGAGACGAGGAGAAACATACAGAGAGTCATGGAAAAAGGAAGGAAGGGTGTGTGTGATTATGGTAAAGGGGGAGGAAGTGGATTTGTGGAGTGGAAAAGATAGAGATCATTGTGCGGGTAGGGGTCAAAGGGCTTAGGGAATAATAGAGAAGTTAGAGTATGGTGGTGTGTTGTAGGGATGGGTATTATGGGAGTGAGAGGGGGGTTAGGGGTGTGGGTAATAGGAGAGAGAGAGAGAGAGAGAGAGAGAGAATCATAGTGGGTGGTTTTGGATATGGACAATAGAAGTTGGGCAATGTAGAGAGAGTGGTGGGTTATGGGTAATGAGAATGTGAAAGAGAGGTGTCAGGTGGAGATTTGAGGGTGTGAGCAGTGGGGGATAGGCATATGTGTAGGAATATGTGACAAAAAAATTTAAAGAGATAGTTAGTTAGGGTTTTTTGGAATAGGAGAGGGAGAGATAGAGAATGGGGGGTGTTGGGGTGTAAAGGGGTTTAGAGGGAGGGAGGGTTGGGGGTTAGGGTAGGTGGATGATCATAGGTGTGTATGTGTGTGTGTGTATGTGAGAGAGAGAGAGAGAGGAGTGGGGCTCGTGGTAATGGGATAGGTGGGATTAGGGGGATAAGGGGTAGGAGAGAGAGGGGGGGTTTAGAAAAAGTATGAATGGGGTAAGGGAGAGGGAGAGGGCGGGATAGGGTTAGTGAGAGTGTCTATGAGAAACGGGGTTTTGTTAGAGAGAGATGGTTTTAGTTTTCTTGTATAGAGAGCAGAAGAATGGGGAGATAGATGGAGAGATGTTTATAAAGTTTTAGAGAGAGAGAGAGTGAGATGAGGATGTGGTGTTAGAGGTAGGGGGAGTGTGAAGAACCTGCAACAATTAATTAATGAAAATACACAAGATAGCAGAAATAACATAACTCAGAATCGCTTTTATTGATCGCGGGTCACTTTGAGGGGAAAACCTTCTTTGAGCAAGCTCAATACAAATAACTTCACTGCGCCTTCATTGGTCTCAACACAAACTTATATACTAAGTCTAGGAGCCAATACCATGGGTAAATACCATGTGTCAATAAAAACCATGGGCCAATACAAACTATGGATCAACAATTACTATGGGAGAACTTACAATGCATATGCATCCAACACCAATAATACAAACTATGGATCAACAAATACTACGGGACGACTTACAAAGCATATGCATCCAACAACAATATACTAACAAAGCAAATAGAAGGGTTGAGATGGGTTCCTAACATCCCCTCTCCCTTAGAAAAAGATTTGTCCTCAAAGCTTTAGATGTGGAAAATGATGTAGAATTTGAAGGAGTGGTTCCCCTGTAGCATCCTCGGGTTGCATTCTGGGCCACTAATGCCTTTTGAGTTTCAGAGAGGGTTGCTTGGAAGGTTGTAGATGAAGAAGAACCATATCAGCTATGTGAAAAGTTTGCTCAGAATGGTGCTAATCGGCTTGTTGTTTCAGTCGAATTCTTTCCATGTGAAGATTGTCCTGCAGAATGAGAAGAATCTGATTGTTGTTTCTAAGAATCAAGTCAATTGCCTAAACTGGGGAGCTGTTGACGGTGTATGGAAGAAGAAATGGTGGTGCCTGTCCATAGACTACTTCATATGGTGTCCTTTTAGATGTGGTATTTTACCACTAGAGCGCTTCTAGGAAATCCATAGAAATAGTTGTCCAAATATGTGGAGGGATGGGCAAGGGTTCAAGCAATCCTGAAAGGAGTGTCGTTTCACCCTTGTTGACCTAGAAAGTATCACAATCAACCCCCATTTGTTGAATTGTCATTTTCAATCCCTGCCAAAAGAAGTTACATTGTTCCATGTCATACGATTTGAGGAACCCAGAGTGCCCTGCCGATGAAGAAGCATGGAGTTCATAGAGAGATAGACCTGTTGAACAGATTGCAACCAAGTTGGAACAAGCAGAGAAATAGTTGTAAGAGGAACTAGGTCATCAAATGGGTGAGAATGAGCATCTGCCACCATATTGTCCTTACCCTTCTTGTAAGTGATGGCATAGGCATAACCCATGAGTTGGATAACCCATTTCAGGTTCGTTGGGGAGGAGACCGGTTGTTCCAGGAAATTTTCCAGACTCTAGAGATTAGTCTTGATGCAAAAATGATTCCCTAATAGGTATGGCTGCCACTTCTGTACTGCATGCAAAATTGCCAGTGTTTCCTGTTGACATGTAGATGTGGATAAAGTATTACCAGAAAGGTCTCGTGAAGGCGACAAGCCCACTGGTTCAGCAAAGACACCTACATATCTATCCAAGGAAGTAGGGGAGACAGTTGAAGGGTGCATCTGAATGGAATGGAGTTGAGCGATGACACCATGTGAATTCTTCTTAAGTATCTTTTCCAAGTGATGTGAACTGATGATGCGGATAGACCCTTGTTTTAAGCCCGTAAATTTGTGTTGTTTCCCATTGATAGGAAATTGCATCCAAAGTTCAGCAAAATCCCTTAAGATGGGGCCAAGTGTGCGTAACCATTGAACGCCCAAAACCATATCACATCTTCCTAGAGAAAAGGAAAACATGTTAGAGTGTAGGTAATAATCTTCTAGAGAGATACGCACATTGTGACACACCCGCTTGCAAGGTAAGGTGCCCCCATTGGAAACCATGGCTTCAAAGTTGGAGCAAGGATGGACAAAATAATCGGCCTGTTTGGTGATCTGAGGGTCAATGAAGTTATGAGTGCTACCAAAATCAATGTGTATTGTAAGAGGAAGCTTCTTGAAGTAACCCCTGACCCGCATTGTTTGGGGGGTGGTGACGCCAGATAAAGCATGGAAAGATATCTCTGGTTGGTGATCCTAAGATGGGGGGTCAATAGGTGGCTCCTGAATGTCGACTTGGTCATCCGTTGTATCTAGAGCTTCTTCACCAATTTTAGAGGTAGGCGGAGAATCCATATCCAAGAGATAGAGCTTTTGCTGAACATATCCATGTCCCCGAGTGAAATTCTCATCACAATTATAACAAAACCCTTTTACTCTGCATGCCTACATCTCTGTTTCAGAAAAATGCTTGATAGGAGTTGGTCGAGGAGCTGGCGGGATGGGGGGTCATTGAGAAACCATATTTTGGAAGGGAACAAAAGTGGGTTTGGAGCACTGTTGGGCTACAATCTTTCCTTCTACAAACTTAGCCAACCCCAGGGCTTCCATCATTATGTTGGGACAAAACATTTTTACCTCTGAGCGGATTTCATCCTTAAGACCATTGATAAAACAACTCTTGTAGAATTCATCAGAGAATCCTTATGTGTGATTGGCTAGTTTCTCAAATTTTGTCTGATACTTCTCACAGAGGAAATTTGACGAAGTTTAGTGAGTGCTTTGGTGAAGTCATCAAAATCACTAGGACCAAACCGTTGCAAAAGGAGTTGGAAAAAATATGTTCATTTTGGCTCGTCATGAGCCTTGCTATACCAACGGTACTATTGAAAAGCTTCCTGTTCCAAATGAAAGGATGCAAGTGGAACTTTTTGGACATCAAAAGTATTATGCAGACTAAAATACTATTCTACATGATAGATCCATCCATTAGGATCAGTACCATTGAAGTGAGGAAATTCAAGCTTCGGACCATGGAAATTGCTAGAAGAAGAGAACCCATTGTCGGATGAAGACTCGGACTGTCGTTTGTCGTTCATGGCTGAATGCTCAAGATGGAGGCCGATAAATTTTTCATCTAGATCCTGGAGTTCGGTTTGGATGGCTGGAAGTGCTTCCTCCATGGTTTTTGCTCCTGCGCGGGTGACAACCATAACCATGAGTTTTTTTTGGGGGGGAGGGAATGGATAGAAAAGCACAAACAAAAGCTTATTTAGTAAAGGGAAATTTGTATTTGGGAGAAACTCGGGTAGGTAATTGGGGTTTGAGTAGGTTTTGGACACTTTGGAATGGATAGGGAAGCAAAAAATGAGGATTTCAAAAGAGAGGTGAAACAATGGGAAAATTTTTTATAGAGGGACAAAGAAGCAGAAATAGGGAATGGACACAGTGGAAAAATTTGAGGGCGATTGGGTGAAAATCGAAGGATTTATGGAAAACCCTAAAAATAGACAAATGTGGAATTTGGGATAGGGTCCTTAGGAATGAAATATACAGAATGGGATTGCAGGGGTGTCAGTGAAGATTCAGGGAAAGCAAAGTTAAAACAAGGGAGATATGGTGAAAAAAGCAGAATTCTTTACTCGGAGATGTTTTTTTTTTTTGAATGGATCCGAAATGGCTTTCAGAATGGATCAGAAATAGTGGGATATGGTATGGCTTAGAATGGATAAAAAATGGATGCATCTTAAATGACTTTTAGAATGGATCTGAAATGGCTGGATCAGAACTGGCTTTCGGAATGGATTTGAAACGGCTGTTGGAATGGATCAGAAACGGCGGGATCTGGTACGGCTTAAAATGGATAAAAAATGGCTGCATCTGAAATGAATTTTATAATGGATCTGAAATGGATGGATCAGAACTTGCTTTCAGAATGGATCTGCAACGGCGCGGAAGTGATCGAAAATAGATGGATCTACAATGGCGCAGAAGTGATCATTAACAGTTCAACTGAAACTATATATCGACCCCAGGTATATTCGGCTTCCTATCGGTTCAAGGAATTTACACGGCCACCAATGTTTTCTGATGATTTGCGTATTGGGGCAGTAACCCTGACTCCACGGCTCAGGTAAAACTAATAACCGCTTTGCCACAAACAACAGCTCTTGGTTTACCTCATGGGTGGGAACTAGTCAATCAGGTAAGGGTCGTTGCCCTTTTCGCTGGCTCGTCGTCTCAATGGGCCAACTACTTTAGGGTTCCTGTGGTACTCCTCAAAATGCGTTTTATGGCTTATTCCTAAGTACTTCCCATAGTTAAGCGGATAGGGATTATTCCCAGATCTGAAGCTGCAACAATTGCAAAATAAAAGTTGTCATAAATTTCACTCATTGAGCCCAAGAAAGTGCTCTGATACCAGATGTGAAGAACCTGCAACAATTAATTAATGAAAAGACACAAGATAGTAGAAATAACAGAACTCAGAATCGCGTTTATTGATTTCATGACACTTCAAGGGGGCAACCTCCTTTGAGCAAGCTCAATACAATTAAATTCACCATGCCTTCATTGGTCTCAACACAAACTTATATACTAAGTCTAGGCGCCAATACCATGGCTCAATACCATGTGTCAATACAAACCATGGGCCAATACAAACTATGGATCGACAATTACTACGGGATGACTTACAAAGCATATGCATCCAACAACAATAATACAAACTATGGATAAACAAATACTACGGGACGACTTACAAAGCATATGCATCCAACAACAATATACTAACAAAGTAAATTGAAGGGTTGACATGGGTTCCTAATAGGGAGGAGTACGGGGTGAGAGACTAAGAGAGGGGTTAGTAAGGGTTAGGGAGAGGAGTGGATATAGATAAAGGAGGAGGGATAATAGTAGTAGGGGGAGTAGTTTGTTTGTGTGTGTGTGTGTGAGAGAGAGAGAGAGAGAGAAAGAGAGTTGGGGATGAGGAAGGGAGGTTGTTGGTTACAAGGGGTAGGGTAGAGGAGGGGGGTTGGATAAGAGAAAGAGATAGATATCATGGTAGAGGGATGGGGGTTAGGAATTTAGGGAATAATAGGGAAGCTAGAGAGAATAGGGGTAGAGGTGGGGGTGGCGAGAGAGAGAGAGAGAGAGAGAGATGAGGATTTTAGTATGTGGTTGGAAGTGGTGAATTGGGGGGTGGAGAGAGAGAGATTTGGGGATGGAGAAGGGAGGGTTTGGGTTACAAAGGGTGCGGTGGAGGAGGAGGATTAGATACAAGAAATGGATTAAGATCAATGTAGGGTGATGGGTGGTAGGAATTTAGGGAATATTATAGAAGCTGGAGAGAAAGGGGGTAGATATGGGGGTGGAGAGAGAAAGAGATGAGGGGATTAGTAAGTGCTTCAAGGTGGAAGATTGTAGGGTGGAGTGAGAGAGAGAGATTAGAGTGGTAATTTGTATGGGGAGGGCGTGTAGTGGAGACAGAGTGTGAGAGATATTTTTAGGGGTATTGGGAGAAGGAGAGAGAGAGAGAGAGTGGTTATGGGTAGGGAGAATAGGAGGGAGTTATGGAGAGGGAGGTTGGTTTAGGGATAGTGATATTTTGTGTGTGATAGAGGGGGTGTGTTAGGGGATTGGGGGAGAGAGAGAGGTAGGTTTTAGGTATAGGTGGAGGAGAGGGGAAGAGAGAGACACTTAGGGAGAGATAGGAGGGGGATTTATGGTATGCGAGGACAAGGGGTTTTAGAGAGCAAGAGATAAGAGTAGAGAGGGAGAGAGGAGTGGAGAGATAGAGAGAGGAGTGGGGAGAGATAAAGAAGCTATGTTTTTTTTTTGTGTGTGTGTGTTAGAGAGAGAGAGAGAAAGAATGGGGAGATGGATGGATGTTTGTTAGTTGGGGGAGAGAGAGAGATATATGGGGAGTGTTAAGTGGTAGGTGTAATGGGCTTAGGGGAAAGAGAAAAAGAGATTTTTATGGGTTGGGGGAGTATGAGAGAGAGAGAGAGATAACGATGGAGGAGGGCATGTTTATGGGTAAGAAGAGTAAGAGGGTGGTTAGGGAGAGAGAGAGGGGGTTTCAGGAATTGGGGAGAGAGATATTTGTAGGGGATAGGTATATATGGAGGAATATGCGATACAGACTGTGAGAAAGGGGGTTAGTAAGGGTTATGGGGTAGAAGTGTGAGAGAGAAAGAGATAGAGGGATATGGGGAATTACGGGGGACGAAGGGAGAAAGAGAGAGGGTCAGTTCAGGGAAGTAGAATAGAAAGAGAGTGGGGTCTTCGGGGGTGATTATTTCTTGGGAAAGTAGGAGGGGGGTTAGGGATAGATATTTAGGGGTTAGTGGTAGTGATAGTGATAGAGAGGGGGGTGTTAGGGGTTCGTAGGAGAGAGGGAGGGGTTAGATTTTTGTATAGGTGGAGGATTAGGGGAGAGAGAGAGTGAGACAGAGGGTTAATATGGGTTTGGAGGAAGAGATGAGAGAGAGAGAGAGAGAGGTGAATGGGTTGTTGGATGTGGGGGGAGAGGGAGGGTGGTGAGAGATCTATATCTAGGATTAAGAGGTGTTTAGGAGAGTAGGGGAGAGAGAAAGAGAGGAGGTTAGATGCGAGAGAGAGAGAGAGTGGTGGTGTTCAAGGGTATGTGGAGGAGCAGTGAAGAGAGAGAGAGAGAGAGAGAGAGAGAGAGAGATAGCGGTGGTAAGTTGTAGGGGGAGGGGATTTAGGAGATGGAGAGTGAGAGTGAATGAGAGGATTAGGGGTAGGGGTAGTAAGCAAGAGAGAGAGTGGGGTGAAGGTGTTGGTTATGGGTAGGGAGAGTTGGAGGGGGGTTGGGGAGAGATAATGTGGGGGTTATGGATAGTGAGAGTGAGGGAGAGAGAGGGATAGCATTCAAAAATTGGGGGAGAGAGAGGAAGTGTGGGTGTTAGGAATAGGTAGATGAGTAGGGGAAAGAAAGAGTGAGAGAGTGAGTTAATAAGGCATAATAGGAAGAGGTGTCTGTGTGTTTGTGTGTGTGTGAGAGAGAGAGAGAGGTGAGGCGAGTATTAGAGGTAGGATGAGAGGAAGGGGGCTGAGAGAGTGAGATGGGGTGTTAGTAAGGGTTAGAGAGATGAAGTTAGAGAGAGAGAGGTATGCGCATGGTTAGAGGTAGGGGGAGTAGAATGGTGGTGACGTGAAAGAGAGAGAGACAAATATAAAGAAAATAGGGGTAGCGGCAAGATTTTCATGGTTCTAGAGACAGAGAGGGGGGTGTAGGTTAAGGGTAGTTGGAGGACTAGAGAGGTGTGTGTGTGTGTCTTAGAGAGAGATAGAGAGGGATATAGGGTCAAGGGTTTTATTTGATACATTTTGGGTGAGTACTAGTAGGGGGAGGAGGGGTTATTTGGGAGAGAAGTTAATAGAGATCGAGGTGTAGAGAGGGATTGGGGGAAGAAGGGGTATTGTTGGAAGGGGTAGGGAAGAGGACAACACTTGGTGGAGATAAAGAGATATAGGACATGGTGGGGGGAGTGGTAGGGTTTTATGGATGATTATAGAAGTTAAGGGAGGTAGATTGTAGGGTGGGGGAAGAGAGAGAGGGAGGTTAAGTTGCAGGGAGAGCGGGTGTAGGAGAGATGGAGAAAGAGAGGTTTAACTATAGGGATAGAGAGAGAGAGAGAGAGAGAGAGAGGTAAAGGAGGTCCTTATTTGTAGGGAGTGTAAAAGGGAATGTTAAGGGGTAGTGATATTATGTGTGTGAGAGAGGGGTAGTGTTGGGGGTTGAGAGAAAAGGAAAGGGGTGGAATTAGGTTTAGGTGGGGGAGTAGGGGAGATAGAGAGTGAGACATGAGGTTAGTAAGGCTTAGGGGGGAGAGGGGAGAGAGAGAGGAGCAGTAGTAATAGCGACGTGTTGTGGCCACAACAGATCCCATGCTTAGCTAAAGCACGGGAACCCCATTTTTTAATCAATTCGAAGGTATATGGGTAAGTTTCTCTTTGTAAATATGATTTTCGGTTTAGATGTCTTTAAACATTACTGCCCATCTACCCGTACTTCATTTTCGCGACTTGATTTGGGTTTTCTTTAAGAGTTTTTTTGCAAAAATCTTCAAATTTTGACTATTTTGACATTTCTCTTAGCAAACTCGAAACTCGACATTTGGAGAACCCGACATTTGGAGAACCCGAAACCCTAAAGTTTCGGGTGCGGGAAATTGTTGTTTTCATTTTGGATTTTCGTCAACCCGAAACCCAAAACCCAACACCCAAAAGTTTTGGGTGCGGGATGTTATTTTTTTAAAGTTTGTTTTATCGAAACCTGAAACTTGACGATGTCGCGTTTCTGGATCCAAGATTTTTGTTGCGAGTTTTAATAAACCCGAAACCCAAAACCCGACATTGTCACGTTTCAGGATTCGGGAATTATTTTTTAACGTTGTGTTTAATTGCGTTCAGAAACCCGCAACCCGCAACATTCGGGTTGCGTCTTTCGGAAACTTGGTTTTGATTTGGTCGTATTTTATAAACCCGAAACCCACCAAATTCGGTTTTCGGCTTTCGGGAGTGGTAAATAAAACTTTTTATTATGTTTTGAACCCGATCCCACGCTTCGCATCGATCAATCTCAGCAGTCCATTTCTCTTAATCCTATGGTCATGATTTAATTTGGGTAAATTGATAAATATAGGTTTTTATTTACTTTTCTTTATCATTTTTACTCGTCGAGTTACTCCACTGAGATGATTTTACCGTGGATTTATCACCTTCAGTCAATTGTCGGTTTTCAGTTATCACAGGTAGGATTGTCGTCATTCCATGTTTTTTTGTTGGTCTGTTGGTTGTCTGTGATTGTTGTTTTTTTTATTTTGTTTTCTTTATTTCATCACAAATTATGAATTTTTCCACTATGTCACAAAGCACCCAGTCCAGGGCCGCTCTCAAGGTTACCTTAACCAAAGACCCCAGCTTTGGTATCTTCTCTAATACCAGTGGAAAGGTCATCGAGACTTATCAAATGGATTGGTCTCGGATTTATGCTATTTTCGACAACGATGACCTCTCGCAGGTAGAATTTGATAGCCCTGCTTATGAGAAGATTAGGGCTTCTCAGATTCATGCTATCGCTGCACGGCCCGCTATATTACCCTATACAAATGTAGTGAAGTGGATAATAGAGAATGCTAGTGTCAAAGACCGGTCTTTCAATGATGCTTTGGGGAATGAATTGACTCATTTCTTCCCTGAGGTTTTTACCCAAGCGTTTTATCTCAGGATGCATAAGCAGACCATATCTCCTGACTTCATACAATCCTCCAAGTCCCGTTACAGTTTTTCCGAAATGATGAAGTCTTGGATGATAACACCTAATGCTTTTGTGCCTAAGCCTGATAATTTATACCCAACTTCCTGGTTCAAGGAACCCTACTCTTTGCTAGCAACTATGTTGTGTCGATTGTTCGGACTCCCTAATTGTTCATTGTTCAAAGTTGAATGGTTACCTATAGAGCATCATGTCTTGACTACCGGTGAATCGTTCCCATGGGATTCCATCTTGTCCTCAGAACTAAAAAATGCTATCGAAGATTATCAGAAGTCTCCAGCTTTCAGAAAACCACATTTCTTCTTATCTGCCTATGTATATGATGTTTTCTGCTTAGAATTTCAATACCCCTACTTGAAATGGAATTGGACTCTAGCAGACCCACCTGTGCATATATATCATTCAATCTTATGGGAAGAAAACTTTATCCCTTTACTATATGATATATGTGATCAGTTCCTGGGCACTGTTTACTTCAATATATTCAAGCAAGAAGCACCAGCATTTTTAGATGATGCCAAGACACTTATCAATATTCTCGGTGATTGGTATGTGTGTGAGTATTTCTCATATATCAGAGTTTGGGGCAGCAATATTGTTCATCTATTTCCCAGAATTGTCCCTGATAGATTGGCTTTGTAGGAAATTTCATTTCAAACTGTGACTGATGGTATGTATAAAAAACTCACGGTTCCTGGAAAGAAAGGGTGGCCTAATATCCCTTTGAACCTTGGGTCATTGGTCATCCCAACCTCCAATTGGGCAGCCACCCTTGGTCACCAGTTGGTTGATTTCAAATTGGGATGTGCTCCTAAAAGAAAGCACGACCTCAAGAAGTTATTGGATGCACATCTAAAGAAAAACCATGTAAAAATACACTATGTGCATGAGAATATTCTAGATGACTCTATCTATCATGGAGTCAATTCATTTTCTGAAGTTCTTGTCAGAGCAAAAGACCTAGAAGAGCAGCATAACATTCTGCACTGTCAGAAGGAATTAAAGCTCAGGGTGCTAAGTTATAGGAAATTGGAGCTGGACTTGCTAGACAAAGTGAGAAAAGAAAGGAAAGGAAAGGAATCTCAGGAAGCTAATCCTCTTCAAGTGGTGGTTCATTCAGAACAAGGCAAAGGAAAAAAACCCATCGAAGATTCTCCTGCTAAGAAAACATCAGAACAGGACAAATCCTTGTTATTCACCTCTAAGCAATTTCAGAAAGATATGGCACAATTGACATCAGTGTTGAAGGCTCACCCTGAAGAGTCGCAGAAGGAAACTGTGGATTCTCAGATAATGGAACCTTCAAATCCCCTTGAAATTATTAGTGCAGTTGTGCAAGAAGATGATGATTTGGTGGTTACACATGCCAGCCCAGCAAAAAGGCAATGGATTCATGCTGATCCATTCCCCAATATTCAGATTATGGACTGCGATGTTGCTGAAGAACCTGAACACCCAGTTTCAGTGACTGAGGAGATTAGAGAACAATCCAAGTTGGTCATAGACTTGTTAAATGTTATTGAAATGGAATGATCTATTCAGGATCAGTCATTTGAAGACACCTCTGTTCAGTATTTTTCGGCTTCAACATCTCAGTTAAACTCAGTTCAACATTTTTCTGCTTTGCTTTCAGAGCATTTACCTCCCTTTTCATTGTCTCAACTGTTCAATAGTATAACTTCTTCTTCTACCACACTTTCATGTAGTCAAGAGTCTTTCTCTATTCCTAAGTCCATGATGCTAGAAGCTCAAACCACCATCATTCCTACACAGTCACCTAAACCTATTTTACTAATACCTTCCATTGACCAATTCACCTCCATTCCTTGTTCCATTTCATATACTATCACAATTCAGGATAAGCTTCCTGCAATCTCTCGGTCTGCATCACTAGCTATCTCTATTTCACCAAGCATTGAGGAGCCAACTATAGTTCCCTCTCCATCATTAGATCCTAATGCCGAAGAGCAGACTCCTCCTTCTGAAGCCTCCCCTTTGGTCCCCTCAATCACACAGGTCTAGTCATTTGTCCAAGATGTTTCTATCCCTCTTGTCCTTCCTCAAGTCAACATGTCCATCCCTCACCCTAGTGGTATTATGACACCTTCAATAATTTCCACTGCTAATGTCATTCCCATCACTACCCAGTTGGATGATGAATATGTGGATGAGGATGTGGTTCCTATTGGAAACTATTTTTATGACAAGAAAGAGAAGACAGTATTCAAAAGGACAAGTGTCACATACCCCAATTTTGTAAAAATTATGTAATTGTTTTATTATATTCCTGAGACATTATGTTAAATTTAATGCTAAGTAGGAATTGATGACTCAGCAGAGTCACTAGAAATGGAATGTAATTCAGAATATTTTATTATTAATAAATAAAATATGGAGACAATAGCATGGGAGAGCTGTTAAAAAGAGGTTACTGGTCAAACTGGTGGATGGAACTAGGTGGAAAGGCAAATGACAAGTGGCAGCATCCTCAAACAATTCCTAAGTTGCAGGTGGCAACTTCCCTATATTTGGGGTCATGATTCCCCAAGGAAGTGGAATCAGAGCAGGTGGCTCATTAATGACAGTTAACCCAACAAAGACCTAGGCAATCCTTTAAATAGTACTCAATGAGCTGAGCTGAGGGTTCGAATGGTTCTAGAGGGAGAATACATTCAGGTGAATGTTATTCAGGATTCCCATTGAGGAAGAGGGAAATATACAGTAAGGAAGTTGTTTGAGAGGAATGCTATAGTAACATGGTTCCATTATAGCTGTTTGGGATGAGTGAATTACTTTGCTGCACCCAGTTCCAGCCAAGGAGACCAGAGCAAGCTCGGTGGTCCTGAGAAGTGTTGTTTGGGCACTCTCCAGGAGTTGGTAGGGAGGAAAAGCCTCCCATTGCTGTTGTTGTTTACAAAACAAGAACAGGTTCTGCCATTTACTCCTTTGTGTTTATTAGAGATGAATGAATGTATGTTGTGTTTATTGTTAATATGTCTGAGGAGTAATTAATTAGTCTAGTAAATTTAATATCTCAGAATATCAGTAGTAAGATTGTTAAGAGTTATTGTGTTTTTATGAATCGTTAGTATGATGTAATATCCTTGTTGTATTACTATTCATGTATCTATAATTTATGCAATAAAATAATAATACTTTATGTAATAATTTATAGTTATAATTATAAACCTAGATAATTGTATTTGTTGAATAGATAAGCAGAGTTTACATATGAAGTAATTGTACTCTGTACATTATAAGGTTAAATAAACCATAATAGGAACAATAGTAAACTTTGAATAATAAAAATTACAGTATTTATACACTGATAACTAATATTGCAGAAGAATGATAGCCATGGTCATGTTCTGTATAACAGGATACAAACCCTAAGACAGAAATTTTAATCAGTTTCAATCTATTAAATAATTTAATATACAAATCCCAGTTAAAAATTTATCCAGTCATTACCTATTAAACAAAACATTTGTGCTTAAACCCTAACAGAAAATCATCACAAGAAATTCATTAACAGTTAAATACACTAGTTATTGTTTTAGAAACAATAGAATAAACATAACCATAGCTAGCTCGATATCGAGCTTAAGCATTATAGTGTTATCCTTCCTTAAAACTTTCATGTACCAACAGAATCATATTCGAAATAACAGAACAGTATTTTAGCTCATTTATCGAGCTCAAACAACATAGTGATATCATTTTCCTTTTTACTTTCAAATAACAGCAGAAGAAAAATTCTAATGACATAAGAACAACTAAACCTGGTCACAACTGTAGAGCTCAAATTAAACCCTATCATTCCAGTTGTTCAAGTACATTAAATACCAAGATCTGGAAACAACGATTTCCTCTACGGCCGCAGCACAAGTACACATTATAGGTGTTTTTAAAATCTTAGGGTTTGAAACACACGCCACACACCAGCTCAAATATACAGGAGGGCTGGTAATAAGTCATAAAATGAAAGCTTAATTACACAGGAAAAATTTATAACAAAACATAGTGAAACCCTGTACGTTATAAGAGGACCGAACTAAAACATAAACCACAAGGCCAAACCTTATCTACAGGCAGACTCACGTTTCTTATCATCTATTTAATTATTTACACAGTATTTCAGCTACAGAAATCCATTAATACAAAAATAAGACTATTATTTACATTCTCGACCGAAGCCATAACAACCCTTTATAATTCAGGGTTAAAACATGTCCACGAACTCGTTAACAAACAGTTAAAAGACAAATCAGAATGGATGTAACTACAGAGTTACTCTTTCAAAATCCAAACCCTAATCACCCTAACAACTAGCAAGGAGGAAAATCCATGGCGAGAGACCAGGCTTACCAGGTTAAGCTAATCGACAAGGTAAGTGTCCTGTACACCTTCGAGAGCAGGCAGGTCCTGCAATAACAAATTGGTACCAGTAATAAACGCATTTATATAAAAAACCAAATCTTTAACTATAATAACAATGGAGAAGTTTTGTAACTTACCGCGTATGGAAGGAAGTTTTAACACTACATTTAGCATGATAACCGCGAGCAAGGTAAGTGTAAAACCCCTTCTTCGTCAACAAATACCACGAGCTGGCAGAAACAAGGGTAGCTACCACAATGGAAGCTTCAACAGAACCAAGCCGAGAGTTATGGTCACGCTGAGACAAGTTTAAATTTTGACAACAAAAGGATAAAACCCTAGGATCATAACCAACTACAGTTGCCAATAACAAAGCATAACAACTCCCTTGCAATGTAGTTAACAAGCATGAAGGATTGAAGTTGCAGAGAAGTTGTTTTCCATAACGTATCAGTAGGGTTCGGACAGGAGGGTTTTACAGAGTGACCGAGCGCGAAGGCAAGGGAGAAATGCCAAGATTAGGGTTGAGTCAACGCTTATATATCATCAACGCTTGGCATAGAAGCAACCACGTAGCACTTTTAATTCTTTCCATGCAGTGGGTCGATGTTCCAAAGTCCACAATGAGTTTCCAATTATTTTGTTTGTCAATTAAAATCATGGCGAGGGTAAACAAAAATCATAGTAGGGATATTCTTTTATGGTCGTGACACTATAGTATAACTTTCCATTATTTCATGTTGAATACAATGCTTCGAACTTGTATAAGTGAATACTAATACATACCCTACAATCAATAAAAACACGCAATTGTTAATAGTGTACAAGATTTAACCTTGAAGTCTATTTTAGACTTAGAGAACTCAATAATCATTATAAAGAAAAATGATAGGAGGAAGGCTTCAAATAAGTGTTATGTTGTTTGTTAAACCTACCACTATGTTGCCACTCACCCTATTTTCTTATGTGACAAAACTAGATTTAGTGTGTAAGATAATGAAAAGATATTAGGGTTTAGCTGCTACAATACTATTATTAATTGTTCTATGTTATAATTTTTCACGGATGGTATAAGTCTTGCCATTCCTTCAGTATGCGACTACCACTGGTAGAATTCAAACTATACAACTCATAAAAATTGGACTAAGGATACCCTAGTCCTTGCTACTTCTAGTTACGATATATTAAGAATCTCTTAACAGTCTCATGTTCCTAGTGTTATAGATACGAAAAATAGACTTGCTTACCTTATTACCAAGGAGTTGAATCAGGTATGATACTTGAGGACTATTTCTATAAGTACTTGTAGATTTTATTTAAGTGTTATTTATGGAAACAAAAGTAGATTCCAAACAAGGAAAATCCTTAATTTAACGATAGAAGACAGGTATTGACAGGTAATCTTTGCAATTGCTGAAGATAAGAAAAGTACAAACATAGTGTTATTTGTTTTAACTCCCAATCCTTCGCAATTAACGTAAAAATAAAAACATAACCTGAAGTTGAACTTGGCATAATGCAGAAAGAGTTCTACCTTTAGAAACTTGATAAACCTGGTTAGCATGCTTAGACTTTTACCGAAGGAATTGATACAGCTAACTGATTTATAATACTTTAAGGATTTAAATGTAGCGACCCGCACATTACCTGTATATCTGTAAGAGAAAGACAATTTGATGCATTAGCTCGGAAGCTAAGTAAGCCCAGTCTGCTATGGCAACTCCCCCTTGTGGTTGTAAAACAGTAAAACAATCAGTGACAGAAAAAGAAACCCATATTAAAATTTAAGTATGAGAAAAGATCATTCAGACACATTTACGATCACGTAAGCCTAACAAACAGTTAAATGACTGCTTTTAATATCATTATTTCCTATTTTTAAATTTTTAAATTTTTTGGAATTTTTGGGTTTTGACATGTTGTATCAGAGCATGGTTCAAATACTAGGCCTTGATGTGGCCCAACTAGTTTCCGCAGAACCATAAAAGAAAAGAAAATTTATGTACTAACTTTGTATTTTTGTTTCATGTAAAAGAGCAGAAAATTTCCTTTTCTGAATCTAACAGATAGGTATGGAGAAGCTAGGAGAATATGCTGAGGAGGAATCTCCAAACACCGAG
This sequence comes from Larix kaempferi, assembly GCA_027924585.1. Lineage (NCBI taxonomy): Eukaryota > Viridiplantae > Streptophyta > Pinopsida > Pinales > Pinaceae > Larix > Larix kaempferi. The sequence continues at coordinate 747,681 of BSBM01001502.1, read as the reverse complement.
ACAAGACAGATGTCCAGAGAACCTGTGATAGAGGAGGTAATTGCTCACTCCTCGGAGCTGATGCAGACTATAAAGGGTTTAAAGACTGAGATAGAAACAGTCAAGAAGGATAATGAAAGGATTCTGAAAACTCAAGAGCAGTTAAATCAAATTTTGATAGAAAATTTTCAGACTGAAGGAAGAATCAAAAGAGCTGAATCTGACGAAGCTAGTCATCAAAAAGGGTCTAAAAGGGTGAAACTAGTTAAATCAGACAGCATTTCATCCTCTGAAGGAAGAAGGGAACAACCAAGCTATCACACTACTAGTGACAGTAGTGAGGCTGAGTTGTATAATAGAAAGAAGAAGTTCAGGCCTTATGAAGAGATTTCTAGGGAGTTCAAGAAAATAAAACCCCCAACTTTCAATGGAGAATCTAAAACAGGAGAAGAGGCAAAATCTTGGTTATCCGGGATGAGAAAATATTTCCAGATATACAACTATTCAAATCAGCTGAAGGCAAGAATGACCATCTATAACCTTTCTGGAAAGGCGGATATATGGTGGCAAGACTTGAAAAGGGTCAAGGGGATCAAAGAAAAAGAAGTCAATTGGAGTACCTTTAAAAGATACTTCAAAAATAAATTTCTGTCTGAACAGTACTATGAAGAGAGGGCCAAGGAATTTTATGAATTAAAGCTAGGATCTATGACTATGAAGGACTTAAACAGTAAGTTCTTAAGTCTGTTAAGATATGTGCCGTATTTTGTTGAAGAGAAACCTAAAGTACAGTGGTTTCTCAGTTTCCTGCCATATCATATAAAGGACAGAATCGAATATGATAACCCCAAAACTCTGGAAGAAGCTATGCGAAAGGCTAATTTCTGTTTTGAACAGAATAAAAAGAAAGAAGGGATAGCCAACTGGAAGGCTAAAAAGAACAATAATCAGCTTGAGTACAGGAAAAAGGAGTTTGTACCCCAGAAAACTTTCAAGAATAATAAGAATGGAAACCATTTTAATGGTAAAAACTTCCAGGGAAGAAAAAATGGAGCTGCTAATCATTCCAACAACTTCAAGGGCAGCAAGGAGGCTTCTAACAATCATGGAAATTACACTAATAATATTGAACGAAAGGAGCCTGTGAAGTGTTGGGAGTGCAATGGCCCACACTATGCTTCAGTTTGCCCAAATAGGAAGAAACCAAGCAGCAATATTCATACCATACAAGCTGAAATGACTGTCGGAGACTTTGCAAGGACTATGCCCCGAATCAATGCATCATTGGATAACCGCCAAGCTGATTATCAAACTTCCATGGTGGAAGTAGGAGGTATGGTTAACAAAACCCCTGTAACTATTTTAATCGATCCAGGTGCTAGCCTTAGTTATATTTCACCGCATATAGTAGAAAAATGTAATCTGGCTGTTGAAAGGTTTGATAACTCTTGGTCAGTACAACTAGCGACTGGGGCAAAAAGGAAGGTGAACTGTTATGTTAAAGAATGTACTTTAGATATGAATGATTTTAAAACTACTGTTAAATTAAATGTTCTGCCACTTGGCTCGTATGACATACTTATCAGTATGGACTGGTTAGAACAGCATAAGCTAGTTTTAAACTGTTTTGACAAAACTTTTACATGTGTGAATAATAATGAACAACCTGTAACGGTTAAGGGTTGTTAGCACTCGGATTTTCCTTGGGCCGTGTCAAAGAAACCCGAGGTAACCTATTTCAAACCAATCTTTAGACTGAAAGTTGGCCTCCTTCAGCCAGAGAGGGCTCTCTCGGCAAATCTGCCATCCAATGTCACCACGACAGCAGTTTGACAATGAAACTCAAGGGCCAATTTGTAAAATGAATAAAAACTTAAGGATTTTTAATGAGGTGGCTAGATCAACATGAACAGGATACCATTGGGCAATGGAGTTGAGAAAACAGAAAAATATGGACCAGCAGTTAAACAAATATTTTCATACAAAGGCAAGATAGCTGTCTTATTACAGTCAATAAGATTTTTGCAGGTGATAGGGAAAGAAATAAAGACAGTCCATTAACAGCAGGCATCAATTTTCAGATGAATCTACCGTTAATTTTAGAGAAATAAATGGATGCTCAGAAGCGAATAAATCGAGGCATGGAAACATGAATCTCAATCTATTATGAAAGTTCATCTAAGCATAGAAGAAAAGGCATAATGAAAGGAATGACGCAGAAAATAAACTTGCACAGGTAGAGAAAGGAAATGGTACAGACTGCAATTTTAAACAACACATGAATCTTTGAAGAAAAATCTGTTCAATTCTGAGATCTTTATTAACTTCTGAAGCCCTTCAAAACACCCAGAATGGGTTTCTCCTTACCGAAAATCCAACCTCCTTTACATTGTAAAATGCATAATTTATACAAATTTTTTCCCTATGAGCAAACCCTAACTATATTTTTCTAAAAATAAACCACCGATACTAAAATAACAATCAAATAACTAATCGTTACTTTACAGGAATTAATTTTTAAACTATAAATGACGGAAAATCTGGAATGTTGTTCTCGGAAACTAAAAGATGGCTGCCAGCTATCTCTATTTATTCACTTCTTCCACCGATATTTAATATTCTGCCACTTGTTGATATTCTGCCTGGAATTTTGGGCTTTCGGAGATTGATGAGTTTCCTCTGCTTATGCTATAATGTATTTAGATGTGGCTCCCCAGAGATGTGTTCACATCGTTCTACTAAAGCTTGATATACTCTAAAAACTTCTTCGACCAAATGTACCAGCTTTTTATATAACATCTCTGCCCATTTGGAAAATAAATCTGCATCCTCTTCGATTTGGATCTTTGATATCCATATCTGTCAGGGTTTCATGAAACCATTTCGAATTTTTAGGGCTCAAATAGCTTTTCCCATTATTAAGAATAAGAACGGCGAGATTCTGATTGCAATATAGCTGGTTTTATTGAGCCATAATATACCATACGTTTGAGACTGTAGGATTGTTTTCTGATGAGGCCATTTCACTTAAACCTGTTACATCATTCTCCAAGAACCTTTTTAATATTCATCATATGAAATGGATTGGACAAAAATAGCAGACTCGCCAGCTCTTGGATAATGGCGTCTTATCTCTTTGATTTTAAACTTTTAGCCTTTAGCTTCTCGCTCCTGTATAGAAAACCAAACTTTTTGGCCAGGCTCACATCGCAGCGTTCAAAGACCCCATCGAATTTGGCTTAGGGTTTTGGAGAGCGTGACGGCTTTGGTCAAAAGAAGAAACAAATACTACAAATGTGACCACCTCCTTTTTATAACATTTCCAATGGATGGTATCCGCGCGGGCTTGGAGTGGTTTGCAATACAACTTTTCACGTATCCGGACGCATCAGAAATGGACACATTGCATGGTGGTTTTTGTTCCGCGACCACTAACCGACGTTATCTCACGAACATGTGAACGACGCGGGATGGATTAGGGACCGTAGATCTTTCTCTCTGACTTTTGGCAAACATCCCATACGATACATCTTGACAGACTTGATGCCTTTGCTATGTCTTCATCTGCCGTATCAATTTCCTTAGCAACATTACTTCTGTCACCAATATTTGAATGCAGAATTTAACTGCTTCCAACTTGATATTTTCCATCTTAACTGTAAAAAGTACGTAGCCGAATGGAGGATGGCGTATTCGTTGTAAGGCTGTTGCTTCTGCTTCTTGCTGTCACTTTCAACAACGAGTTCAACATTGCAATTTTCACAGTGAAAACTATCCTCAGTAAGGCTGATCAGTTGCATGCATTTAAGGCTGAATACCTGCGACTGCAATTAGGACAGATATATTCCTGAAGTGTATTCCTGTCCTCTAGTTCATCTTTCAATCTTTTCTTCCTCCGATGGATTTTGTATCTGACAACATCGTAAGTCTGTGCATAGTCTAAACAACAATAAGAATGTGTATGGAGCTTCAGCTTTTCTTCACCTATAATCCTGTTCACGCCGATAATAGATGAACTCTGACTTTCGAGCTTTACATTCCCTATTTTTATAACTACCACTGCAATTATTATTTGTGACAATCGATGCTTCCTCAACACAGATTTTATTGAGTGTCAACAACTGGCTCCTACTGGGGATGCTATCCTCCCTGTGAGGTAGCAAAGAACATCGTAGACCAAGTGCCTGATCCATTGGGCGGCTTCCAATCCTGAAAACCTAAAACCTGCAATCTGTATCCTGTATCCTGTATCCAGTCCTCCATCCAAAACTGTAACTGAAAACCATTTAACTATAGAAAACCGAAAACTCACATGCTGAAACTGAACTGAAAACAACACTGTACATACTGAAGACTGCTTGCCTGGAAAACTTATTTTTCCTACCTACCCTACCTTTAGAATGTCAAAGATTTTCCATCAATCAAGTAATTCGGAAACACCAATAAAGCCAATCCATTAGGTGTTCAAACAAGCTAACTCCTTTGCCGTGTTCGAAATAAGCCAATAACAGAAAATATGACAGTATAGGCAACCACTGATAATCTTTATTCTCAAAATAAAAACCCAGCTGCAAATCGAAACTGAGAAATTTCTTCATATACTCAAGTATAGGATCAAAAAAGATACATTTTATTTGAAGTACCTTTGGATTTTTTGCAACTTGACGGGAGAGCTGGAATAGTCTTTCTTCCTTAACATTCTTTTCCAGAAATGAATGACTATCTTCATAATCTAATGCATCCTCAAATAGCAAACACTCTGCAAGATCATTAAATATGACAGCTCTATCTTTTTGATGAAAGAAACTGGTGTCTAATAGATGATTTTCTTGTGGCAGATCGTCTTCAAAAATGAATTCCTTCATAAAATCATCATGATTGTCATCATTCAAATTCAGATTTACATGCCCAAAACTGGAAGAAGATTGACTTACATATCCCGGACTGTATGAAGACTGCAAATCTGTATAAGCAGGGGTCGTAGCATGACTCTGCAGGAGCCGATCTATTTCTTCTTCTGTTAAAAGAGGAGGTGGCTTGTGCATTTTCTGAATCAAACAACTATCGTTTTCCTTCTCTTCTGCAGATTGATGCTGAATGCATTCTTCATTTGTTTCTGAACAGAGCTCATGGGAATCTACTATTATTTCTTCATTGATCTTATCTATAGCTAGCTTCTCTTGATCATCGTGGCCATGGACTTGCGAAGAAAAATGATAAAATATTTCAGACATGTCTTCATCATTCATACCTTTCAGATCTTCATCAATACTTTCGAGGTATTGTATGAAACCTTCAAACTGATCACAGCAATCTTCCACTAAAGACAAAGCTGGAAAGTCTACTGTATAATGCTCATAAAATGCTACGTGAAAATCTTTTAAAGAAAACAAGCTACCAGGTCTTAAACTTTCATACCAATCCCTTGCTTTTCCTTCTAAAGAAGCCATGAACATCTTCATAAGACAGTCCTCATGAAACCTAATCTTCAGCTTGTGTATATGCGCATGAAATTTGATTAAATGTAAAGCAGCATTATAACTGTTTTCATCTCTGAATTTAGGCAAATAAGACTGCCAATCTATTTTAGGAATTTGATTCGGAAAACCAGGAATATGAGACCTGCTCATAGGAGCATACCTTCTTAATAACGAGGCCATCTCGAAATACTGGAGCTGTAGATTCTGATATGAAAACTGAGGAGACTAGCCTGTGAACCAATGCAAAACTAGATTTCTTTAATGTGGAGTCGCCATGAAATTTCTGAAAACTGGATTCTTTGGAGATGGAGTCGCCAGGTGAAAGATGCACAGCCTGTTTGATATCTGACCGTTGTTCACCATCAACAATCAAATCTGCAACTTTGTCGTTCATACCCAGGGAAAATGAAACCCTCGTTCCCCGGCAACGGCGCCAAAATGTTAGCACTCGGATTTTCCTTGTGCTGTGTCAAAGAAACCCGAGGTAACCTATTTCAAACCAATCTTTAGACTGAAAGTTGGCCTCCTTCAGCCAGAGAGGGCTCTCTCGGCAAATCTGCCATCCAATGTCACCACGACAGCAGTTTGACAATGAAACTCAAGGGCCAATTTGTAAAATGAATAAAAACTTAAGGATTTTTAATGAGGTGGCTAGATCAACATGAACAGGATACCATTGGGCAATGGAGTCGAGAAAACAGAAAAATATGGACTAGCAGTTAAACAAATATTTTCATACAAAGGCAAGATAGCTGTCTTATTACAGTCAATAAGATTTTTGCAGGTGATAGGGAAAGAAATAAAGACAGTCCATTAACAGCAGGCATCAATTTTCAGATGAATCTACCGTTAATTTTAGAGAAATAAATGGATGCTCAGAAGCGAATAAATCGAGGCATGGAAACATGAATCTCAATCTATTATGAAAGTTCATCTAAGCATAGAAGAAAACGACATAATGAAAGGAATGACGCAGAAAATAAACTTGCACAGGTAGAGAAAGGAAATGGTACAGACTGCAATTTTAAACAACACATGAATCTTTGAAGAAAAATCTGTTCAATTCTGAGATCTTTATTAACTTCTGAAGCCCTTCAAAACACCCAGAATGGGTTTCTCCTTACCGAAAATCCAACCTCCTTTACATTGTAAAATGCATAATTTATACAAATTTTTTCCCTATGAGCAAACCCTAACTGTATTTTTCTAAAAATAAACCACCGATACTAAAATAACAATCAAATAACTAATCGTTACTTTACAGGAATTAATTTTTAAACTATAAATGACGGAAAATCTGGAATGTTGTTCTCGGAAACTAAAAGATGGCTGCCAGCTATCTCTATTTATTCACTTCTTCCACCGATATTTAATATTCTGCCACTTGTTGATATTCTGCCTGGAATTTTGGGCTTTCGGAGATTGATGAGTTGCCTCTGCTTATGCTATAATGTATTTAGATGTGGCTCCCCAGAGATGTGGTCACATCGTTCTACTAAAGCTCGATATACTCTAAAAACTTCTTCGACCAAATGTACCAGCTTTTTATATAACATCTCTGCCCATTTGGAAAATAAATCTGCATCCTCTTCGATTTGGATCTTTGATATCCATATCTGTCAGGGTTTCATGAAACCATTTCGAATTTTTAGGGCTCAAATAGCTTTTCCCATTATTAAGAATAAGAACGGCGAGATTCTGATTGCAATATAGCTGGTTTTATTGAGCCATAATATACCATACGTTTGAGACTGTAGGATTGTTTTCTGATGAGGCCATTTCACTTAAACCTGTTACATCATTCTCCAAGAACCTTTTTAATATTCATCATATGAAATGGATTGGACAAAAATAGCAGACTCGCCAGCTCTTGGATAATGGCGTCTTATCTCTTTGATTTTAAACTTTTAGCCTTTAGCTTCTCGCTCCTGTATAGAAAACCAAACTTTTTGGCTAGGCTCACATCGCAGCGTTCAAAGACCCCATCGAATTTGGCTTAGGGTTTTGGAGAGCGTGACGGCTTTGGTCAAAAGAAGAAACAAATACTACAAATGTGACCACCTCCTTTTTATAACATTTCCAATGGATGGTATCCGCGCGGGCTTGGAGTGGTTTGCAATACAACTTTTCACGTATCCGGACGCATCAGAAATGGACACGTTGCATGGTGGTTTTTGTTCCGCGACCACTAACCGACGTTATCTCACGAACATGTGAACGACGCGGGATGGATTAGGGACCGTAGATCTTTCTCTCTGACTTTTGGCAAACATCCCATACGATACATCTTGACAGACTTGACGCCTTTGCTATGTCTTCATCTGCCGTATCAATTTCCTTAGCAACATTACTTCTGTCACCAATATTTGAATGCAGAATTTAACTGCTTCCAACTTGATATTTTCCATCTTAACTGTAAAAAGTACGTAGCCGAATGGAGGATGGCGTATTCGTTGTAAGGCTGTTGCTTCTGCTTCTTGCTGTCACTTTCAACAACGAGTTCAGCATTGCAATTTTCACAGTGAAAACTATCCTCAGTAAGGCTGATCAGTTGCATGCATTTAAGGCTGAATACCTGCGATTGCAATTAGGACAGATATATTCCTGAAGTGTATTCCTGTCCTCTAGTTCATCTTTCAATCTTTTCTTCCTCCGATGGATTTTGTATCTGACAACATCGTAAGTCTGTGCATAGTCTAAACAACAATAAGAATGTGTATGGAGCTTCAGCTTTTCTTCACCTATAATCCTGTTCACGCCGATAATAGATGAACTCTGACTTTCGAGCTTTACATTCCCTATTTTTATAACTACCACTGCAATTATTATTTGTGACAATCGATGCTTCCTCAACACAGATTTTATTGAGTGTCAACAAGGGTATTACTAGGAAAACTGTAATCATGTAGATTTCTACTTTACAACTTAAAAGAGCAGTCAGAAAAGGGTGCAAATCCTATGCTGTAACTATTACAGATGTGGTAGATAAGTCTGAAATAAGCAAGATAACAGTAGAGGATGTTCCAGTAGTGAATGAATTTACTGATGTTTTTCCAGAGGAAATTCCAGGATTACCTCCCAAGAGAGAACTGGATTTCACAATTGAACTGGTACCAGGTGTTGTACCCAGTTCAAAGGCTCCGTATCGTATGAATATTTTGTAGCTTAACGAATTAAAAACACAGTTAAAGGAATTAATAGATAAGAATTACATTCGACCTAGTGTGGCCCCTTGGGGAGCACCAGTAATCGTTGTTAAAAAGAAGGATGGAACTATGCGACTTTGCAAAGATTACCGTCAACTAAACAAGATGACAATTAAAAATAGATATTCGTTGCCTCGCATAGATGATCTGTTTGATCAGCTACGTGGAGCTACGTTGTTCTCTAAGATAGATCTGAGATGAGGTTATCATCAGGTGAGGATTAAAGAAGAGGACATATTCAAGACAGCTTTCAGAACGAGGTATGGACATTACGAATTTGTCGTAATGCCATTTGGGCTTACTAATGCCCCAACCGTCTTTATGTGTCTAATGAATAACATAATGCATAAATACTTAGATAAATTTGTTGTCGTATTCATCGATGATATTTTTATTTATTCTAAAAATGAAGAGGAACATAAAGAACATTTACGGATAGTCTTACAAGAGCTGCGAGAACAGCAGCTCTTTGCGAAGTTCAGTAAGTGTGATTTCTTCAAGGATGAAATCTAGTACTTAGGTCACATAGTGACTAAGGAAGGGATTTCAGTTGATCCTGAAAAGATCCGGGCAATAGAAGAATGGCCAGTACCAAAAGACGTAACAGATGTTAGGTCCTTCATGGGAATTACCGGTTATTATCGGAGATTCATAGAAGGCTTTTCAAAAATTGCCGACCCAATCACTTCATTGCAAAAGAAAGGCAAGAAGTTTGATTGGAACTTGAAGTGTGAAGAAAGATTTAAGAAATTAAAGACTTTATTAACAACTGCGCCTATTCTAAGAATAGTAGATCCTAATAAGGATTTTGTGGTTTGCACCGATGCTTGTAATGACGGTCTAGGCGGAGTGTTGACTCAGGATGGGTATGTCATTGCCTATGAGTCCAGGAAGCTGAAGATTCATGAAAAGAATTATGCCACTTATGATTTAGAATTAGCTGCTATTATTCATTCCTTAAATATGTGGCGACATCACTTAATAGGCAGAAAGTTTACTTTAATGACTGATAATAAGGGTCTAAAATACCTTTTAGATCATCCTAAATTAAATGCAAGGCAAGCCAGATGGTTGGCCTTCTTAAGTGAATACGATTTCGAAATTCAGCACATAAAAGGAAAGGAAAATAAGGTGGTTGATGCTTTCAGCAGAAATGCAAAGATGAATTTTACAACAGCTATGAGCACTTATACCTCTGATTTAAATGAACAGCTGGCTAAAGGGATAAAATTGGATGAAATTTATCAAAATTTACAAGCTACAGCTAAAGAAGAACCTACAGAAAGTTTGATAAAGTGATATAGTCTAAATAAAGATGGATTTTTATTATTTAAAGATAGGCTGTATGTTCCGAATGTATCTAAAGTTAAACTATTAATTCTGGATGAAGTTCATAAAACCCCTTACTCAGGGCATCCAGGCTACCAGAAGACTATCACCATGTTGAGAAAAGATTATTTTTGGCCTAATATGAAATCTGAAGCAGCTGAGTATATAGCTAGATGTTTAGACTGTCAACAAGTAAAAACAGAACATCAACATCCAGCTGGGTTATTGCAACCTTTGCCTATTCCTAATTGGAAGTGGGAAATAATCAGCTTAGATTTCATTACTGGATTACCCAGAAATCAAAATCAGAATGATTCAATTATGGTGGGAGTAGATAAATTAAGTAAATCAGCACATTTTATACCTTTCAAAACCACTTGCAAGGCTGCAAACATAGCTGATATATTTCTGAAGCAGATTTTTAGGTTACATGGTGTCCCAAAGGTTATTATTTCAGACAGGGATCCTAAATTCACAGGAAATTTCTGGAAATCTTTGTTTAAGGGATTAAACACAACACTGAATTTCAGCACTTCTTTCCATCCTCAGACGGACGGACAAACTGAAAGAGTTAATCAGGTATTGGAAGATCTGCTAAGAATGTATGTGAAGGATCAACCAGGTAAGTGGGAGGATTATTTACATTTAGCAGAATTTGCATAAAATAACAACTATCAATCGTCAGCTAAGTTAAGTCATTTTGAAATTCTTTATGGGCATAAATGTAACACTCCTATCTCTTGGAATAATCCAGTAGATAGATTAGTGTTAGGTCCTGAATTATTAAAAGAAATGGAACAGATTGTGAAACAAGTGCAGGAAAATTTGAAGATTGCCCAGGATCGGCAAAAGAGTCAAGTAGATTTGAAAAGAACTCCTAAAGAGTTCCAGGTGGGTGAACATGTGTTCATAAAGGTAAGACCAAAGAAGAGCTCCCTAAGATTGGGGAGTTGTGCAAAATTAGCACCACGTTACTGTGGTCCGTTTGAAATTTTATCTAGAATTGGTCAAGTTGCTTATCAGCTAGCATTACCACCTAATTTAAAAGTGCACAATGTTTTTCATATTTCTGTTCTGAAAAAGTACGTTCATGGTGCTACTCATTTGATTGATTCGAACGTTGTACATGTAGAACTAGAAGGGGAAGTTCTGGTGGAACCGAATTGTATCCTCGGGAGGAGGGAACTTACTCTACAGAATAGCACAGTTGGACAGCTGAAGGTGCAATGGAAGCACCTTAGTCCTGAAGAAGATACCTGGGAACCGGAAAGGAAGATGTGGGAAGCATACCCAAATCTGTTCCGGAAGGTGGCTGAGGATGAGGAATAAGTAACATCGAGGACGATGTTACATTTTAAGGGGGTGTGTATGTCACATACCCCAATTTTGTAAAAATTATGTAATTGTTTTATTATATTCCTGAGACATTATGTTAAATTTAATGCTAAGTAGGAATTGATGACTCAGCAGAGTCACTAGAAATGGAACGTAATTCAGAATATTTTATTATTAATAAATAAATTATGGAGACAACAGCATGGGAGAGCTTTTAAAAACAGGTTACTGGTCAAACTGGTGGATGGAAGTAGGTGGAAAGGCAAATGACAAGTGGCAGCATCCTCAAACACTTCCTAAGTTGCAAGTGGCAACTTCCCTATATTTGGGGTCATGATTCCCCAAGGAAGTGGAATCAGAACAGGTGGCTCATTAATGACAGTTAACCCAACAAAGACCTAGGCAATCTTTTAAATAGTACTCAATGAACTGAGCTGAGGGTTCGAATGGTTCTGGAGGGAGAATACATTCAGGTGAATGTTATTTAGGAGTCCCATTGAGGAAGAGGGAAATATACAGTAAGGAAGTTGTTTGAGAGGAATGCTGCAGTAACTTGGTTCCATTATAGCTGTTTGGGCTGAGAGAATTACTTTGTTGCACCTAGTTCCAGCCAGGGAGACCAGAGCAAGCTCGGGGGTCCTGAGAAGTGTTGTTTGAGCACTCTCCAAGAGTTGGTAGGGAGGAACAGCCTCCCATTGCTGTTGTTGTCCACAGAACAAGAACAGGTTCTGCCATTTACTCCTTTGTGTTTATTAGAGATGAATGAATGTATGTTGTGTTTATTGTTAATATGTCTGAGGAGTAATTAATTAGTCTAGTAAATTTAATATCTCAGAATATCAGTAGTAAGATTGTTAAGAGTTACTATGTTTTTCTGAATCGTTAGTATGATGTAATATCCTTATTGTATTACTATTCATGTATCTATAATTTATGCAATAAAATAATAATACTTTATGTAATAATTTATAGTTATAATTATAAACCTAGATAATTGTATTTGTTGAATAGATAAGCAGAGTTTACATATGAAGTAATTGTACTCTGTACATTATAAGGTTAAATAAAGCATAATAGGAACAATAGTAAACTTTGAACAATAAAAATTACAGTATTTATAAACTGATAACTAATATTGCAGAAGAATGATAGCCACGGTCATGTTGTGTATAACACGATACAAACCCTAAGACAAAAATTTATCCATTCATTACCTATTAAACAAAACATTTGTGCTTAAACCCTAACAGAAAATCATCACAAGAAATTCATTAATAGTTAAATCCACTAGTTATTGTTTTAGAAACAATAGAATAAACAGAACCATAGCTAGCTCGATATAGAGCTTAAGCATTATAGTGTTATCTTTCCTTAAAAATTTCATGTACCAATAGAATCATATTCGAAATAACAGAACAATATTTTACCTCATTTATCGAGCTCAAACAGCATAGTGATATCATTTTCCTTTTTACTTTCAAATAACAGTAGAGGCAAAATCGTAATGACATAAGAACAACTGAACCTGGTCACAACTGTAGAGCTTAAATTAAACCCTATCATTCCATTTTTTCAAGTACATTAAATACCAAGATCTGGAAACAACGATTTCCTCTACGGCCACAGCACAAGTACACATTATAGACATTTTTAAAAGCTTAGTGTTTGAAACACATGCCACACACCAGCTCAAATATACAGGAGGGCTGGTAATAAGTCATAAAATCAAAGCTTAATTACACAGGAAAAAATTATAACAAAACATAGTGAAACACTGTACGTTATAAGAGAACAGAACTAAAACAAAAACCTCGAGGCCAAACCTTATCTACAGGCAGGCTCACATTTCTTATCATCTATTTAATTATTTACGCAGTATTTCAGCTACAGAAATCCATTAATACAAAAATAAGACTATTATTTACATTCTCAACCGAAGCCATAACAACCCTTTATAATTCAGGGTTAAAACATGTCCAGGAACTCATTAACAAACAGTTAAAAGACAAATCAGAACGGATGTAACTACAGAGTTACTCTTTCCAAATCCAAACCCTAATCACCCTAACAACCAGCAAGGAGGAAAAGCCATGGCGAAAGACCAGGCTTACTAGGTTAAGCCAACCGACGAGGTAAGTGTCCTGTACACCTTCGAGATCAGCCAGGTCCTGCAATAACAAATTGGTACCAGTTATAAACGCATTTATATAAAAAACCAAATCTTTAACTGTAATAACAATGGAGAAGTTTTGTAACTTACCGCGTATGGAAGGTAGTTTTAACATTGTATTTAGCATGATAACCATGAGCAAGGTAAGTGTAAAACCCCTTCTTCGTCAACAAATACCACGAGCTGGCAGAAACAAGGGTAGCTACCATAATGGAAGCTTCAACAGAACCAAGCCGAGAGTTATGGTCACGCTGAGACAAGGTTAAATTTTGACAACAAAAGGATAAAACCCTAGGATCATAACCAACTACAGTCGCCAATAACAAAGCATAACAACTCCCTTGCAATGTAGTTAACAAGCACGAAGGATTGAAGTTGCAGAGAAGTTGTTTTCCATAACGTATCAGTAGGGTTCGGACAGGAGGGTTTTACAGAGTGATCGAGCCCGAAGGCAAGGGAGAAATGCCAAGATTAGGGTTGAGTCAACGCTTATATATCATCAACATTTGGCGCAGAAGCAACCACGTAGCACTTTTAATTCTTTCCATGCAGTGGGTCGATGTTCCAAAGTCCACAATGAGTTTCCAATTATTTTGTTTCTCAATTAAAATCATGGCGAGGGTAAACCAAAATCATAGTAGGGATATTCTTCCATGGTTGTGACACCATAGTATAAATTGCCATTATTTCATGTTGAAGACAATGCCTCGAACTTGTATAAGTGAATACTAATACATACCCTACAATCAATAAAAACACGCAATTGTTAATAGTGTACAGGATTTAACCTTGAATTCTATTTTAGACTTAGAGAACTCGATAATCATTATAAAGAAAAATGATAGGAGGAAGGCTTCAAATAAGTGTTATGTTGTTTGTTAAACCTACCACTATGTTGCCACTCACCCTATTTTCTTATGTGACAAAACTAGATTTAGTCTGTAAGATAATGAAAAGATATTAGGGTTTAGCTGCTACAATACTATTATTAATTGTTGTATGTTATAATTTTGCACGGATGGTATAAGTCTTGCCATTCCTTCAGTATGGAACTATCACTGGTGGAATTCAAACTATACAACTCATAAAAATTGGACTAAGGATACCCTAGTCCTTGCTACTTCTAGTTACGTTATATTAAGAATCTCTTAACAGTCTCATGTTCCTAGTGCTATAGATACGAAAAATAGACTTGCTTACCTTATTTCCAAGGAGTTGAATCAGGTATGATACTTGAGGACTATTTCTATAAGTACTTGTAGATTTTATTTAAGTGTTATTTATGGAAACAAAAGTAGATTCCAAACAAGGCAAATCCTTAATTTAACGATAGAAGACAGGTATTGACAGGTAATCTTTGCAATTGTTGAAGATAAGAAAAGTACAAACATAGTGTTATTTGTTTTAACTCCCAATCCTTCGCAATTAAAGTAAAAATCAAAACATAACCCGAAGTTGAACTTGGCATAATGCAGAAAGAGTTCTACCTTTAGAAACTGGATAAACCTGGTTAGCATGCTTAGACTTTTTACTAAAGGAATTGATACAGCTAACTGATTTATAATACTTTAAGGATTTAAATGTAGCGACCCGCACATTACCTGTATATCTGTAAGAGAAAGACAATTTGATGCACTAGCTCAGAAGCTAAGTAAGCCCAGTCTGCTATGGCAACTCCCCCTTGTGGTTGTAAAACAGTAAAACAATCAGTAACGGAAAAAGAAACCCATATTAAAATTTAAGTATAAAAAAAGAGCATTCAGACACATTTACGATCACGCAATCTAAACAAACAGTTAAATGACTGCTTTTAATAACATTATTTGCTATTTTAAAAATTTTAAATTTTTCATAATTTTTGGGTTTTGACATGTGGTATCAGAGCATGGTTCAAATACTAGGCCTTGATGTGGCCCAACTAGTTTCCGCAGAACCATAAAAGAAAAGAAAATTTATGTACTAACTTTGTATTTTTGTTTCATGTAAAAGAGCAGAAAATTTCCTTTTCTTAATCTAGCAGACAGGTATGGAGAAGATAGGAGAATATGCTGAAGAGGAATCTCGAAACAATGAGACAAGACAGATGTCCAGAGAACCTGTGATAGAGGAGGTAATTGCTCACTCCTCGGAGCTGATGCAGACTATAAAGGGTTTAAAACTGAGATAGAAACAGTCAAGAAGGATAATGAAAGGATTGTGAAAACTCAAGAGCAGTTAAATCAAATTTTGATAGAAAAATTTCAAACTGGAGGAAGAAGCAAAAGAGCTGAATCTGAAGAAGCTAGTCATCAAAAAGTGTCTAAAAGGGTGAAACTAGTTAAATCAGATAGCAGTTCATCCTCTGAAGGAAGAAGGGAACAACCAAGCTATCACACTACTAGTGACAGTAGTGAGGCTGAGTTGTATAACAGAAAGAAGAAGTTTAGGCCTTATGAAGAGATTTCTAGGGAGTTCAAGAAAATAAAACCCCCAACTTTCAATGGAGAATCTGAAACAGGAGAAGAGGCAGAATCCTAGTTATCCGGGATGAGAAAATATTTCCAGATATACAACTATTCAAATCAGCTGA
Organism: Larix kaempferi; assembly: GCA_027924585.1. Lineage (NCBI taxonomy): Eukaryota > Viridiplantae > Streptophyta > Pinopsida > Pinales > Pinaceae > Larix > Larix kaempferi. The sequence goes on along the minus strand of BSBM01001502.1, from coordinate 731,613 downwards.
AGGCAAGAATGACCATCTATAACCTTTCTGGAAAGGCGGATATATGGTGGCAAGACTTGAAAAGGGTCAAGGGGATCAAAGAAAAAGAAGTCAATTGGAGTACCTTTAAAAGGTACTTCAAAAAGAAATTTATGTCTGAACAGTACTATGAAGAGCGGGCCAAGGAATTTTATGAATTAAAGCTAGGATCTATGACTATGAAGGACTTAAACAGTAAGTTCTTAAGTCTGTTAAGATATGTGTCGTATTTTGTTGAAGAGAAACCTAAAGTACAACGGTTTCTCAGCTGCCTTCAATATCATATAAAGGACAGAATCGAATATGATAACCCCAAAACTCTGGAAGAAGCTATGCGAAAGGCTAATTTCTGTTTTGAACAGAATAAAAATAAAGAAGGGATAGCCAACTGGAAGGCTAAAAAGAACAGTAATCGGCTTGAGTACAGGAAAAAGGAGTTTGTACCCCAGAAAAATTTCAAGAATAATAAGAACGGAAACCATTTTAATGGTAAAAACTTCCAGGGAAGAAAAAATGGAGCTGCTAATCATTCCAACAACTTCAAGGGCAGCAAGGAGGCTTCTAACAATCATGGAAATTACACTAAGAATTTTGAACGAAAGGAGCCTGTTAAGTGATGGTAGTGCAATGGCCCACACTATGCTTCAGTTTTCCCAAATCGGAAGAAACGAAGCAGCAATATTCATACCATAAAAGCTGAAATGACTGTCGGAGACTTTGAAAGGACTATGCCCCGAATCAATGCAGCATTGGAGAACCACCAAGCTGATTATCAAACTTCCATGGTGGAAGTAGGAGGTATGGTTAACAAAACCCCTGTAACTATTTTAATCGATCCAGGTGCTAGCCTTAGTTATATTTCACCGCATATAGTAGAAAAATGTAATCTGACTGTTGAAAGGTTTGATAACTCTTGGTCAGTACAACTATCCACTCGGGCAAAAAGGAAGGTGAACTGTTATGTTAAAGAATGTACTTTAGATATGAATGATTTTAAAACTACTGTTAAATTAAATGTTCTGCCACTTGGCTCGTATGACATACTTATCGGTATGGACTGGTTAGAAATGCATAAGGTAGTTTTAAACTGTTTTGACAAAACTTTTACATGTGTGAATAATAATGAACAACCTGTAATGGTTAAGGGTATTCCTAGGAAAACTGTAATCAGGCAGATTTCTACTTTACAACTTAAAAGTGCAGTCAGAAAAGCCTATGCTGTAACTATTACAGATGAGGTAGATAAGTCTGAAATAAGCAAGATAACAGTAGAGGATGTTCCAATAGTGAATGAATTTACTGATGTTTTTCCAGAGGAAATTCCAGGATTACCTCCCAAGAGAGAACTGGATTTCACAATTGAACTGGTACCAGGAGTTGTACCTAGTTCAAAGGCTCCGTATCATATGAATATTTTGGAGCTTAACGAATTAAAAACACAGTTAAAGGAATTAATAGATAATAATTACATTCGACCCAGTGTGTCCCCTTGGGGAGCACCAGTAATCTTTGTTAAAAAGAAGGACGGAACTATGCGACTTTGCATAGATTACCGTCAACTAAACAAGATGACAATTAAAAACAGATATCCGTTGCCTCGCATAGATGATCTGTTTGATCAGCTACGTGGAGCTACGGTGTTCTCTAAGATAGACCTGAGATGAGGTTATCATCAGGTGAGGATTAAAGAAGAGGACATATTCAAGACAACTTTCAGAACGAGGTATGGACATTACGAATTTGTCGTAATGCCATTTGGGCTTACTAATGCCCTAGCCGTCTTTATGTGTCTAATGAATAACATAATGCATAAATACTTAGATAAATTTGTTTTCGTATTCATCCATGATATTTTAATTTATTCTAAAAACGAAGAGGAACATAAAGAACATTTACGGATAGTCTTACAAGAACTGCGAGAATAGCAGCTCTTTGCGAAGTTCAGTAAGTGTGACTTCTTCAAGGATGAAATCCAGTACTTAGGTCACATAGTGACTAAGGAAGGGATTTTAGTTAATCCTGAAAAGATCCGGGCAATCAAAGAATGGCCAGTACCAAAAGACGTAACAGATGTTAGGTCCTTCATGGGAATTACCAGTTATTACCGGAGATTCATAGAAGGCTTTTCAAAAATTGCCAACCCAATCACTTCATTGCAAAAGAAAGGCAAGAAGTTTGATTGGAACTTGAAGTGTGAAGAAAGCTTTAAGAAATTAGAGACTTTATTAACAACTGCGCCTATTCTAAGAATAGTAGATCCTAATAAGGATTTTGTGGTTTGCACCGATGCTTGTAATGACGGTCTAGGCGGAGTGTTGACTCAGGATGGGCATGTCATTTCCTATGAGTCCAAGAAGCTGAAGATTCATGAAAAGAATTATGCCACTTATGATTTAGAATTAGTTGTTGTTATTCATGCCTTAAAGATGTGGCGACATCACTTAATAGCTAGAAATTTTATATTAATGACTGATAATAAGGGTCTAAAATACCTTTTAGATCAGCCTTACTTAAATGCAAGGCAAGCCAGATGGTTGGCCTTCTTAAGTGAATACGATTTCGAAATTCAGCACATAAAAGGAAAGGAAAATAAGGTGGTTGATGCTTTGAGCAGTAATGCAAAGCTGAATTTTACAACAGCTATCAGCACTTATACCTCTAATTTAAATGAACAGCTAGCTGAAGGGATAAAATTGGATGAAATTTATCAAAATTTACAAGATACAGCTAAAGAAGAACCTACAGAAAGTTTGATAAAGGGATATAGTCTAAATAAAGATGGATTTTTATTGTTTAAAGACAGGCTGTATGTTCCGAATGTATCTAAACTTAAACTGTTAATTCTGGATGAAGTTCATAAAACCCCTTACTCAGGGCATCTAGGCTACCAGAAGACTGTCACCATGTTGAGAAAAGATTATTTTTGGCCTAATATGAAATCTGAAGCTAGATGTTTAGACTGTCAACAAGTAAAAATAGAGCATCAGCATCCAGCTGGGTTATTGCAACCTTTTCCTATTCCTAATTGGAAGTGGGAAATAATCAGCTTAGATTTCATTACTGGATTACCCAGAAATCAAAATCAGAATGATTCAATTATGGTGGTAGTAGATAAATTAAGTAAATCAGCACATTTTATTCCTGTCAAAACCACTTACAAGGCTGCAAAACATAGCTGATATATTTCTGAAGCATATTTTTAGGTTACATGGTGTCCCAAAGGTTATTATTTCAGACAGGGATCCTAAATTCACAGGAAATTTCTGGAAATCTTTGTTTAAGGGATTAAACACAACACTGAATTTCAACACTTCTTTCCATCCTCAGACGGATGGACAGACTGAAAGAGTTAATCAGGTATTGGAAGATCTGCTAAGAATGTATGTCAAGGATCAACCAGGTAAGTGGGAGGATTATTTACATTTAGCAAAATTTGCATACAATAACAACTATCAATCATTAGCTAATTTCAGTCCTTTTGAAACTCTTTATGGGCGTAAATGTAACACTCCTATCTCTTGGAATAATCCAGTAGATAGATTAGTGTTAGGTCCTGAATTATTAAAAGAAATGGAACAGATTGTGAAACAAGTGCAGGAAAATTTGAAGATTGCCCAGGATCGGCAAAAGAGTCAAGCAGATTTGAAAAGAACTCCTAAATATTTCCAGGTGGGTGAACATGTGTTCATAAAGGTAAGACCAAAGAAGAGCTCCCTAAGATTGGGGAGTTTTGCAAAATTAGCGCCACGTTACTGTGGTCCGTTTGAAATTTTATCTAGAACTGGTCAAGTTGCTTATCAGCTAGCATTACCACCTAATTTAAAAGTGTACAATGTTTTTCATATTTCTGTTCTGAAAAAGTACGTTCATGATGCTACTCATGTGATTGATTGGAACGTTGTAAAGGTAGAACCAGAAGGGGAAGTTCTGGTGGAACCGGATTGTATACTCGGGAGGAGGGAAATTACTCTACGAAACTGCACAATTGGACAGCTGAAGGTGCAATGGAAGCACCTTAGTCCTGAAGAAGCTACCTGGGAACTGGAAAGTAAGATGCGGGAAGCATACCCAAATCTGTTCCAGAAGGTGGCTGAGGATGAGGAATAAGTAACATCGAGGACGATGTTACATTTTAAGGGGGTGTGTATGTCACATACCCCAATTTTGTAAAAAATATGTAATCGTTTCATTATATTCCTGAGACATTATGTTAAATTTAATGCTAAGTAGGAATTGATGACTCAGGAGAGTCACTAGAAATGGAATGTAATTCAGAATATTTTATTATTAATAAATAAATTATGGAGACAACAACATGGGAGAGCTATTAAAAAGAGGTTATTGGTCAAACTGGTGGATGGAAGTAGGTGGAAAGGAAAATGACAAGTGGCAGCATCCTCAAACACTTCCTAAGTTGCAGGTGGCAACTTCCCTATATTTGGGGTCATGATTCCCCAAGGAAGTGGAATCAGAGCAGGTGGCTCATTAATGACAGTTAACCCAACAAAGACCTAGGCAATCTTTTAAATAGTACTCAATGGACTGAGCTGAGGGTTCAAATTGTTCTGGAGGGAGAATACATTCAGGTGAATGTTATTCAGGAGTCCCATTGAGGAAGAGGGAAATATACAGTAAGGAAGTTGTTTCAGAGGAATGTTGCAGTAACTTGGTTCCATTATAGCTGTTTGGGCTGAGAGAATTAATTTGCTCCACCTAGTTCCAGCCAGGGAGACCAGAGCAAGCTCGGGGGTCCTAAGAAGTGTTGTTTGGGCACTCTCCAGGAGTTGGTAGGGAGGAACAACCTCCCATTGTTGTTGTTGTCCACAGAACGAGAACAGGTTCTGCCATTTACTCCTTTGTGTTTATTAGAGATGAATGAATGTATGTTGTGTTTATTGTTAATATGTCTGAGGAGTAATTAATTAGTCTAGTAAATTTAATATCTCAGAATATCAGTAGTAAAATTGTTAAGAGTTACTGTGTTTTTCTGAATCGTTAGTATGATGTAATACCCTTGTTGTATTACTATTCATGTATCTATAATTTATGCAATAAAATAATAATACTTTATATAATAATTTATAGTTATAGTTATAAACCTAGATAATTGTATTTGTTGAATAGATAAGCAGAGTTTACATATGAAGTAATTGTACTCTGTACATTATAAGGTTAAATAAAGCATAATAGGAACAATAGTAAACTTTGAACAATAAAAATTACAGTATTTATACACTGATAACTAATATTGCAGAGGAATGATAGCCACGGTCATGTTATGTATAACAGGATACAAACCCTAAGACAGAAATTTTAATCAATTTCAATCTATTAAATAATTTAATATACAAACCCCAGTTAAAAATTTATCCAGTCATTACCTATTAAACAAAACATTTGTGCTTAAACCCTAACAGAAAATCATCACAAGAAATTCATTAACAGTTAAATACACTAGTTATTGTTTTAGAAACAATAGAATAAACATAACCATAGCTAGCTCGATATCGAGCTTAAGCATTATAGTGTTATCCTTCCTTAAAACTTTCATGTACCAAAAGAATCATATTCGAAATAACAGAACAGTATTTTAGCTCATTTAACGAGCTCAAACAGCATAGTGATATCATTTTCCTTTTAACTTTCAAATAACAGCAGAGGCAAAATTGTAATGACATAAGAACAACTAAACCTGGTCACAACTGTAGAGCTCAAATTAAACCCTATCATTCCAGTTTTTCAAGTACATTAAATACCAAGATCTGGAAACAACGATTTCCTCTATGGCCGCAGCAAAAGTACACATTATAGGCATTTTTAAAAGCTTAGGGTTTGAAACACACGCCACACACCAGCTCAAATATACAGGAGGGCTGGTAATAAGTCATAAAATCAAAGCTTAATTACACAGGAAAAATTTATAACAAAACATAGTGAAACCCTGTACGTTATAAGAGGACAGAACTAAAACAAAAACCACGAGGCCAAACCTTATCTACAGGAAGGCTCACATTTCTTATCATCTATTTAATTATTTACACAGTATTTCAGCTATAGAAATCCATTAATACAAAAATAAGACTATTATTTACATTCTCAACCGAAGCCATAACAACCCTTTATAATTCAGGGTTAAAACATGTCCAGGAACTCGTTAACAAACAATTAAAAGACAAATCAGAACGGATGTAACTACAGAGTTACTCTTTCCAAATCCAAACCCTAATCACCCTAACAACCAGCAAGGAGGAAAAGCCATGGCAAAAGACCAGGATTACCAGGTTAAGCCAACCGACGAGGTAAGTGTCCGGTACACCTTCGAGAGAAGCCAGGTCCTGCAATAACAAATTGGTACCAGTTATAAACGCATTTATATAAAAAACAAAATCTTTAACTATAATAACAATGGAGAAGTGCTGTAACTTACAGCGTATGGAAGGCAGTTTTAACACTGTATTTAGCATGATAACCGCGAGCAAGGTAAGTGTAAAACCCCTTCTTCGTCAACAAATACCACGAGCTGGCAGAAACAAGGGTAGCTACCACAATGGAAGCTTCAACAGAACCAAGCCGAGAGTTATGGTCACGCTGAGACAAGGTTAAATTTTGACAACAAAAGGATAAAACCCTAGGATCATAACCAACTACAGTTGCCAATAACAAAGCATAACAACTCCCTTGCAATGTAGTTAACAAGCACGAAGGATTGAAGTTGCAGAGAAGTTGTTTTCCATAACGTATCAGTAGGGTTCGGACAGGAGGGTTTTACAGAGTGACCAAGCCTGAAGGAAAGGGAGAAATGCCAAGATTAGGGTTGAGTCAACGCTTATATATCATCAACACTTGGCGCAGAAGCAACCACGTAGCACTTTTAATTCTTTCCATGCAGTGGGTCGATGTTCCAAATTCCACAATGAGTTTCCAATTATTTTGTTTGTCAATTAAAATCATGGCGAGGGTAAACCAAAATTATAGCAGGGATATTCTTTCATGGTCATGACACCATAGTATAACTTGCCGTTATTTCATGTTGAAGACAATGCCTCGAACTTGTATAAGTGAATACTAATACATACCCTACAATCAATAAAAACACGCAATTGTTAATATTGTACAAGATTTAACCTTGAAGTCTATTTTAGACTTAGAGAACTCGATAATCATTATAAAGAAAAATGATAGGAGGAAGGCTTCAAATAAGCGTTATGTTGTTTGTTAAACCTACCACTATGTTGCCACTCACCCTATTTTCTTATGTGACAAAACTAGATTTAGTATGTAAGATAATGAAAAGATATTAGGGTTTAGCTACTACAATACTATTATTAATTGTTGTATGTTATAATTTTGCACGGATGGTATAAGTCTTGCCATTCCTTCAGTATGCGACTATCACTGGTGGATTTCAAACTATACAACTCATAAAAATTGGACTAAGGATACCCTAGTCCTTGCTACTTCTAGTTACGATATATTAAGAATCTCTTAACAGTCTCATGTTCCTAGTGTTATAGATACGAAAAATAGACTTGCTTACCTTATTACCAAGGAGTTGAATCAGGTATGATACTTGAGGACTATTTCTATAAGTACTTGTAGATTTTATTTAAGTGTTATTTTTGGAAACAAAAGTAGATTCCAAACAAGGCAAATCCTTAATTTAACGATAGAAGACAGTTATTGACAGGTAATCTTTGCAATTGCTGAAGATAAGAAAAGTACAAACATAGTGTTATTCGTTTTAACTCCCAATCCTTTGCAATTAAAGTAAAAATCAAAACATAACCTGAAGTTGAACTTGGCATAATGCAGAAAGAGTTCTACCTTTAGATACTTGATAAACCTGGTTAGCATGCTTAGACATTTTACTGAAGGAATTGATACAGCTAACTGATTTATAATACTTTAAGGATTTAAATGTAGCGACCTGCACATTACCTGTATATCTGTAAGAGAAAGACAATTTGATGCATTAGCTCGGAAGATAAGTAAGCCCAGTCTGCTATGGAAACTCCCCCTTGTGGTTGTAAAACAGTAAAACAATCAGTAACGGAAAAAGAAACCCATATTAAAATTTAAGTATAACAAAAGATCATTCAGACACATTTACGATCACGTAAGCTAAACAAACAGTTAAATGACTGCTTTTAATAACATTATTTGCTATTTTAAAAATTTTAAATTTTTCATAATTTTTGGGTTTTGACAACAAGGAAGAGAAGTAAAGATGAGCAAGCATTGGAATCACCTGCTCCCATTCAAGTCTTGTGGACTCAACAAATTGGTGACCCTCAGGCTAGGGATATTGAAGCAGCAATAGTTGTGGGGGCTTTTGTTGGTACCAACATAGATTCAGTCCAGTTGTTGAACAGAGAGGTTGATCTTAAAAAGGAAAGAATCAAGGAACTTGAAGGTGAGTTAGCCAGGATTAGAGATGAACATAGCCTCCTTGTGGCGAATATCAGGTGGGAATGGATGGAACGCTTGCATGCATCAGAACAGGAGAATATCTCCCTTCAGAATCAGCTTAATACTAAAAAGTGTCAAAACTCCATCCATGCAGAAAACATAGCAACCTTAGAGATACAAGTTGGAACTGTAACTGCAAATGCAGCTTCAGCTGGTTTCTCTAACTTTACGCCACAGGAGTTCAAAGACTTGGCCTTGGAGGTTAATCATAATCATTATAAATTGCTTGAAAAGTTGTACATTGCACTGGATGAAATTAGGAAGACGTTTATTATCTTTGATAAACTATCTTCTGAGCTTGAGATACAGGAAATCAAGAGAATTCAGTCTTCCAAAGCTCAAGAGGAGGTTAGTGAATGGAAAAGGTACATTAAAAACATCCCTGCAGACTTCCTGATTCTCAGCAGTCTTCAGATGAAGAAGAACAAAGCTTCCCTGAATACTTGGCTCGATTTAAATGACTTTACTGAAGAAATCATCAGAAAATCTAAAGACCTTTGCACTCGACGCTGGTACGTAGATGATAACATCATGGAATCTCTTCATCTCCCATACATGGATCCTATTTTGCAGGCCCTTCCACCTAAATGTAAGCTGGAAGAAGTGGAGCGTGATCATGAGGAAATGGCACAGAAGATCTGGGCTATTCAAGCAGTCAACATTGGTCACATGGATGAATTGATCAGGAAACGCTCTCCTTCGAGGGAAAGATTTATTCTTACCTTCGCACTTGGCATAAGATTTCCAAGTATGACATGGAGAACAACATATGCAATCCCCAAATAGGAATAGAATCTGTCAATTATCCAAACATAGATGAACTGTTATAAATATATGATAAGTGGCAGGATTTTTTGGCCCAATAGACTCATTTCTGATTTTGGAATCCTTATTTTGTAGGATTCATTTTGTACTTTGTTGTAGTTTAATATTTAAGGAATAATACCTCTCAGAGGAGGGGGTTGGAATTTTTGGAATTGTAATTTAGCAGTAGATAAGACTGAGCATACTCTATGGCTAGAGTCATTGTAATTTTGGTACAAGACATCTTAAAACAGTAATGTTATCTTCGGATCCATCTTCTGATTATCACTTAAATTTTTTCAAGGATTTCTGATTTTATGTTCCAGATTGTCATTTGCTATACATATGATCTCTTGTTGGATATATAATGAATACATAGATCTATTGTATTGGTTTTTCTGTATAACTGATGTGTGTATGAAAATATTTGATTAAATTTCTTTAATTAAATACTTTCTTTATCGATTTCTACAATTGATCAGATATATATATATTCAATCATTGTTGATTTTTCAATCAACAAAAGGATAACAGGTTATATCTTGATGGTCTTTAAGCTTGGATTATTGTTGTTTAATTTTCATTAAATAAATCATAGTTCAAGTCAGCAAATATCTCATTTAAAGGCATTTTTGTTAAAGGTGACTGATTGTTTGTTCTCTTACACCTCAAGGTTAATCTGCATAAACACCAAGCTTTTCATTTTAGAATAGATTTGAATTAAGACTAGGTTCTTTTCTAAATAGGTTAAGTTAGAATTTTCCACTATTTCTCATACCCCTTTGTTTCCCCAAATTGGGAAACTGATATTATTGATAAAATCATTTACTCATAGAGTGCCAGCATAGGCCAAATATCCGTGGGTGATTACCACACCAAATAGCTCAAGGATAGAATTGCCCTTGTGTAGGGTCTTTCGAATCCTTTGGTTGGGTTTTCATCCCCTGTTGTGTGCCTTGGAACCCATTCTAGCACCTTGCACTTACCCTGCACACCCGAGGCATCAACAAATGGCGCTAGAAGGAGGGCCACTAGTATAACATGCCTAAGCAAACCGCTAATAAACCTCCTCCAGCAAATACTTCAACAGTTCAAACCCAAAGCCAGTCTAGGGATTCAACATCTGAACAACCAACTGATTCAAGACCTACAGTTCTCCCTATTACATCTGCACAACCTACAGTTATACCTGTCACACCTATGACACAATAGGAGACCAGAGGGGAAATCATTTTCACATCACCTACAAGGGGACCCATCTCGTTAGAGTAGATATTAAAAACATCTACTGATAGGGTCTTAAGAGCAGAACAATGACGTGCTGATCAAAGGCGACGTGGTCTTGCAACCTTAAATTTAGAAAATATTCTACAGACTGGTGGTTGGGAAGATCAACAAATTCCTGCTGCACATACTAGTGACTCACAGATTCAGTACACCACTGATCTATACACACAGGATCAACACACAATTGATCAACAAATTGAAAACCAAGAATTGATTCATCAACCAGATTCTCCTGAATATAACTGTGAGACCACTCTCATAGGAACACATGGTCAACCAAATTTTGGAACTGGTGGTCCACCACCATCTCCTCCTTCATCTTCATCATCTTCCTCATACTTTGAGAATTCTTCTAGCTCATCCTCAGAAGAAGAAGAGCAAGAACCTCCAATGGCAGGAGAAGGGAAAAATAGACCTTGGCTTGACCAAGGTGCAGTTTTCATATTAGGAGATCAACATAGATTACCAAAGAATCCTAAGAAATGGCTACCTAAATTCAACCCTGGTGACAAGATACCCACATTGGATCATATAAAAACTTTCATGCAGGCAATCAGGCTCAGAAGTGTGGTACATGAGGATGTAGTATGCAGACTCTTTCCCTATACTTTTGATGGTAAAGCAACCACTTTGTATTTTGCCTTACCAGCCCCATCTATAACTTCTTGGGATGAATTCGAGAATCATTTTACCCAGAAATTCGGGGATGAAAAAACACCACAAGATCTTGTATTAGAGTTATCCTCCATGAAAATTAAAGGAAAAGAAAGGGTAAAAGACTTTAACCAAAGGTTTTCATATCTTAAAAACAGAATTCCTACCAATCTTCTTCCTGCTGAAGAATTGTTGGTAGCTTATTGAAAAAGGTCTACCTGTACCTATTGCAATGTGGGTCAAAAGGGCACAGAAACGTACTTTACTGGAAGCATTTGATGAAGCAATCCAAGTTGAGAAGGACATGTTTTGTCTGAAAGATAGCCCTGAAACTTCAGAAGAACAACCTTCCACTTCCAGAAAAAGAATTGAGAACGCCCCTAAACCCACTGTTCAGAACAAGGATCCATTTGAGATGACTGACATGAAGAAATTCATGCAAAGGATGTCAAATGAGATGGTGGATTTAAAGAAGAACACTAATGATAATCAGAATCAAAACAGAGGTTTTGTAAGGCCACCATTTAGGAGACCTTACCATCCTCCACAAAATCCACCACCACCAAATCCGGCAGATGCACTCACAAACGATGAACTCGATTATATTTTTAGAGCATTGGCAGCAAAATCTCAAGTCACCTATGACACTTCCAATGATCATACCATCCCGGATCCACCACCACCTGAAGAAGAAGAAGAAGGTGATCCGTAGGTCGATGTCGCGGGTTGCTTTTCAGAACTTCCTATGTGTGAAGAAGAAGAAGAAAATGAGGTGATGTTTAACATATAGCATCCTTATAACACAAGGTCAATACCACAACCACCTCAACAACCTTCATATTCTCCTCCGGTTCCCACAAAAAACAAGACTTTCCCACAAAAGGATACAGTCCTCCCTGAAATGGAGTACAATCTAGTTGAAGATTTAAAAAGAGTTAAAGCAAACATCTCTCTGTTTGAGCTCCTTAAGATACCTGCTATGAGGGATTCCTTACCAAAAAGCATGATAGTCAAACACCCAAGAGAGTCACAAAGTAACAATCTAGACTCTGTTACTAAATATTATAATCAGAAACAAGCAAGCAATAGGACTCCTCCTTTCTTTCTCACTTTTGAGATTTTCGATCGGAATGTGCATAACCGCATGATAGATTCAGGAGCGTCATCAAATGTGATGCCCCTCTCTGTTTGCAGGAGATTGAATGCAGCGTGGGAGCCCTGCCCAACCCAGATCTTGCAACTTGACAGATCCAAAGTTAAAGTGGTTGGTAAGTTGAGAAATGTTTTTATTAAATTATTAGTTGATCCCAGGATCCATTAGACAGTTGACATCATGATAGCTAACATCCCGGAGGCCTATGGGATGTGGTTAAGTAGGGATTGGTCAGAGAAACTTAAGGGTTACTTTGAAACCGACTGGTCCCACTTATGGTTTCCCTACAATGGTCAACCAAATAAAATTAAGATCAGTAGAGAACCTTTTATGAAACAAACAGTCACTAATCTTAATTATTCAAGCGAACCTGCTAGTTATCTCACCTCTCGTGTAGAGCAATTTACTTTTGATACCTTTTTTGGTGAATTCCCAGCTGATGCTTCACCAGACGAAAGCATTCAAAATGAATCACATATTACTCATGTTACTTCTATACCTTTCTTTGGTGAAATTGTGCATAATGTATACAATGTAAATACAAATTTTAGGTTAGACCCTATCTCATGGAATTTATTTTTTGATGGTTCCAAGTCCAATAAAGGAGCTGGAGCAAGCTGTGTCCTAATTGATCCTAAGGGAATGAAAATTATGATTGCTTGCAGGTTAGAATTTGATTGCACTAATAATGTAGTTGAGTATGAGGTTCTGGTTCAGGGACTCAAGAAGGCTATTGATTTAGGTGTGAAGGCGATTGAATGCTATGGAGATTCTGAAATTATAGTTAAGCAAGTCAGAAATAAGATACACTGCTTATCTCCATGCTTGGCTAATTATCAGAAGATGGTAAGGGATTTAACCAACTCATTTTTAGCATCCAATATTAAATCAGTTCCCAGATCACAAAATTTTGATGTAGACCTCTTAGCAAATACAACTGTTAAATTTTGAGTATTAATTCACAATACTCTAGGATCTTCACTGAGAGAATAACATGTATAGTATATCAATGCATGACAATCACAATAAGCATGACAAGCATCACAAGAATCAAAAGCATGAGAGACAAGAGACACAGAGTTTCCGTGGGGAAAACCCTAAGGTGAAAAACCCCACAAATTCCTCAGATATAGAGAGAGCAATGGCTCAACCAAAGTACAACCAAAATACACTGAGATAGTATCCTAGTAGCAGATGATCCTCCTCCTCACTAGTGTGCCACTTTCTAAGTGAGAGAGATACACTTTTTTGAATGATCTAAATAGAGATCACTTGATCTCTATTTATACTAACTTGTTTTCCCAGTGACCTTATGGGGCCGACTTGTCTAGCTAGGTACATCCACATTATAATATATATATTTTAGGGCCGAACCCACACATGGTGGTCTAATAACCCATCGGCAAGTACACACACTTGCGACACTTGTCAATCCACATGACGACACTTCCTTATAGAGGAATAACACATCTCTAATAAGGGTACAATAAATATATATGAAATACATAGATGAAATACATTCCGAAGTTACATATACATCAACACTCCCTCTTAGCTAGGAAGGTATTTCTTGACACAGATCTGCTAGACAAGTCTTCTTCTCGGGATCATCGTAATCGATGCATCGTCATCGTCATCGTCATTGTTGCTGCTATCTCAACCAATCTCTGACTCTACTCGTCATAGGAAGTTCTACAGAGCCAGTCCTTTTTCATACTGGATGTAGGCCCACCACCTGCAGGTCTTCGTCATCATTGGCCATACTGTGGAATCCTCAGGACTTATTACATACATCACAAAACCTAGAAAGAGCATCCCAGGCTGTTACAAGCACACGGATCTACCTATAGGATCTCCTAGGGCCATACTATATGTGACCTCACCACAAAACCTCGCAAGAGCATCCCAGGATGTTACGAGGACACAACTCTACCTATATGATCTCCCAGGGACAGATTATATGTGGTCACCACAAAACCTCGCAAGAGCATCCTAGGTTGTTACGAGCGCACAACTCTACCTATAGGATCTCCCATGGACAGATTATATGTGGTCATGGAAAAACCTCGCAAGAGAATCCCAGGACTTATTACGGGCACACAGCCCAACCTATCCAATCTCCCATGGACATATTATATGCCATAGGACAAAACCTCGAAAGAGCATCTACTAGATATCCTAGGTCCAAATTATATGGCATAGGAAAAACCTCGAAAGACTATCTGCAGATCTCCTAGGGCCAAATTATATGTCCTCCCAAAGCAAAACCTCGAAAGAGCATTTTCCAGATATCCCAAGGCCAAATTATATGCCACAGGAAAAACCTCGAAAGACTATCTGCAAATATCCCAGGGCCAAATTATATGCTCATCTACACAACCTGATCCATGGCCATAGAGTATCCACCTGATACTCACCATACATCATCCTGATGTACACATGATCATTCTGGTCATCATCACTGCAACATCCTGCTGCATGTCATCTGTAGCAACATCCTAATCATACAATGCATCTACCTGATGCATACCAAGTATCTACCTGATACATATCATCATACATGATCCACCTGATCATACAATGTATCCACCTGATACAAATTCAAATACATGATACATATCACCATACATGATCCACCTGATCATACAATGTATCCACCTGATACATATACAGATACATGGTCCAAGCATCCAACATGATGCATATACAAAATACATACAAATGATCCTACTAATCATATCCAGCATCCAACATGATGTGTACTTACATATAAATGATCCAACTAATCATATCCAGCATCCAACATGATGTGTACATACATATACATATAAATGATCCAACTGATCATATCAAGCATCCAACATGATGCATACATACATATAAAAATGATCCAACTGATCATACAAAGCAGAAACCAAAACATCATCTTGATGCTCATCATCCAGCGCTTACATCCACAGCCATGTGAAGGATCCTCCTTCCAACATGCTTGGAATGGCTTCAACAAATGTGTCCATCACTTCTTCCTCAAAGTGTCCTCGATCTGAAGAACGCCAAGCCTCTCTCTAAAGTACTCGAACTTCACCCTGGCTAGTGGCTTTGTCAACACATTTGCAATCTGCTCGTCCGTCGCAACATACAGGAGCTTCATAGCTCCTCTCTGCACCATATCCCTGATATAGTGATATTTTATCTCTATGTGTTTCGACCTGTCATGAAACACTGGGTTCTCAGATAGCTTCACACAACTCTGGTTATCACAGAAGATACCAGTAGCATCCAACGGGAGATCAAATAACTCAGATAGTAGCTTCCATAGCCATACTGCCTCACAACTAGTTGAACAGGCTGCAACATACTCTGCCTCAGCTGTACTTAGTGCTACGCAGGACTGCTTCCTGCTAAACCAAGAGATCACACCTGATCCCATACTAAAGCAGCACCCAGATATGCTCTTCCTATCTGCAGCACTGCCAGCCCAATCTGAATCAACATAACCCTGTAGGTTAAACTTTTGATTTGCTTCATACTTGAGCCCATAATCCACTGTACCCTTCAGGTACCTCAGAACATGCTTTATAGCAACCAGGTGAACACTCCTCGGATCCGTTAGGAACTATCTCAATGTGTTCACCACAAAGCAAATATTTGGTCTCATGTTTGTCAGGTGCATCAAGGACCCAATCATCTGACAATACATAGAGACATCAACCGGCTTAGATGAAGCATCACATAGAAGCTTCAGATTCGATGCCATAGGTGTGGCCATGGCCTTGCAATCCATCATCCCGAATCTCTTTAGGATATCTACTGTGTACTTCCCTTGACCAAGGAAGATCCCACCTGCACTCTGCCACACCTCCATACCTAGAAAATAATGCATCATTTCCAAATCTTTCATATCGAACTCAGCAGCAAGCTTCCTCTTTGTATCACACCAAGTTCTGGGAGCTTGATACAAGCCATACAAGGCTTTCTTCAATCTGCACACATGTGACTCCCTGTCAGGTCTTGGGACTGCATCCCAAACATCATCTTCATGATCGACGGATCATGGCATTCCATTTATTCATCCCAGATCCTGGGAACTTCAATATCTTCAATATCTTCAATAGATATATTTGTTGCTGGAACAAATCTTGTAGTCCTTTTGTAAGTGAAGATATACGATCTTTCCTACAAAACAAGTTAAATTGCATGATTATAAACATCTCATAATTTTCAGAACAAATTCTTTACACATAAAGAAATATGTCATACAGTCACACAGTTATCTTAGCCAATGCTTCAATACAACATTTATCCATGTTCCACAACTTTCTAGATGCCTTCCAGTCTCTACCAGAACATTGTTAAGAGTTTGCACTGCTCCCAACATGTCAGCAAAGAGGTTTCATTCTAGATAAATAGCACTGGAATGTTGTACAGTTCCATAGGCCACTTACCCATCACATGCATATTAGTAGTATACTGTTCATTAATGTAATCATTCTAATATGAAAAATACATCTCCTAAGTCTAGGAACATAAGCATAATATTATTTAAACAAACAAAATAGGCAAGAAATGATAATTGAAATACTTATCTTTGTTTGTTTGTTGGGTGGACTCCCTCTGAGTCTTTGTTTCTTGGCAGGAGCTACTGAAGTAGCTTCTTCTACACCTTGCTGTTGTGGAATGTAGGAAGATGGTCAACTCCCTCTGAAAATCTGCATCCTTGCAGGAGCTGCTGGAGTGTGCTCCCTCTTGATCTTTGCTTCCTGGATTACATGTCCTTGAACTTATATTCATTCTTGCTGACATCAATCTTCTTGAACCCTGGAAAGTATAATCTGTAAGCCTTCGAGCTTTCACTGTAACCCACAAAGATACCCTTCTTTCCTGAAGGATCTAGTTTGGTCCTCTTTTCCTTTGGGACATGAGTGTATACTGGACAACCAAATACTCTGAGATGGTTGACTTTAGGTTTCTTACCAGAAAAGACCTCTTCTGCTATCTTGTTGTCCAATATCTTGTGGGGTGTTCTGTTCTGTACATATACAGCTGTTCTAGCTGCTTTTTCCCATGGATGCATAGGTAGATCTTGGTCATGCAGCATTGCCCTTGCTGCTTCCATGATTGTTCTGTTCTTCCTTTCTGCAACTCCATTCTGTTGAGGATTATAAGGAGCATTCAACTCCCTTTTAATCCTTGAATCACTACAAAGCTTCTTGAAGTCACCTGTGGTGAATTGTCCAACATTGTCGGATCTGAATGTTTTGATCTTCTTGTCAGTTTGATTCTCCATCAAGGTTTTGAATTCCTTGAATTTATCAAACACCTCATCTTTGTTCTTCAAGAAGTATATCCAAGTATTCCTGGAGAAGTCATCAATAAATGAGACATAGTAAACATACCCACTCAGAGAACTGGATGACATAGGACCACATACATCTGAGTGGATGATTTCCAGGATGTCTTTTGCCTTACTTTCACTGCTTGGGAAAGCCTTCTTAATGTTCTTACCTTTTGCACATCCTTTGTAAACACCTTCATGTTTGGTCTTGATTTCAGGAAGACCCTCTATAGCCTTGCTTGCAATTGGAAGTGCCCTATAGTGCATATGAGCAAGTCTTCTATGCCAAAGTTCACTTGGCTCCATGGATTCATGTACCATGGCATGTTCAGGTTGTCCCTTAAATTTATACAAACCTCCCTCTTTCTCTCCAATCACTACTGCATCATCTATGTTATTTCCCTTTGGCCACATTAGGACTTGGCCATCCACAAATGCAACCCTCATACCTTTTGCATCCAATGCAGAGATGGAGAGTAAGTTCTTCTTGAGACCAGGTACATAAAGGACTTCTTTCATCTTCAAAGATTTTCCGGAATCTAGGTTGTAGGAGGCTTCACCACTTCCTTTGATTGGGTATTGATAATCATCCCCAAGTTTCACCTTATGGGGTGATTCATGTTCAGATAGATTCACAAAATATTCCTTAAACCCAGTCATGTGTTTGGAAGCCCCACTATCAATCAACCAATCATTACAACCATGGGAGATAGTACCTGTGAGAGCAGAGATTAGAACATACTCTTCTTCACTTGATGAGTCATCATCACTTTCTACCCTAGCCTTCTTCTTTGGAGGTTCATCATCCTCGGCAGCATGAGCATGGAACTTTCTTTTGCTGCCCTTATTCTTCTTGCTGAAGTTGTTGTTATTATCCCTTTTGTTCTTGGGACAATCTGAAGCAAAGTGACCCTTCTCATTGCATGTGAAGCATCTTAGATCCTTCTTATTCTTTTGATAGGATCTTTTGTAGCGAGGGTGCTCCTTCTTGGGCTTGCTTCTTTTGGTGTGAGTTACAAGAGCTTGATCTTCACCTCCCATCGTTTCCTCATGAGCTACAAGTCTAGCTTCTTCTTGAGAGCATTCCTCCCATAGTTTACTGAAAGAGATCAATTTCTTTCTTGCACAAATTCCTTGAATAAAGGAGTCCCATGACCTAGGTAGGCCATTCAGAGTGGTCATAACAACTTCACCATTGTCCACTACTTCATCCACAGCTTCAACTTGCTCCTTGATCTGAGAGACCTTGGAGAAGTAAGATTGAATGGTTTCTCCATTTAACATCTTGACCCCTTTCAATTGATTCCGTAGAGTCATCTTTCGATTTATGTTCTTCCCTTCAAATAGATTGGTCAAAGAGTCAAACATCTCCTTGGGTGTCTTTAGAGAAGACACATGGGGTATGAGATGGTCTTTGATAGAATCAGCAATGATTCTCTTTGCCTTGACCAAGTTCTTCTTATGCAATACCTTGGCCTCTTCATCCTTTGGGATAGGGATGTCTTCTTTTATATATGAGTCCAACTCATTCTCTTCCAGGATTAACCCAATCCTATACTTCCAAGCTCGAAAGTTATCAGCCCCTTCAAGCATATCCTCAAGCTTGGTGTGGTGAGACATCTTAAAGAGTACTTCAAATGGAAATAGAAAAGATTTAGGTCTTACCACTTGAAATGATGAAAACTGGATCTGGTCCTGGATTAGGGTTTATCGGAAAAACCCTAAAAATTCAAAATGTGAATTTCAAATTTCTGAAAGGATAGAAAGATGCGCCTTGATGAGCTGATCAGCTTGGTGTATTCAGAATTTGAGATTAGCAAAGTTTTACCCTTCAGATTTGTCTTTTTGTCCTCTCGGGTTCACTGGGAGAGCCCTGAATTAGGGTTTGAGTTTCCCAGAGATCTACCCAGCCAAAAATATCGATCCAAAGCTCTAAACTTCAATTTTTACAAGGAGCTTCCAGCTGTGTCTTCAGATTCCAGAAATTCCTATTTTTGTGGAAACCCTAATTTTTAGGGCTAAATATGAAAATGCTTGGAATTGAATTATGATTGGACAGATAGATGAGTCTTGATGAGTAGAGTCAATCTACTATACTGCTTTTCCAAAATATATGGAGAGAAACCCAATCAACAAGAAACTCAAGTTTCCATTACTGCAAAATGTCTTCTTCTCAGGTTAGCTTTGATACCATGTTAAATTTTGAGCATTAATTCACAATACTCTAGAATATTCACCGAGAGAATAACATGTACAGTATATCAATGCATAACAATCACAATAATCATGACAAGCATCACAAGAATCAAAAGCATGAGAGATAAGAGACACAGAGTTTCTGTGGGGAAAACCCTAAGGTGAAAAACCCCACAACTTCCTCAGAGATAGAGAGAGCAATGGCTCAACCAAAGTACAACCAAAATACACTGAGATAGTATCCTAGTAGTAGATGATCCTCCTCCTCACTAGTGCACCACTTTCTGCATGAGAGAGATACACTTTTCTGAATGATCTAAATAGAGATCACCTGATCTCTATTTATACTAACCTGTTTTCCCAGTGACCTTATGGGGCCGACTTGTCTAGCTAGGTACATCCACATTATAATATATATATTTCAGGGCCGACCCCACACATGGTGGTCTAATAACCCATCGATAAGTACACACACTTGCGACACTTGTCAATCCACATGACGACACTTCCTTATAGAGGAATAACACATCTCTAATAAGGGTACAATAAATATATATGAAATACATTCCGAAGTTACATATACATCAACAACAACGTCTAGATTGATCCCGCCTAAAGGTCTGTCTGCTCAAACTTTTTCAATTGAATTGATGTACAGACCATCTATTCCAGATAATGTGACTAATTCAAAAGTATTTGATGATGACCGACAGATACTTGGTTTCCTCACGGCTTAGGATACATTGCAAGATATTGCCATTGATGAAGCAGAACACGAAAAGTCACTCGCTGATCTCTCAAACGTTATCCCAAATTCAGTGATCAATCTATAAAATTTTTATGATTTGCAATACAAGTTCAAATCTCAAACTAATTATTAAAATAAAAGCTCATCCTTGAACTATGAGCGAGTCAATTTAGGCACCGAGCAAGAACCATGTTTCATCAATTTGGGAATTGATTGTACCCCTGAAGAACGGAGGGCCAACATTGCATTGTGTAAACAGTATAAGGATGTTTTTTCCTGGACTTATTATGAATTGAAAACATTTGACACTAGAGTCATGTTTCATAATATACCCATGAAACCAGAGGTTAAGCCATTTCAACAAAAGCTGCAGAAAATGCACCCTAGTTTAGAGCCCTTGGTAAAAAAGGAGTTAGAAAAGTTGCTTGCTGCTCGAATTATCTTTCCAGTCAGGCACACTCAATGGATAGCTAACTTAGTGCCTGTATGCAAGAAAAGTGGTGAAATTCGACTGTGTGTCGATTTCAGGAACTTGAATCGGGCTTCTGAGAAAGACAACTATCCTGTTCCACCTATGGAACAAATTCTTCAGAAGGTAGACAGGTCGGAGCTGTTTTCCCTCGTAGACGGTTTTTCAGGATATAACCAAGTTATGGTTGCCCCAGACGACCAATTAAAAACAACTTTCAGGATCCCTTGGGGCAGTTTCTCCTATAGGCGGATTCCTTTCGGGTTAATCAATGCAAGAGATACTTTCCAAAGAGCTATGGACATAGCTTTCCGAGGGTTAACGCATAATTCTGCCATAGTTTATCTTGATGATATCACTATTTACTCCAAGAGGCGACATGAACATGTGTTCGCTCTGAAATAGGTTTTCGACCGTTGCAGGAAATTTGGCATTTCTCTCAACCCCAAGAAATCTATTTTCGCAGTAACAGAAGGAAAGTTTATGGGCTTCATCATTTCGAAAGAAGGTATGATTATTGATCCTGAATGCACAGAGTCTATTTCAAATATTGGGCTACTAGGCTCACGCAAAGCAATGCAATCCTTCTTAGGTAAGATTAATTTTGTACGTAGATTTGTACCAAATTTTTCCCAGATTGTTAAACCATTACAACTTTTGGTCAAGAAAGATGTGCAGTTTACTTGGTCTCAGGAATAGAGAGATAAGTTTATCCAAATTCGAAAGGCTATTGCTGAAGCTCCCACTCTCATGCCCCCATATTTTGAAAAGGATTTCATTCTTTATACTTTTACCACTAACTTTTCTTATGCAGTTGTCCTGACACAAAAGCATCAAGATGATGCAGAAATCCCTATCTCTTTCATGAGCTCAACATTCAAGGGTGCAGATCTTAATTACTCACAGACTGATAAGCAAGCCTATGCGGTCTATAAGTCTGTCAAACATTATAGGCCCTAATTGCTTAAGTCTTGAACTTAAGTCATTGTTCCATACTCTACCATTAGAAACGTCCTCATCCAGAAAGAGTTAGGGGAAAAGAGGGCCCATTGGATGACAACCCTACAAGAATATGATCTTGAGATCAGACAAGCTAAAATTGTCAAAGGACGAGGTCTTTTTCTTCTTTTCGCTCAATCTAATGACCCTACGCAGTAGCAATCCGAATGGGATCAAGAGTAAGAAGTTCTCTCAGGTGTTGTTAATGTTATCAATGCTCCGACATCTTAATGGTATGATGATATCAGATTTTTCCTGAACAATGGGTTTGCTCCCAAAACCCTTGATTTTAAGAAAAGAAGGGCTTTGAGACTAAAATTTGCTCCTTATCAGTTTATTGATCAAGTTCTTTTTAGGAAAAATTATGATGGAGTATTTCTTAGGTGCTTGGAAAAACATGAAACTGATGACATCTTATTCCAATTTCATGCAGGACCTGCTGGAGGCCATTTTTCAGGAGAGACTATAGCACATAAGATTCTCAGGGCTGGATATTATTGGCCCACGTTGTTTAAAGATGCATACGCTTATGTAAGGAAGTGTTAACCATGTCAGAAATGCACAGGCAAGTTTAAGAAACCTGCATTTCTTCTTCAAATAGTCACAATTCAGTTTCCATTCCAACAATGGGGACTGGATTTTGTCGGGCCTATAAAACCTGCTTCGTCCCTCCAACATGAGTATATTCTTACAGCAACTGACTACTTCACCAGATGGGTGGAGGCAGCCCCCCTTAAACAATGTAATTCCAGTGAAGTAATTTCCTTCCTTGACAGTCAGATCATCACACGGTTCGACACTCCTGAGTACGTAGTTTTCGATAATGCATCCTACTTCTCTTCAATCGATATAACTGAATATGCCTTTGAAAAGGGGATTAAGCTTAAGTTTTATGCCAATTATTACCCGCAAGGCAATGGTTTGGCTGATTCGTCAAACAAAAATCTGATAAATATTATCAAGAAGACTGTAGCTTCTCATCACAGAGATTGGAACACATAGTTATATAATCATTTATGGGAAGACCGAATAACCCCAATATAAGCTATTGCAAATCCCCCCTATTGTCTTATTTATGGCAAAGAAGCCATCCTTCCTACTAATATCACCATCCCTTCACTACAATTGGCCCAGTCTGTCCAAGAAGATGATTCTTCCCCTCTCCAACATATAATAGACACTCTCTTGAAGCTAGAGGAGGACAGAGAAATAGCTAAGAACAAATTGTATCATCATCAGCAGATGGTGAAAAGATGGTTTGATGAAAAATATTCATTTGACAGGGAATTTTCTATTGGTGACCTAGTTCTAAGGTGGGATAAGCAACATAAAGATAAGAACCAGTATACCAAGTTTCAATGTCTTTGGCTAGGACCTTTCATTATTACATAAAATATTGGTCCCAGCACTATTCGATTACATACAATAGAGGGAGTTGTAGACACCTTCCTAGTGAATGTGTCTCTTCTCAAAAGGTATTTTGTTTGAACAATTTGGTGCACTTGTACATAGGTGTGGTTTGTTTTTCAATCTTTTGTTTTCTTGCATTGGCATTTTGATTAGTCTTCTTCTTTTGTTTTGGTTTTCATTAATAAGGTTTCACATGTCTGTTAATGGCTTATGATCATTTTTCTTAGCAAACAATTGCTTCTGAAGTTTCAGCATTGTTATCAATCTTACTTTCTGGCTTTTGATTAGAATTTACTTTGAAGAATAAATAGTTAATAAGTGCAGTACCTTTGGATACTTTTCGCTTTGATCATTATCTTTTACAATGCTTTATTTTTATAATTGAGGTATGGAGGATGGTCATCATTTCTCTATCTGGTGTTTCATGGTTGAATGGCATATCATAATAACCGGACTAGCTCTGATTCCTCATGGATCCTTTTACAATCATTTTGAATATGAATTTTGTTTAAAATTATAAGTTACAAGGTGGGTGGTCTTGTTATCAAGCCATCCCATTAGGTTCATAGGTGTTTAAGTGGAATGACATCTTCACATCAAGCTACCACACTTGGAAGATGACTTTCAGTTCTGCTGGAAGGTGGAAGATCCTATTACAGGTCGGTCCATTCATGATCCGCAAAGCACTGGTGAGTAACATTACCACTATATGGTCACCAAGCCATGGTAATGCCCTGTAGCCTATGCCAAAATAAATTGTTTTGTCTTTCATTATGGGATTTTGTTGTATAAAAGAACAGGGGGGTCTTATCACAAGCCATCCCTGCTATGATCATGGGTTTGATCTTGGACTGGAGTTATCACAATATGGTCACCAAGCCATGATAATTTCTTTTGGTCTTATAGCCAGAAGACAAGGAGTCTCGCCATCGAGATAGCTTGACCAGCTTCCAGATCAGGCCTATGAATGGCATTGTTTCATCTGATCACCAAGTCAATACAGTGGTCTTGTATCAACAAGGTTCTATATATATCAAAATAAAATAAAATAAAAGAGAAAAGAAAAGATAAAGAAGTATATATAATCCATAGAGGATCACTGAATATACATGCAACTAATAAACCAAGGTGATCTGTAATTGGGATATCCATGAGCATTTCTAATACTGTCCCTAGGTTCAACACAAGATGGTTTTCAATGATTACATCATGGTAAAGATTTGGTATTACTCTCTAAATCTCCTTATCAGATGAGTGTTATCTTTAAAATGGTCACTGTTTGAGATCTATCCATTTTCATGTTCACTGTTTGTTGACTGTTATCTTTTGAGTATTTTCTTTGAATTGAGTTTCAAGAAATTGGTTTATTAACATGTTGTATTTAGTCATGATTTGATTGTAGAGATAACTGGTTCTTCCCAGCTAGTCACCATTTCTTGTGGCCACAACATATCCCATGCTTAGCTAAAGCACAGGAATGCCATTTTTTAATCAATTCGAAGGTATATGGGTAAGTTTCTCTTTGTAAATATGATTTTCGGTTTAGACGTCTTTAAACATTACTGCCCATCTACCCATACTTCATTTTTGCTGCTTGATTTGGGTTTTCTTTAAGTGTTTGGTTTGCAAAAATATTCAAATTTTGACTATTTTGACATTTCTCTTGGCAAACCCGAAACCCAACATTTGGAGAACCCAAAACCCGAAACCCAAAAGTTTCGGGTGCAGGAACTTGCTATTTTCATTCTGGGATATTCGTCAACCCGAAACCTGAAACCCTAAAGTTTCGAGTGCGGAATGTTATTTTTTTTTAAGTTTGTTTTACCGAAACCCGACGATGTCGCGTTTTGGGATCTGGGATTTTTGTTGTGAATTTTAATAAACCCGAAACCTGACACTGTCGCGTTTCAAGATTCAGGAATTCTTTTTTAACGTTGTGTTTAATTGCATTCCGAAACCCGCAACCCACAACTTTCGGGTTGTGGCTTTCGGAAACTTCGTTTTGATTTGGTCGTATTTTAGAAACCCGAAACCCGCCAAATTCGGTTGTCGGCTTTCGAGAGAGGTAAATAAAACTTTTTATTATGTTTTGAACCCGATCCCGTGCTTCGCATCGGTCAATCTCAGCCATAAATTTCTCTTAATCCTACGGTCGTGATTTAATTTTGGTAAATTTATAAATATAGGTTTTTATTTACTTTTCTTTATCATTTTTACTCGCCGAGTTACTCCGCTGAGCCGATTTTATCGTGGATTTCTCACCTTCAATCGATTGCCGGTTTTCAGTTATCACAGGCAGGATTGTCGTCATTCCATGTTTTTCGGTTGGTCTGTTGGTTGTCTGTGATTGTTGTTTTTTATTTTGTTTTCTTTATTTCGTCAGAAATTAGAAATTATGAAGTTTTCCACTATGTCACGAAGCACCTGGTCCAGGGCCACTCTCGGGGGTACCTTAACCAAAGACCCCAACTTTGGTATCTTCTCTGATACCAGTGGAAAGGTCACCAAGACTTATCAAATGGATTGGTCTCGAATTTATGCTATTTTTGACAACGATGACCTCTCACAGGTAGAATTTGATAGGCCCGCTTATGAGAAGATTAGGGCTTCTAAGATTCATGTTATCGCTGCAAGACCCACTATATTAACCTATACAGATGCAGTGAAGTGGATAATAGAGAATGCTAGTGTCAAAGACCGGTCTTTCAATGATGCTTTGGGGAATCAATTGACTCATTTCTTCCCTAAGGTTTTTACCCGAGCATTTTCTCTCAAGCTGCATAAGCAGAACCTATCTTCTAACTTCATCCAATCCTCCAAGTCCCGTTACAATTTTTCCAAAATGATGAAGTCTTGGATGATAAAACCTAATGCTTGCATGCTTAACCCTGATAATTTATACCCAATTTCCTGGTTCAAGGAACCCTACTCTTTGTTAGCAGTTATGTTGTGTTGACTGTTCGGACTCCCTAATTGTTCGTTGTTCAAAGCTGAATGGGCACCTATAGCGCATCATGTCTTGACTACCGGTGAATCCTTCCCATGGGCTTCCATCTTGTCCTCATAACTAAAAAATGCTATCGAAGATTATCATAAGTCTCCAGCTTTCAGAAAACCACATTTCTTCTTATCTGCCTATGTAATTGATGTTTTCTGCTCAGAATTTCAATACCCCAACTTGAACTGGAATTGGACTCTAGTAGACCCACCTGTGCATATCTATCATTCAATTTTATGGGAAGAAAACTTTATCCCTTTACTATATGATATATGTGATCAGTTCCTGGGCATTGTTTACTTCAATATTTTCAAGCAAGAAGCACCAGCATTTTTAGATGATGCCAAGACACTTATCAATACTATCATTGATTCGTATGTGTGTGAATATTTCTCATATATCAGAGATTGGGGTAGTAATACTGTTCACCTATTGCCCAGAATTGTCATTGACAGATTGGCTTTGCAGGAAATTTCATTTCAAACTATGACTGATAGTATGTATAAAAAACTCACAGGTCCTAGAAAGAAATGGTTTCCTAAATTCCCTTTGAACCTTGGTTCATTGGTCATCCCAACCTACAATTGGGAAGCCACCCTTGGTCACCAGTTGGTTGATCTCAAATTGGGATGTGCTCCTAAAAGAAAGCATGACCCCAAGAAGTTATTGGATGCACATCTAAAGCAAACCCATGTAAAAATACACTATGTGCATGAGAATATTCCAGATGACTCTATCTATCATGGAGTCAATTCATTTTCTGAAGTTCTTGTCAGAGCAAAAGACCTAGAAGAGCAGCATAACATTCTGCACTATCAGAAGGAATCAAAGCTTAGGGTGCTGAGTTATAGGAAATTGGAGCTGGACTTGCTGGACAAAGTGAGAAAAGAAAGGGAGGGAAAGGAAGCTCAGGAAGCTAATCCTCTTCAAGTGGTGGTTCATTCAGAACAAGGAAAAGGCAAAAAACCCATCGAAGATTCTCCTCCTAAGAAAACATCAGAACAGGCCAAATCCTTGTTATACACCTCTCAGCAATTTCAGAAAGATCTGGCACAATTGACATCAATGTTGAAGGATCACCCTGTAGAGCCCCAGAAGGTTACTGTGGATTCTCAGATAATGGAACCTTCAAATCCGCTTGAAATTATTAGTGCAGCTGTGCAACATGATGATGATTTGGTGGTTACACATGCTGGCCTAGCAAAAAGGAAAAGGATCCATGCTGATCCGTTCCCCAATATTCAGATTATTGACTGTGATGTTGCTGAAGAACCTGAACCCCCAGTTTTAGTGACTGAGGAGATTACAGAACAATCCAAGTTGGTCATAGACTTGTTAAATGTTATTGAAATGGAATGCTATATTCAGGATCAGTCATTTCAAGACACCTCTGTTCAGGATTTTCCAGCTTCAACATCTTAGTTAAACTCAGTTCAACATTTTTCTGCTTTGCTTTCAGAGCATTTACCTCCCTTTTCATTGTTTCAACTGTTCAATAGTATAAATTCTTCTTCTACCACACTTTCATGTAATCAAGAGTCTTTATCTATTCCTAAGTCCATGATGCCATAAGCTCAAACCACCATCATTCCTACACAGTCACCTAAACCTATTTTACTAATACCTTCCATTGACCAATTCACCTCCATTCCTTGTTCCATTTCATCTACTATCACAATTCAGGATAAGCTTACTACAATCTCTCAGTGTACATCACTAGCTATCTTTTTTTCACCTAGCATTGAGGAGCCACCTATAGTTCCCTCTCCATCATTAGCTCCTAATGCCGAAGAGCAGACTCCTCCTTCTGAAGATTCCCCTTCGGTCCCCTCAATCACACAAGTCCAGTCATTTGTGCAAGATGTTTCTGTCCCTGTGGTCCTTCCTCAAGTCACCATGTCCATCCCTCACCCTAGTGGTACTATGACACCTTCAATAATTTCCACTGCTAATGTCATTCCCATCACTACCCAGTTGGTTGATGAATATGTGGATGAGGATGTGGTTCCTATTGGAAACTATTTTTATGACAAGGAAGAGAAGACATTATTCAAAAGGAAAAGGAAGAGAACTAAAGATGAGCAAGCATTGGAATCACCTGCTCCCATTCAAGTCTTGTGGACTCAGCAAATTGGTGACCCTCAGGCTGGGGCTATTGAAGCAGCAACAGTTTTGGGGGATTTTGTTGGTGCCAACATAGATTCAGTCCAGTTGTTGAATCGAGAGGTTGATCTTAAAAATGAAAGAATCAAGGAACTTGAACGTGAGTTGGCCAGGATTAGAGATGAACATAGCCTCCTTGTGGCTAATATCAGACAGGAATGGATGGAATGCCAGCATGCATCAGAACATGAGAATATCTCCCTTTAGAATCAGCTTAATACTGAAAAGACTCAAAACTCCATCCATGGAGAAAAGATAGCAACCTTAGAGATACAAGTTGGAACTGTAACTGCAAATGCAGCTTCAGCTGGTTTGTCTAACTTTACACTGCAGGAATTCAAAGACTTGGCCTTGGAGGTTAATCATAATCATTATAAATTTCTTGAAAAGTTGTACATTGCACAGGATGAAATTAGGGAGACGTTTATTATCTTTGATAAACTGTCTTCTGAGCTTGAGATACAGGAAATCAAGAGATTTCAGGCTTCCAAAGCTCAAGAGGAGGTTAGTGAATGGAAAAGGTACATTAAAAACATCCTTGCAGACTTCCCGATTCTCAGCAGTCTTCAAATGAAGAAGAACAAATCTTCCCTGAATACCTGGCTCGATTTCAATGACTCTGCTGAAGAAATCATTAGAAAATTTAAAGACCTTTGGACTCAACGCTGGTACGTAGCTGATAACATCATGGAAGCTCTACATATCCCATACATAGATCCTATTTTGCAGGACCTTCCACCTAAATCTAAGCTGGAAGAAGTGGAGTGTGATCGTGAGGAAATGGCGTAGAAGATCCGGGCTATTCAAGCAGTCAACATTGGTCACGTGGATGAATTGATCAGAAAACCGCTCTCCTTCGAGGTTAAGATCCATTCTTACCTTTGCACTTGGCATAAGCTTTCCAAGCATGACATGGATAACAACATATGCAATGCCCAAATAGGCATAGAATCTGTCAATTATCCAAACATAGATGAACTGTTAGAAATATATGATAAGTGGCAGGATTTTCTGGCCCAATAGACTCATTTCTGATTTTGGAATCCCTATTATGTAGGATTCATTTTGTACTTTGTTGTAGTTTAATATTTAAGGAAGAATACCTCTTGGAGGAGGGGGTTGGAATTTTTGGAATTGTAATTCAACAAAAGATAGGACTGCGGATACTATGTGGCTAGAGTCATCTTCTGATTATCACTTAAATTTCTGTAAGGATTTCTGATTTTATGTTCCAGATTGTCATCCGCTATACATATGATCTCTTGTTGGATATATAATGAATACATAGATCTGTTGTATTGGTTTTTCTATATAACTGATGTGTCTATGAAAATATTTGATTAAATTTCTTTAATTAAATACTTTCTTTATCGATTTATGCAATTGATCAGATATATATATATTCAATCATTATTGATTTTTCAATCAACAAAAGGATAATAGGTTATATCTTGATGGTCTTTAAGCTTGGATTATTGTTGTTTAATTTTCATTAAATAAATCATAATTTAAGTCAGAAAATATCTCATCTAAAGGAATTTTTATTAAAGGTGACATATTGTTTATTCTCTTACACCTCAAGGTTAATCTGCATAAACACCAAGATTTTCATTTTAGAATAGATATGACTTAAGACTAGGTTCTTTTCTAAATATGTTAAGTTAGAATTGTCCATTGTTTCTCATACCCCTTTGTTTCCCCAAATTGGGAAACTGATCTTATTGATCAAATCACTTACTCATAGAGTGCCAACGGAGGCTGAATATCCATGGGTGATTACCACACCAAACAGCTTGAGGATAGAATTTCCCTTGCGTAGGGTCTTTTGAAGCCTTTGGATGGGTTTTCATCCCCTGTTGTGTGCCTTGGAACCCATTCCAACACCTTGCACTTAACCTGCACACCCGAGGCATCAACACGACGGTGGAGAGTGAGACACTTGTTTAGTAAGGTTTATGGAGAGGAGAGAGATAGATAGATTGAGAGAGAGAGAGAATGGGGCCGAGTGGTAAGGGGTTAAGTAGGGAGGTGTGTGTGTGTAAGAGAGAGAGAGAGAAAGCGGAGGTGTTAGAGGGTTGGAGGATAGGAGTGGTGGGGTTCAATATAGGTGGAGGATTAGAAAGAGGGAGAGAGAGTGGGTTAGAGGTACATGGAGTTTAGATGTGTGTGTGAGAGAGTGAGAGATAGAGGGAGAGGGAGAAACATAGAGAGAGTCATGGATAGAGGAGGGAACGGTGTGGGTGATTAGGGGAAAGGTGGTGGAGTGGGATTTGGGGAGTGAAATAGATAGAGATTGTAGTGGGGGATGGGGGAAAATGTATTAGGGAATAATAGAGAAGTTGGAGGAGGGTTGTGAGATGTAGGGGAGGGGTATTAGGAGGGTAAGAGTGTGGGTTAAGGTTAGGGGGATTAGGAGAGAAAGAGAGAATCGAAGGGGCTAGTTATGGCTATGGATAGTAGGAGGTTGGTTATGCAGATAGAGTGGTGAGTTAGGTGTAATGAGAATGTGATAGAGAAGTTTTAGGTGGTTGGTGGAGGGTGTGAGGGGTGGGTGATAGGTATATGTGGAGGAATAGGTGACAAATAGAGCAAGAGAGGTAGTTAGTTAGGGTATTGATCAATAGGAGAGAAAGAGATAGAGATAGAAAGAGAGACAAAGAGAGACAAAGATAATTGGGGGTGTTAGGGTTTGGGGGAGAGAGAGGATTTGTTGATAAGTTGTAAAGGAAGGGGAAATATGAGAGACAGAGAGGGAGCGTGTCAATGAGATGGGGAGTAGAATAGAGAGAGAGATGAGGAGATCTTATGGAAAATATGAGTGGGGTTAGGAAGAAAGAGAGGGTGTTAGGCATACAGAAAGTTTGAGAGAGAGGGAGGGAGGGAGTAAGAGTGTCGGTGAAAGGGGTGGAGATTAGGTATAGCTTAAGGAGTGGGGGGGAGAGAGAGAGATAGGAGTTTAGCAAGTGTTAGGGAGATGAGGGGGGGGGAGAGAGAGAGAGAGAGAGGAGGAGGGGGTTTAAAGGTAGGGGAGGAGAATGGGGGTCATAGAGTTAGATAGAAGAATAGTAAAGGTTAGAAAGAAAAAGGGAAAGATAGATAGACAGAGGAAGGGGTTAGTTTTGGGGGTAGGAGTAGAGGGGTTTTTGTGTGAGAAAGAGAGAGAGAAAGGTAGTGGGTTGGGTGTTTTAGTGGGTTTGGAGAGGGAGGGGGGTGGGGATTATCAGTAGGTGGAGGACAAGAGGGGTGTGTGTGTGTGTGTTTCTAAGAGAGAGAGAGATGGGGAAGAGGGGGGGATAGAGAGATTCATTCAATGGGTGATTAGGGGACAGTGTGGGAAATTAGAGTAGGGGGAGGAGGGGTTTGGTGGAGAGAAAGAGATATTGATCAATATGGGGGGAGGGGGGGGGAATTTTTAGGGAAGATTCAAGAAGTAAGAGGGAAGGGGTGTATATGGTGGGGAGAGAGAGAGAGAGATTGGGGAGTAGGTATAGGTGAGAGCGATTAAGAGAGAGAGAGAGAGAGAGAGAGAGGGGGGGTTTAGGGGTAGAGTGATTTGGAGTGAGAATTACGGAGTGGAGTAGAGGGAGTGGTTATTGGTAGGGAGATTAGGAAGGAGGTTAGGGAGAGAGATATGGGGGTTATCTATTGTAAGAGTGTGAGAGAGATAGGGGCAGGGTTAACATGAGAGTGATTATTGGTTGTGGAGCCTGATATTCCATATTCAGAGATGTTATTCAGTCATGTTTGTAACCCAGGATTATTATACACTCGTTCCCCCACCTTGGGGTTCGGGCCCATGGTTTTGGGTAACCCGTGGTATTTTCCCATTGTATTTCCCCTATAAAAGAAAGACATTGTAACAAGGCTAGGGTTAATGTATTATGTATTATGAATTGTAAATATCTCTGAGATCAGGAGAGACTGTGAGAAAGTGAAGAGGAAGTGTAGCGGATGTGCTGTAGGTTGTATCCCTTCATTTGCTGGATGGTATAATAATAATTACTGGCAATTTCAGTGTGGACGTAGCCCATCTTGGGTGAACCATGATATATTGGTGTCTCTCTTTTAATGTGTTTCTGTAATTTGTATTTGCATCTTGTTTATTGTTCATGCTCTGCGATCCTGTTTTTCTAACAATTGGTATTAGAGCCAAAGGTCTATTTGGCAGATAAACCCGCAGGAAACTAGGGTTTCTAGTTTGAGTGGGATCAATGGCGGAAGAAGGAATGTTTAAGGTCGACAAATTTAATGGCTGAAACTACCAGTTATTGAAGATGTGAATGGAGGACTATCTGTACCAGAAGGATTTATTCCTACCATTGGTAGGAAGAGCAAAGCAACCAGAGACTATGAAGGACGAAGAATGGGAGGTTCTTGATAGAAATGCACTGAGAACAATACGGCTGTCCCTGGCTTCGTCGGTGGATTTCAATATCTCAAAAGAAAAGACAATGGAGGGTTTGATGAGCATAGTGGGTAAGCTGTATGAAAAACCCTCGTCCTCCAACAAGGTATTTATAATGAAATGTTTATTTAATATGAAGATGTCTGAAGGTGGATCTATTACTGATCATTTAAATGAATTTAATACATCTACAAATCAACTAAGTTCTGTAAGTGTGAACTTTGATGATGAGGCTAGGGCTCTTCTAATCTTATGTTTCATTGCCAGAAAGTTGGAATGGCTTGGTCATGGTTGTAAGTAAATTTGTCTCTAGTTCAAACACCTTGATATTTGATGATGTTGTTAGTTTTATTCTTAGCGAGGAAATGTGAAGAAAAAACACAGGTGATACATCAGGTAATGTGTTGACCATGGAGAGCAGGGGAAGACAAAGGGAGAAAGGAAAGAGGCAAGGTAATCATGGCAAGCTTAAAACATGCATATCCAAGTCTAGACTGGGAAAAATAGAGTGCTGGAACTATGGAAAGAAAGGACATCTGAATAAAGACTGCAGATCTCTAAAGAAGAAAGGAGATGGACAACAGGAAACTACCCAGGAAGAAAATGTAGCAAGTGATGTGTTACAAGATGCTTTGATTCTTGCATTAGATAATACTAGTGATTATTGGGTAGTAGATTCAAGGTCTTCATGTCATGCTACACCCCATAGGAAATATTTTCATGATTATGTTCCAGGCGATTTTGGACATGTTTTATTGGGTGATGATGAGCCATGTAAAATTGTTGGAATGGGTAAGGTATGGATAAAATTTAAGAATGGAGCTGATTGGCTACTGAAAGATGTAAGGCATATTCCTTCTATGAAAATAAATCTGATCTCAACAGGCTAGTTGGGAGATGGTGGTTGTCTATCTATGTTTGGAGAAACGTGGTTGAAGATCACTAAAGGATCAATGGTGATAGCAAAAAGAGACATGATAGGTACATTGTATTTGTGTCCTCATAATACTGACCATTCTATTTCTTTAGCTTCCACAGGAACAGATACAACATTGTGGCATCATAGTCTTGGCCACATGAGTAACAAGGGAATGCAGATTCTCCACTCAAGGAAGTTGCTACCAGATTTGAAGCAGGTAAGTTTGGAATTCTGTGAGAACTGTGTTTATGGAAAACAGAAGAGAGTCAGATTTCTCAAAGCTGGGAAACATTAGAAGAATGAAAAGATAGAGTTTGTGCATACATATGTATGGGTACTGTGATTATTTTGATCACAGAAGATCGAGGAGCTATGGAGAACCTCACAAAATCGAATTAATTTGCAAAACTAGTGGGAAAACTTGAAAAAGGAGATAATTTTACACACAATGTGAGCTGAATATTTTCATTAACTGACTGTCTAACATGTGAAAATGTTAGTAAAATGTTTTTATTACATCCATGATAAATTCAAGAGCATTAGGTGGCTCGAGATGAGTGTACAAGTCAAC
Source organism: Larix kaempferi (assembly GCA_027924585.1). Classification (NCBI taxonomy): domain Eukaryota; kingdom Viridiplantae; phylum Streptophyta; class Pinopsida; order Pinales; family Pinaceae; genus Larix; species Larix kaempferi. The sequence continues at coordinate 697,015 of BSBM01001502.1, read as the reverse complement.
AATGCCAAATTGGCCTCAATCCCCCTAGGTGGGTCCAACTCAATCCCAATCATCCCAAACAGTCACGAATTCAGGTGTGAAGGTGGCTGAAGCATGATGGGTCATTAATGAGGCTAAGGAAGGCATGGGTGAGCAAGTAGAGGTGTTTGGGAGGACCAAGGGAGCAATAAATGCTCCAAATCTAGCCAAAATTGGGCAAAATCCACCCTAGCGCCCCTAGTCAACTGAAATTCCCCAAATCAAGGAGAGAGGGCGCACCAGCAATTAATGAGGGTGCACTTGTGGACAAAACAGAAGGTTGGGTGAACTGGTTTGCTTGGAAGTAGGTGTGAACACTCTCAAAAGTGGATATTTGACCAACTAAAGTCACCTAGTCCAAACTATGGTGTAATTAAGCACATGAGCAATAAAAATTGGATATGGTTATGGACTATGGTACTAAGTATGGATTACTGTTCTAACACCCCCCCCTTAACCAGAACTTAGTACAACTCATGAAAGATAAGTGGGAGGCCTTGGAAACAAAGGCTCAAGTCACCTCATTACAAATAGAAATTTTTATTTGTCCATATGAACCGAGGACAAGAAGTAAAACCACATGGGATAAAAACTTCCCTCTAGAATGGACATGGGGTTGAACCTGCAATTAAATTGCAGCAATCACCATCCATCACTCACTCCAAGAAAAGCTCTCAAGTGAGTGAAGGTCTTCTCAGTAAAGCACTTGGTGAAAATATCTGCAGTTTGCTCGGTAAATGGGCAATACTGCAATGAAATCACCCTGTCATGCACCAAGCCCCGAACGTAGTGCATGTGGATTTCAATGTGCTTTGTTCTTTGCCTCTATACTGGATCAGTAGATATCTTGATGGCACTTTGATTATCCACCCAAATATTGGTTGGAGAATCAATAGCAACACCAAACTCCCGAAGAATGCCTTGCAACCAAACACATTGTGTGGCTGCGTTCACTGTTGAACCTGTGCTCGGCCTCTGCTGATAAAAGAGAAATGGTATGCTATTTCTTGACTAGAAAATGGGACCTTCAACAAACATAAACACAAAACCTGAAGTGGACTTTCTATCGATAGTATCTCCATCCGAATCAGAATCAGAAAATTGAGCTAGTTGTAGTGAAGAACCAGCTGCATAGTGTACCCCGAAGCTCTTTGTTCCTTGGACATATTGAAGGATCCTTTTGGCTACCTTCCAATGGATCTCATGTGTCTGCTGCATATACCTTTCTACAGCACTTACAGCATAAGAAAAATCAGGTCTTGTATGTGTAAGGTACAGCAAAATTCCAACTAGCTGCCTGTAGAGAGTGCAATCCACCAATGGAGAGTCTTCAAATTCACCTAGTTTTATGCCTGAAAGGAATGGGAACTTGTATGACTTACATTCAGCCATTTTAAACTTGAATAACAGGTCTGAAGTATACTTAGTTTGACTCAGCAATATACCTCTCTCAGATTGCTCAATTTCCAAACCCAAAATTTTCCTTAGCAATCCTAGGTCGCTCATGGAAAATTCACTGTGCAAAGAAGCTTTAATTGAGCCAATTTGTTTGTTGCAGCTCCCTGTAATTAAAACATCATCAACATACAGTAAAATTACCTGCAAATTATCATCACATTGCTGCAAATAAACATGTGGATCAGACTTGCATCGACAGAAACCAATTGAGAGCAAAAAAGCATCCATTTTGGCATACCAAGCCCTGGGGGCTTGCTTGAGTCCATAGAGTGACTTCTTCAACCTGCAAACAAGTGTGGGATCCTCTTGGAATCCTTCAGGTTGCTGCATATATATCTCTTCCTGTATATCACCATGCAAGAATGCACTTTTAACATCCATGTGGTGAACTTCCCAACCCTTACTAGCTGCCATGGCTAGAGCTAGTCTAATTGAGTCCATCTTTGCAACCGGTGCAAAGGTATCTGTAGAATCCACACCATGGATTTGTGAGTAGAAATTATCCACTAACCTAGCCTTTTACTTCATATCAGAACCATCAGCAACAGGTTTGGTTCGAAAAATCCACTTACATTGCACAAGTTTCCTCTTGGGAGGAAGAGGCACCAAATCCCATGTTTTGTTCTCTTGGAGAGATTGGAATTCTTCTTGCATTGCTGCTCTCCACCTTAGATCATGATGAGTTCCTGATATGATGTTGGATCATATCCAATCATCATATAATATTTATCATCATGTTCACTTTCATTTGCAAAGGAAGCATTGATTGTTTGAGATCTAGTCTTCCTAGGCTCTTGGGGATTGCCTGCCAATTCACCTGCAGCTTGTATGATTTTTTCAGCCCATTTGGGCCTTGATGGTGACTCATGTACAACAATGTCATCTTCAGCCATGTCATCTTCAGCAATATCAGAAAAAAGAGAAGTGGAATCATCACTAATTTCATTAAGGTGTGGAGGAGAGGAGCTTTCCCCCGGTGCAAGCTCAAAATATGGAATTGGTTCTTCTTCGAATTGCACACTTCTCTCAATGAAAGTTTTGAGTGTGGATGTGTCAAAGAGCTTATAGCCGTTTGTGTCCTCACCATATCCAACCATGATACATTCTCTACTCTGTGGCTCCAAAGCCTTCCTCTTTTCTGATGGAATTCGAGCCCATGCTCTAGACCCAAAAATCCTTAAATTTGACACATTTGGTTTTTGGCCAAACCATGCCTCATAGGGGGTTTTTCCTTTGACTGATTTGTGAAAGGATCTATTCTGAATATGAGCATCACAATTTATGGCTTCATCCCATAGCTTAGGGAAAAGATCCCTATCTTCAATCATGCAAGTGGCCATCTCTTTGAGAGATCTATTTTTCCTCTCTGCCACACCATTTTGCTGAGGTGTGTAGGGGATTGAATGTTGCATTTGGATGCCACATTCCTCACAAAGATGCTGAATGTTATTATTCACATACTCCTTTCCATTATCAGTCCTAAGGATATTTATCTTATGACCACTATGATTCTCCACTAAGGCCTTCCAAATCTTCAATTTCTCAAACACTTCTGACTTCAATTTAAGGAAGTAAACCCAGCAGAATCGAGAGTATTCATCTATGAATGTGAGTACATACCTTGATCCACCATATGATGGAGTGGGAAGAGGACCAATGAGGTATTAATGTACCAATCCAAGTGGTTGAGTGGCTCTCCTTGCCATTCCCCTCTCATAGCTGCGCTCAGGATGCTTTCCAACTACACAGCCAATGCATGCACCATTTGAAGATTTGATTTCTGGAAGCCCTTCCACCATCTCATCCTTATGCAGTGTCTGGAGATATTTGTAGTTCATGTGGCCAAATCTTTCATGCCACAACTTGGAGGTCTCGTTGGTATGAGAGACAAGAGCATGGTCACTAGAGTGTGGAATGAAATTGGAGAATTTGTACATTCTCTCGTCATGATCAGCATACCCTACAGCCACAACTTGATTTGAAGAAATTTCTGAGAATTCTACCAAATCTGGAGTAAATGTTACTCTCTTGGATTCTCCTATATGGTTCATTTGATAAACTGATAGTAAATTTGCAGCCAATGAAGGTACATAGAGCACATCACTGAAATAGCCATGCTCCATGTCAATCCTACCAATCCCCTTGGTTTGGATTACTGAATCATCTCCCATTCGAACTGTTGGGCCACCATTCGAATGCATAGAGGAGAAGAGTTCTCTGGATGAAACCATATGTCTGGAAGCTCCTGAATCAATGATAAAGGATGAGGGATTCGAAATACCTGCTACCAAAGCATGACACTTCTCCTTATTGTCAGGATTTGAGGTGCTCTCTTTCTTCCTTACGCCCTCAGGGACTGGGATGTTATTCTTCTCCAGCAGCTGCGCCATTGAGTCAATGGTTTTCTTCATGCATGAGCTCTCTGGATTCCATCCCCTATGACAATAGGTGCATTTGGTCTTTTCCTTTCCCTTCTTGTCCTTCTCCTTTGACAGATTCGAACCCCCATCTGCAGACTTGGTCTTGTCAAACTTCCTCTTCTCTTGCTGCTTCGAATTCTTGGCTCTCTGCTTTCCTTTGTTGGCATTTGAAACACCCATTGCTAGTGCTTGGTCCTTTGATTTTATGGTACCCATCTGAACTAGTTTGTCCTGCTCCTGAGTGAGACACTCCATGAAGGTGGCTAGTGATGGAATTTGCCAATTTCGAAGGGTCATTTTGGCTGAGTGAAATGTGCTAACAAATACAGAGATTTTTGGGCCTAGCTTCGAAAGGATGGACAAAATCAGTTGTTCCTCCTTCTTAACAATTCCACATTGTTGCAGTTGAAGCACTAGTGACTTGAACTTCGTGAAGAACTCCTGGATGGTTTCAAAATACGCTGAGCTCAAGCTAATGAGCTCGTTTTCAAGCTGGTGGCCTCTCAGTTCATAAATTTTCCCAAAGAGTGATTCTAGCTTCACCCATACTTCATTGGGGGTTGTCAAACTGTCTGTATGAAACAAGAGTTCCCTTGAAATGCTCAGGCATAGCAATCCATAAGCTTCATCAATCCGATTGTAGTACTTTTCTTTCTCCACAGCAGAATTTGGCTCCACTTCTGTGCCCATGGTTACTCTATAGAGACCCTTAGATCTCAACTTGATAACCATCTCAGCCTTCCAATCGAAAAAATTGAAGGGTGTGAGCAACATTTGGTTTGCTTCCATGACTGCTGCGTTAATGGTGAGAAAACTACTGAAACACCTGCAAAAAACACTCAATTTTTATCTGGAAATCCTCTCTAGAATGTAGTTCAATGCTCAATATTGACCTGCAACTCACTAACTCCATGATGGATCTGATACCATGTGAGTATTTTGATCACAGAAGATCTAGGATCTATGGAGAACCTCACAAAATCGAATTAATTTGCAAAACTAGTGGAAAAACTTGAAAAAGGAGATAATTTTACACACAATGTGAGCTGAATATTTTCATTAACTGACTGTCTAACATGTGAAAATGTTAGTAACAGGTTTTTATTACATCCATGATAAATTCGAGAGCATTAGGTGGCTCAAGATGAGTGTACAAGTCAACAATGCCAAATTGGCCTCAATCCACCCTAGGTGGGTCCAACTCAATCCCAATCATCCCAAACAGTCACGAATTCAGGTGTGAAGGTGGCTGAAGCATGATGGGTCATTAATGAGGCTAAGGAAGGCATGGGTGAGCAAGTAGAGGTGTTTGGGAGGACCAAGGGAGCAATAAATGCTCCAAATCTAGCCAAAATTGGGCAAAATCCACCATAGCGCCCCTAGTCAACTAAAATTCCCCAAATCAAGGAGAGAGGGTGCACCAGCAATTAATGAGGGTGCACTTGTGGACAAAACAGGAGGTTGGGTGAACTGGTTTGCTTGAAAGTAGGTGTGAACACTCTCAAAAGTAGATATTTGACCAACTAAAGTCACCTAGTCCAAACTATGATGTAATTAAGCACATGAGCAATAAAAATTGGATATGGTTATGGACTATGCTACTAAGTATGGATTACTGTTCTAACATGGACAGGCTTAGGTAAAATATCTTGGTGGCTCTCATTATTATGTTACATTTATTGATGATGCAAATAGGAAAACTTCGGTTTATTGCATTAGACAGAAATCTAATGTGTTTGCTACTTTTAAGAAGTGGAAATCTTTGGTTGAGAATGAGACAGGAAAAAGGTTGAAGTGTCTCAGATATGATAATGGAGGTGAGTATTGAGGCAAGGAGTTTGATAGTTATTTTTCATACCATGGGATTCATAGAGAGAAGACAGTCCCGGGAACACCACAATAAAATGGTGTGTTAGAAAGGATGAATAGAACGATCATGGAGCGTGCAAGGTGTATGAGATTGCATACAGGGTTTCCCTTACAGTTTTGGGAAAATGCTATAAACACTGTTGTTTATTTAATAAACAGAGGGCCTTCAAGTGCTTTGGATGGTAATATTCCAGAGGAGGCATGGACAGATAAAAAGGTAAACTATTCATTTTTGAGAAATTTTTGTTGTGAAGCATTTGTTCATATTGATAAAGAAAATAGAACAAAGCTTGAAGCTAAATCCAAGAAATGTATGTTTATTGGATATGGTGTTGATGAATTTGGTTATCATTTATGGGATTATGAAAATAACAAAATCATCAGGAGTAGAGATGTAATATTCAATGAAAAGGTCATGTATAAAGATCAGTTGTAGGGAATGAAACAGGAAAAAGAAAACACAGAGTACACAGTGCTTGATGAAATTAAAGAAAATGAAGTTCCAAAGGTGAAAGAAAATCAAGAACAACAACAAGTACCTGAAACTCTTGCAAGTGTAAGAAGATCTACTAGGTTAAGTAGATTCCCTGAACGATACTCTTCTTCAGTGTATTATTTATTGATGACTGATGCTAGTGAACCAGAATGTTATGAAGAAGCAATGCAGGTGGAAACTAGAAAGAAGTGGGAGCAAGGCATGAATGAGGAGATGGACTCTTTGGTAGGAAACCAGACTTGGGATTTGGTTGAGTTGCCTACTAGTAAAAGAGCATTGCAGAACAAATGGATTTATAGGTTGAAGGAAGAAGAAGGAGGAGGTAAGAAGCGGTACAAGGCCAGACTTGTTGTAAAGGGGTTTGCATAGAATAAAGGTATAGATTTTGATGAATTATTTTCTCTTGTTGTTAAGATGACTTCAATTAGGACTATTTTAAGTCAAGTGGCAGTAGAAGATTTGCATCTTCAATAGTTAGATGTAAAAACAACCTTTCTCCATGGGGATTTGGAGGACGAGATATATATGCAACATCCACAAGGATTTGAGGTCAAAGGGAAGGAGGATTTGGTATGCAGGTTGAAGAAGAGCTTATATGGCTTGAAGCAAGCTCTAAGGAGTGGTATTTAAAATTTGACAGGTTTATGACAGAGCAAGGTTATAGTAGATGTCATTCTAAACATTGTGTTTATTTCAAGAGGCTAGACAATGAAATATATATTATCTTGTTATTGTATGTGGATGACATGCTTGTTGCAGGGTATAACATGCAGTATATAAATGTGCTCAAATGGAAGCTAGCTAATTCATTTGCGATGAAGGATTTGGGTGTTGCAAAGCAAATTCTTGGTATGAGAATAACGAGAGACAGGAAAAATCACAAATTGACATTGTCTCAGGGTGAGTACATACAAAAGGTGCTGGAGAAGTTTAGAATGCAGAATGCAAATTCAGTTAGTACACCTTTGGCCAGCCATTTCAATCTAAGTAAGGAAATGTGTCCCAAGACAAGAAGAGATAGATTACCTGTCCAAGACTCCCTATTCATCAGCAGTTGGCAGTTTGATGTATGCCTTGGTGTGCACAAGACCAGATATTAGACATGCAATGGGAGTTGTGAGTAGATATATGAACAATCCGGGTAAAGAACATTGGAAGGCAGTACAATGGATTCTCAGGTATTTGAGAGGTACTACCACTCATGCATTATGTTTTGGAGGTTCAGACACTATTCTGCAGGGATATGTTGATGCAGATATGAAAGGTGATAAGGATAGAAAGAGGAGCACCACAGGGTATGTGTTTAATGTAGGTGGAACAACCGTAAGTTGGATTTCGAAACTGCAAAAGGTTGTTGCACTTTCAACAACAGAAGCAGCTTATGTTGTTGTTACAAAGGCTAGTAAAGAGATGATTTGGTTGCAGTGGTTTGTGGAGAAATTGGGTAAAAAGCGAAAGGATAGAAAGTTGTATAGTGACATCCAGAGTGCCATTCATCTTTCAAAGAACTCAACATTCCATTCCAAGACTAAACATATACAAGTAAAGTACCATTTCATGCACTCTGTTCTGGGAGATGAATTGTTGAAGCTGGAAAAGATACATACTAGCCAAAATCCTGTAGACATGTTCACAAAGGTAATGACTAGAGAGAAACTGAGTTCTTGCTTGGTTTCAGTTGGCCTTCCAGCATGAAGGTGGAGATGAGAAATTTTCCAAGTCCAAGTCCAGCAAGTGCAACAGTAGTGGAGTTGCTGTGATCAGTCTGCAAGTGGGATAGTGTTGGTTGTGGAGCCTGATCTTCCAGATCCAGCGATGTTATTTAGTTGTTTTTGTAACCCAGGATTATTGTACACTCGTTCCCCCACCTTGGGGTTTGGGACCATGGTTTTGGGTAACCCGTGGTATTTTCCCATTGTATTTCCACTATAAAAGAAAGACATTGTAACATAGCTAGGGTTGGTGTATTAGGTATTATGCATTGTAAAGATCTCTGAGATCGAAAAGATAGATTGTGAGAAAGTGAAGAGGAAGTGCAGCGGATGTGCTGCAGGTTGTATCCCTTCATTTGCTGGATGGTATAATAATAAGGACTGGCAATTTCAGTGTGGACGTAGCCCATCTTGGGTGAACCATGATATATTGGTGTCTCTCTTGTAATATGTTTGTGTAATTTGTATTTGCATCTTGTTTATTGTTATTTCTCTACGATCCTGTTTTTCTAATAGTTAGCTATTGTAAGAGTGGGAGAGAGATAGGGGAAGGGTTTAGCTCTAGGTGGAGGAGTAGGTAAAAGAGAGAGTGAGGGACGGGATTAATAAGGGTTATATAATTAGAGAGAGATGAGCAAGAGGGTTAAAGATAGGGGAAGGAGTAGCATGTCCAGAGTCTGAGAGAGGTGGTAAGCCTCAGAGAGAGAGATGTATAGACTGGGGGATTTAGTGCTAATAGGAGGAGTAGGGGCATGTGTGTATGAGAGAGAGAGAGAGAGAGAGAATTGGGGATGTTAGGGGGTTGGGGAGACAAAAACGGCTTGGTTGTAAGTGGTAATGGGATGGGATTTATGGGAGAGAGAGAGAGAGAGGTGGTTATGGGGAGTGGGAGTAGAAGAGAAAAATACGGGCGAAGGGAGAGTATGAGTGGGGTTATGGAGGGAGAGATAGAGAAATTTAGGGGCACTGAGCGTGAGAAATGGAGGGGGGCCTTAAATGTTTGATTAGAGAGAGAGGGTTGGGTGTTATATTTAGGTGGAGGAGTAGGGTAGGGAAAGAGTGAGAAAGGGGGTTAGTATGGGTTACACAAATGAGTGGAGAGAGAGAGAGAGAGAGGATGAAAGGGTGTTAGCACTATGGGAAGGAGTAGGGTGGAGAGAGAGAGAGAGGACTAGGGAGAATATTACTAGGGTTTGGGAGAGAGGAGGGGTTAGGGGTACTAAGAGTGTGTGTGAGAGGGGGGAAATTAGGGGTTTACAGAAGAGAGAGAGAGGGGTGGGATTTAGGTGTAGTTGGAGGAATTTGATAGAGAGAGTGAGGGAGGGGGTTAGTAACGGTTAGGTGGAATTAGAGGGATAGAGAGAGGAGGAGGGGGGGAGGATTAAGGGGGTGAGAGAGAGAGGGTTTTCTATTAAGGGTTAGGGAGAGTAGATGAGAGAGAGAAAATAGGGGTGTTAGTTGTAGTGGTAGGAGTTGGGAGGGAGAGAAGGGTGGGGATTAGGGGTAGGTGGAGTAGTGTGGTGAACGAGCGAGATAGATAGATAGATAGATAGATAGATAGATAGAGGGGTGGGGTTTAAGGAGTGGAGAATGTGGGTGATTAGGGGTAGGGTGGAGGAGGTGGATTAGGAGAGAGAGGGAGAGGGTTAGTGATAGGGGAGTATAAGAGGGAGAAAGTGGGGGTGGAGTCATTTGTTATGGGTAGGGAGAGTATGAGGTGGTTAAGGAGAGATAGTGGGGGATCAAGGACAGTGAGAATGAGAAAGGGGGGTCTAGGGGGATGGCATAGAGAGAGGTGTGTGGGTTAGGTCTAATTGGAGTAATAGGGGAGAGAGAGAGTGAGAGTGGGGGTTAAGAATGGTTAGGGGGGATATGTTAGAGAGAGAGGGCGGGGGTGGGAGTTATGGGTAGGTGGATTAGAAGAGCGGTGTGTTTGTGTGTGTGTATGTGTGAGAGAGAGAGAGATGGAAGGAGAGTGAGAGAGGAAGTTAGTAAGGTTTAGGGAGAGAAATTGAGAGTGATAAAAAAGGAGGAGGTTTTTTGTGGGGGGGAGTAGGTTTGTGTGACAAATAGAGAGAGAGAGAGAGAGAGAGAGAGAGCGTGAGAGAGAGAGAGAGAGGATGGGAGAAGTGGGGTTTTAAGGATTTGGGAGGGATAAAGGGTTGGGGGTTAGTGGCAGGTTGAGGAGCATAGGTGTGTGTGGGTGTGTCATAGAGAGAGAGAGAGAGGAGGGGGGTTTATGGTAAGGGGAGAGAGGGTATTAGGGTAATTGTTGTAGGATAGAGATAGGGTTTATTAGAGAAAGTATGAGTGGGGTATGGTAGATAGAGATAGTGGGTTAGGTGTAGTGAGAGGGTGTGAGAGAGAGGAGTGTTGTAACACGGCTGGGATAGAGAGTGAGGGTTAGGGGTTTTATTTATTTGGGGGAGTAAGAAGGAGATATAGTTGGAGAGGTGGTTATTAAGGGTTAGGGAAAGAGATAGATAGAGATATAGATGATGGGGTATTGGAAGTAAGGGGAGGAGTAGGGGTGTGAGAGACTAAGAGATGGGGTTAGTAAGGGTTAAGGAGAGGAGTGGATATAAATAGAGGAGGGAGGTTAGTGATAGGGTGGAGTAGGTGTGTGTGTGTGTGCCCACGTGAGAGAGAGAATGGGGGTAGCTAGGCATTAAGAGGATGGTAGGGAGAGAGGGTCGAGAATTAGGAATATGTGGAGGAGCAGAGGGATGTCTGTGTGTGTGAGGGAGAGAGAGGGATGGAGAGAGAGGGAGAGAGAGAGAGGGATAGAGAGAGAGAGAGAGAGAAATAGAGAAAGAGAGAGAGAGGGAGAGAGAAAGGGAGTTGGGGTCAAGTAGGTGAGGGCGTTGGTTAATAAGGGTAGGGTGGAGGAGGTAGGTTGGGGAAGAGAAAGAGATAAATATTAGGGTAGGGGGGTTTTGGGTAGACATTTAGGGAATATTGGGGGATCTTTAGAGAATGAGTGTAGAGGTCGGGCTAGAAAGGGAGAGAGGAAGGGAGGGAGAGAGAGAGAGAGGAGTGGAGAGAGAGAGAGAGAGAGAGAGAGAGAGAGAGAGAGAGAGAGAGGAGTGAAGAGAGATATGAGGAGTTTGTTAAGAGTTAGGGGGATGAGGTTTGTAAGTATTAGAGTGAGAGAGGGGGTTTATAAGGTTTAGGGAGAGGAGGGGAGAGAGAGATAGGAGGGTAGTTAATTTTAAATATAGGAGAAGCATTTTTGTTTGTTTGTGTGTGTGTGAGAGAGAGAGAGAGAGAGAGAGAGAATGTAGGTTGGGTGAGTGCTTGGAGGCTGGGAGAAAGAGAGAGAGAGAGATGGCGGTGTGGTGAGTGGTAGGTGGAGGGGGTTTGGTAGAGAGGGAGTTAGTAAGAGAGAGAGGTTTAGGAGTAGGGGAAGTAGGAAAGCGAGGGGGGGAAGGGCATGTTTATGGGTAGGGAGAGTAAGAGGGGGCTTGGGGAGAAGGAGTGGGGGTTATTTTTAGTGAGAGTTAGAGAGAGAAGTGGGGTTCATTAATTGGGGGAAAAAGGGAGATGTGGGGGTTATGTGTATGTGAAAGAATATGGGAGAGGGACAACAAGAAAATGGGTTAGTCGAGGTTATGGGGTAGAGGTGAGAGACATATAGAGAGAGAGAGATTGAGGGATGGTAAGTGGCAGGAGGTGGGGAATTCAGGAGGATAGAGAGAGAGGATGGTTAGGGGTTGGGGTATTATAAGAGAGATAGAAGGGGGTTTTATAGGGTGATTATGGGTAGGGAGAGTAGGAGGGTGGTTAAGAATAGAGATTTGGGGGTCAAGGGTAGAGAGAGACAGAGGGGTGTTAGGGATGTTGACACAAGGTCTTTCGATAGGGGTTCACTCTGTCATCAACAACACCAACAACCCCTTATTCACCAGCACGGAAAGGAGTTACCCTCCCTAGCAACACTTGCAAAGAAGATGAGGTCTCACCCGAGGCGGATAAGGGTGCTACAGGAACCAAGCTTTCGCAGTTGCGAAGAAGATATGTGCACATTAACTAGAGATTACAATATTTATGACAGTGTATTTAATCAAACATTCGCATATTTATCGCAAAGCATATTCAACAGCATATTCACGTTAACAAACAACATGTATCAACACAAATCAATAGAAAGCATTTAAATAACCCATCATTGCATAACAACAGAATTTATAACCAAACATCTTCATTCATTAACATCTGCGAAACAAACCTTGCAGGGAATAGTTAACAAAATCCAAAAGATTGCATTAATATCCTATACTCCGATGCCCTTGGGCTTACAATCTTGTTCTATTTGTATGCTTCTATCCTATTACAAAATGGCCCATTTTTGCCAACTTAGAAATTAAATATTCTAAACTATTCTTGCGCTTCCTTAGACTTTGTAGTAATTCTTTCTTTCGTGGGATTTGGCTTTCGTGCCTGTCGGCTTTCCCTCTTACTGTGGATCTATCCCATGCCAAGAGGCCCCCAACACAAACTTGTAGCTCATCCCAAGCCACCTCAGCTGGACTCTGTTATTTTTTTCCCTCCTTGTATTGTGCTCAGTCTCTAAGGTTGTTCTTGCTATTGTGTTTTTCCTATCTCCATCCATCGGTAACTGGTTCTCTATCGTGTACTTCTTGCACTCATCTTCCAGTCTCTTGGAACCTTGATCATCTACCTCTTGCGCCGCTACCGCCCTGCTTGGTGCTTGGTGCTTGGTCCTGACTGAGGAAAATTTCATTTATGTCACCAAGGTGGGAGACAGGCCGACTGCTCCAGCACATCTGTTTCATGCCCTAGGAAGCCTTCTACCAGGGTTGTGGAGCCTTTACTCCTAGAATTCTGGTGGTCCTCGGGACCACGAAACTTCGCACTTCCACCACGTACATAGACATCTTGGATTATACCTCAACGGTGTTTTCCCAGAGTCTCTGCACTGCTTCCCTCGCTGGTTGTGTATGGATGCTCCTTGGTCTAGACCTCAGCACACCTAGTGTGCTGCCATGCGAAATGAAATGAACCATTTCCACAACCTCTTTGAAAATACTTATTCAACTAACTGTCTAATCAACTTGTAGCATACAGTTTCCTTAATGCTCTCTCCCTATTCATCGATACCTTGTTGTTCTAGCGGCCTCCTCCATCGGTATTTATGCTTGTGCTTCGTGTTTGGGGGGTCATTTACCATCATCATTCGTACAATCCTGGCCCTCCTCTTGTGGTTCAATCGTCCTTTCCCTTTACCGTTGGCTGCGGTCACATGCTCGGATGTGATTCAATCATCATTTCCTTCATCATCTTCTGGTGCTGCTTATCTGTGGTCGCATGCTTAGGTGTGGAGTCGCACGTGCAGAGTGGACCTCCACACGTAGTGGAGACATGCGATCTCACTAACTGCTCCCTCTCTTTCCACTATCCTTGTTAGAGTCTAATTGGCCTTCATGTCTTCACGTTGTTCAAGTCCTGCATCATTTTTTTAGTACTATGGTAATAGGTGGTGCCTTACTGTCGACACTATGTCGCAGGGTTTGGTCTTCGCACTGGAAGATGCCATTTGTGGTTGCAAATTTCTTGCGATTGCATATCCATCTATTTCGAACTCATCCTCTGAGGTGTGGATGTCTTGTCTCTCTAAGGATCTTGTCAAAAATAAGTCCTGAAATTCATGCAGCAGGTCTGTTGATTCCATAATAATTGATTCACCCCAATGCATTTCAACATTCGTGACATTCTGGTTTTCCATCGATTCAATGGTTACCTTCATAATATTCAGTGGCTAGTTGTACATATCAGATGGCAGCTTAGGTGCCTTCACGTTGCGATTTCCTTTGGACTCCAACACATATGTGGCTCTTGGGTCATCATCATCATCATTTGGTTCTCCTGAGATGTTGTAGCAGTCCATAATAATTTCGGGTGTCATGGTCCATCGGAGTTATGATAGCTACACTGTTGGTTCCACCTCAAAATTATTCTTCTTGATTGCCTGAAGTGCATTATAGATGAAGGGATTCTCATCTGAGAAGGGGAATGTTTGGCTAAAGCCAATCATTAACTTATCCCAAGAAAGTGTACCGAGTCACAGCTCCGTCGCAACATACCAACTCCGCTATACTTCATCCAACGTATGCACGAAGGCATGCACCCACTCCTGTTCTGGTCAAGCTTTCCATTGGTGCTGACAAGCCTTCACATGTTCATTTGTGTTACCTTGGAAATCGTATATTTGTCCATTCCATGCTGTGGTGTCACTGAAACATACATCTAGGAGGTGTAGGCATAGTGGCCAGTTTGATATCCTTGATTTATGTGTTGCACACCAACACACAGGAGTAGCCTTCAAGGATTCCTCCAAGGACGAGAGTCTTTGTGTTCCGCTACCTTTCATTCGAATTCTGTTAAAAAGGTGCTCAAATTTGGTAACCCTTCATATGTTTGTAATGTTCACTCCTCAATAGCCACCCAATGCATGTACTGTGTAATCCTTGCACATCTGCGAAACAATACGTCGTGAAGTCGGTTTTGCCAATTTTCTAGTGCCTCGTCTAAGTCTGAAGATGCTGAGCTAGAGATGCGCCATTCCAACTCCCCTCCATCAGTTGGATTGATGTAATCTCCAGAAATGTTATATAGGCTATCCCATCCTTCCCTATCTTCATCCTTGGTGGGTTCTATGTATCGTTTTCCTTCCGTAGGGTCTAATGGTGCAACAACACTTATTTCCCGATCTTCAAATGACATGATCCGCTTCTTGAAATTGATGATTTCCTAATTTTCCATTTCCCAGTTGATTCCCAATAGTGCTGGATACAGACATGTGTTATCTAATATCTTTATAACATCGAAATTGACATATGTTTGAAGTCCTTCAATTTTGACGGGAAGTTGACACACTCGGCCAAGAGGGGTGACCTTTCTCTGGTTTTCCAATCACAGCTGTACTGGTGACCAAGTCATTTGTGGTTTTCCCGTTCTTTCTCATGTTTGTTTTGTCAGAATTTTCACGTCTGACCCTAGATCCAAAATGATGGAGTCGACATCGAATGCTCTGATTTGTGCCGACGTCCTCATTTCTCTACCTATATTCCTTTTCTTATGTATGCGATTAACACTAGGTTCCTGATGTTCATCCTCCTGTCGACTCAATAGCCTGGATATCTCCTCCAATGCCTCCTCATCTTTTGCTAATTCTAAACAAATCCCGATGAATTCTCTTACAGTAGTGGCCTTTCACCGTGATGTCGTTCGATCGAACATTGGTGGCATATTGTAAATCTCTGCTTGAGGAGATACGTTCCTCTGCTACCCCAACATTCCTTGCCATGCCTTTGAGAAGAAATCCTTTGCAGCCTTTGCATTGAAGGTGACAAGTTTCACTGGTCGAATGGTATGGTGTGGCTGGTCAGCTCTTGTTGTTTCTTTTCCTTGTGTCACTATTCCCACTGTCACAGATTGATTTCTAGCTTTCGTTGATATCTTCTGTACTGTCAGTGATTCTGGTTCTGATTCTGGTTTTGGTTAGGAGGAAGTGGTAGGTTCTTTGTCTGCCATCTGGTAATGAGCTATGGGTAGTCTTCGATGCTATGGTCCATTCCTTTGCAGTACATGCATTGCGGGGCTGGGTTGGGGAAATCCCTTGCGAAATGTCCTTGTTTCCCATAATTGTAGCATGTAGGAGGTCCTAGACCCCATCCAGTGGCCCCTCCCCTTCCAATTCCACCACCATGTTCTCCCCAGAATCCTCCAGCAAATCCTCCGCGTGGCGGTCCGTACTGCGCCTACTGGTACTGTGGCTATTGATACTGCAGTTGTGGGCATTGTTGATACAACGACTGCTAGTACTGTGGTTACAGATACTGCGGTGCGCCATACTGCAGTTTCCCATACTATCCTTGGTCAAATTGCGGCATCTGCATAAACTGTGGTTGTTGTTGGGCATACTGCGGTTGCTGTAGTCCCATTTGTTGCTCTTCTCCCTTTACTAGGTATGCGTTAATGTTTCATTCTTGCAACAAGTCGTGTGCTTTGTAATCCTTTTCATCATGCCACACTGATCAACATAATTTGCAATACAGACTTGTCAGTTTCGACACTATCTTCTATAAGTATATGCAGTCCTCTAGTTGATGCCCCCTAGCCTGGAAAATGGGACACCATGGTAGACCTTCCTAGCGAAGGGGGTTTAGCGCCCCTGAATTCAAATACTGCTAAAACACTGAATAGTTATCCTTATGATGGCCTTCCGTCCTGCATCTGGTGCACCATACATCTGCGCCGTTATTTTTTACTTGCTTCATGTCCTCCAATTCGAGAGTCAACGTAGCCATTTGTGCTTGAATCTTATCTACTCCAGCCCCAGTCTCTCCGATCGGTGAAGCCTCTAGTTTCATCATGATTTCTAATTCTTCGGCTTGGTCTGCAACCTTCTGCTGCATTAGTGTTCCTTTGATATGTGGTACCAGCCCAGCGATAAACCACTCTTTATGCTGCAGGCCATTTATTGGAAAACTGACTTTCGCTATCAATGTCTTGTATCTCTAATCAAACTCCCATACTGGTTCATTCGGGTATTTCCTAATCTCTTTGTGCTCAATAATGTACTGTGCTTTTGACTTGGGTTTTTTAAATTCCTGAATCATCGTTGCTTTGATTTATGCCAACGTTTTCCCTGGAACCTTAGTATATTTTATGAACTAGTCTAGTGCATGGCCCTGAAAGGTTGTCTCCAACTGCCCCTTTTTTATGTCTTCATTTTGGACCTGCTTCACGGTCCACATTGCTTTGCATAAAAACCAAAATTGTTCGGGATCCTCTGTCCCGCTTCCTATGAAACTCGGCATCTTCGTATTGTCCGCCATCGTGGTGTTCCTACTATTGTTACTTACTGATGTGCTACTTTTCCCACTACACATGGGAAGCTCTACGATTTACTTGTGGCGTTTCCTTTAAATTGATAGGTGGCATGCAGGGTCAAAGGTATGTGGTAGATTACAATCCGTCCTTCTTCTGGGGTAACCTCATCACTCCCTTCCGGTCCTCTCGAGGTTCTCTTCCTCAGTCCTCCTCCTCTTATTAGGATGTCGGAATATTGTTTCACTTCTCAAGGTGCCACAGTCTTCCTCAACTTCCCTTAGAAATTTGTCGTTGCTCATGTCCATCTACCTTCCATCTTTCCTAGAAGATCCATAACCACGCGATACCTACAACCCCTACACACTGATCTATCTACCCATCAGAGGTCATTTTCATCATGCCCTTTTCTCACACCAGCATCTTAATCCAAAGGTTTAGCGACAGGACAAACCTACCCCTTGGTCCCTTGAAAAATTGTCTCTCCGCATCGCTGTAAGAACTGTTGGTATCTACAGGAAACTCAGTGATGTACCCCTCTAGGATACTATCGATCAGCCCTTGATACTGTATTGTTGGCTTGCTTCAGCTGTCGAATTAGTTCTGGAATCCACTAGTCTGATCCAATACTCTGGTTGGTATGTCCTCTGAATGTCAACTGCACGAGCCACTCCTGTAGTATTATTGGGAATTCGGCGAAGAATATATTGTGGATATATGTGCTTTTGTAACCAACTTTCTATTGTCTCTACCAGGTTCCTCCTTTCTTCTTTCGCAAACTCTTATGCTTTACGACTGAACCACTCTTGGATCTCTGGTTTCATTGGATGCCACAGCATATCCCCTTCTTTCTTCTCAGGGTCCCGGTAATGGAACCATTTGTTGACACAGGGTTTTGGGAAGTGTTAGAGTGTGAGAGAGTGAGACAAAGGTAGTTGGGAGAGAGAGACAAAGGGGTGGGGTTTAGGTGTAAGTGGAGGAGGATAAGGGTGTGTGCGTGAGAGAGAGAGAGAGATATGGGTGGTGGTAGGTTATATGGGGAGGTAGTTTAGGAGGGTAAGAGTGGGAGATAAAGGTATAGGGTTAGGGGGAGTAGGAGAGATATGGGGGGTTGGAGGGGGTATTTATGGGTAGGAAAAGTAGAAGGGGGACTGGGGAGAGAGATTGTAGGGTTTATGAATAGTTAGAGTGAGGGAGAGAGAGGGGGTAGTGTTAGGGAATTTGGGAAGAGAGAGAGATGTGGGCCTTAGGTGTATGTAGAGGAGTTGGGGAGAGAGAGGGTTAGAGAAATAGATAAGAGGGGGTTAATTTTATGAGATGATAAGGGGGGCTGTGAGTGAGAGAGGAGTGGAAAGAGAGAGAGAGGAGGTTAGTAACAGTAAGGGAGTAGATTTTGCTAAATGTTCGAGTGATATAAGTGGTTGGTAATGGATAAGGAGAGGTGGGGATGGATATAGAGAAGGGAAGTTAATGGTAAAGTGACTAGAGACAGAGAGAGATAGAGAGAGAACGAGGGGTGCCATGGTTGGGGGGGTAGGGTCCTAAGAGAGAGAGAGAGAGAGAGAGAGGGAGAGGGAGAGAGATGGGAAAAGTTAAGTGGTATGGAGAGAATGCTTAGGAGAGATATAAATATATAGACTCGAGGTTTAGGGGTAGGGGGAGTAAGAGAGAGGGGGGAGGATGGAATGTTTATGGGTAGGGAAAGTAAGAGTGGGTAAGAGTAGAGGGGTGTGTGTGAGAGAGAGAGAGAGAGGGTGGGAGAGTGAGGGTTAGGGATCAAGGGGTGAGAGAGTGAGAGAGGGAATTAGTAAGGGTTAGGGAGAGGATTTGAGAGTGATAGAGGAGGAGGGAGGTTAGTGGTAAGAGGATGAGTAGGTGTGTGTGAGAGAGAGACCAAGAGAGAGACAATGGGGGAAATGGGGTATTAAGGGGTTGGGAGGGAGAGACACTTGGTGATTAAGGGTAGGTGGACGAGCATAGGTGTGTGTGTGTGTGTGTGTGTGAGTGTGTATGTGATATAGAAAAACTGAGAGAGTTGATGTTGAGGAGGGTAGGGTGATTGATAGTGTGAATAGAAGAGGGAGACAGATCAAGAGTGGAGTGGGTGGTTATGGGTATGGAGATTAGGAGGGGGGTTAAGGAGAGAGAATTGGGGGATAGGGTTAGTGGGAATGAGAGAGGGGGGTTTTAGGGGGTTAGGGTAGAGAGAGTGGTGTGTATTAGGTCTCATTGGAGGAATAGGGGAGAGGGAGAGTGAAGGTGGGGGTTAATAATGGTTATGGATGATAGGTGTGTGTGTGAGAGAGAGAGAGAGGTGGTTAGGGGTAGGTGGAGGAGTAGATGAGTGTGTGTATTGTGTGAGAGAAAGAGAGACATATACAGAGAGAGAGAGAGGGAGATAGAGAATCTGGGATTAAGGGGTGAGTAAGTGAGAGAGGGAATTAGTAAGGTTTAGGGAGAGGATTGGAGAGTGATAGAGGAGGAGGGACATTAGTGGTAGGGAGAGGAGTAGGTTGGTGGGTGTGTGTGTGAGAGCAGGAGAGAGAGAATGGGGGAAGTGGGTTGTTAAGGGGTTGGGATGGAAATAGGGTTGGGGGTTAGGTCTAGGTGGAGAAGCATAGTCGTGTGTGTGTGTGTGTGTGAGAGAGAGAGAGAAAGTCAGGTTCGGGAACATGAACGGGAGGGTGTGCGTTATTATGGGTAGGGTGGAGAAGGTGAGTCAGGGAAAATAAAGAGATAGATACTAGGGTAGGGATGTGGGGGTAGATGTTTAGGGAATATTAGGGAATTTTGAGAGAATAGGGGTTGAGGTGCATGTGGAGAGAGAGAGAGAGGGAGGGGTGTGCTAAGTTGTAGTGGGGGGGGGTTTGGGGAGAGAGAGTGTGTGTGGGAGAGATTTTTATGGGTAGAGGGGGTAGGATAGTAAGAGGTGGGTGGAGAGGGTTATTATGGGTAGGGAGAGTAGGATGGTGGTGAGGAAGAGAGAGCAGGGGTTTAGGGATAGTGAGATTTTATGTGAGGGAGAGGGGGGATGTTAGGGGTTTTGGGGAGAGAGAGAGGTATTTGTTAGGTGTAGGTAGAGGATTAGGGAAGAGAGAGTGAGGGAGAAATAGGAGGGGGTTATTGTTATGGGAGGACAAGGGGTTTTATAGAAATAGATATAGACAAAGTGG
Organism: Larix kaempferi; assembly: GCA_027924585.1. Taxonomy (NCBI): domain Eukaryota; kingdom Viridiplantae; phylum Streptophyta; class Pinopsida; order Pinales; family Pinaceae; genus Larix; species Larix kaempferi. Next base: position 677,016 of record BSBM01001502.1, on the reverse strand, counting down.
AGTGGAGAGAGAGAGAGGATTGGAGGGAGAGAGAGAGAGGAGTACAGAGAGAGAGAGGAGTTTGGTAACAGTTAGGGAGATGAGGTTGTTAAGGATTACTGTGATATGGAGGTTGGTAAGGGTTAGGGAGAGGAGGGCATATAAAGAGAGAGTAGTGTAGTTCATTATAAATCTAGGAGAAGTGGTGTGTTTGTGAGAGAAAGAGAGAGAATGGGGGATGGGAAAGTGTTTTGGGGTTGGGAGAGAGGGAGAGAGGGAGTGGTAGGTGGAGGGGGTTTATGAGAGAGAGATTTAGGTGTAGAGAGAGTATGCAAGAGAGGGAGGGAGTGAATATTTATGGCTAGTAAGAGAAAGTGGCAGTTTTCTATAGTGAGATTTAGAGAGAGAGAGGGGCTTTAGGAGATGGGGAAGAGATAGAAATTTGGGATTTAGGTGTATGTGGAGGAATATTGGAGAGGGAAAATGTGCACATGGGTTACTAAAGGTTATGGTCTATAGGTGAGAGAGAGACAGGGACGAGGGGATGCTAAGTGGTAGGAGGTGGAGACTTCGAGGGGAGAGAGAGAGCGAGACAGAGAAAGGAGGTTAAGGGTCAGGGTAGTAGAAAAGAGAGAGAGAGGATGGGGGTTTAGAGGGTGATTATGGGCTAGTAGAGTAGGAGGGGGTTAGGGATAAAGAGTTTGTGGTTTGGAGTATTGAGAGTGAGAGAGGTGGGGTGTTAGGGGGTTAGAGGAAGGAGAGATGGGTGGGATTTAAGTGTACATGGAGGTGGAGGGGAGAGCGAGATAGGTGGAGGGGATGTTATAGGTATGGGGAGAGGGAGGGTGGTGAGAGATTTATATATGTGGTTATGAAGTTTTAAGGAGAGGAGGGGATATATAGATAGAGAGAGTGAGAGGAAGGTAGCAATGAGAGAGAGAGAAGGGTGAGCTTTAGGGGTAAGTGGAGGATAATAGGGGTGAGAGAGAGATATGGGGGTTGGTAAGCTATAGAGCATGAGGTTTAGGAGAGAGAAAGTAAGAGACAGTTTTAGGGGTAGGGGCAGTAGGAGAGATAGAGGGGGGTGGAGGAGGTTATGATGGGTAGGGAGAGTAGGAGGGGGGTTAGGGAGAGAGATTGTGTGTTACAGATGGTGAGAGTGATGGAGAGAGAGGGATAGTGTTAGGGAATTTAGGGAGATAAAGAGGTGTGGGTGTTAGGTGTAGGTAGAGGAGTAAGGGAGATAGAGAGTTAAAGAGAGAGATAGGTGGGTGGTTAATTATATGGGAGGACAAGTGGGGTGTGTTGAAGAGAGGGAGGAGTGGAAAGAGAGGGAGAGGGGGTTGGTAAGTGTTAGAGTGAGATATATGGTTGGTAATGGTTAGGGAGAAGTGGGGAGAGAGAGTGAGAAAGAGAGAGAGAGAGAGAGAACAGGGGGTAGATGGTGGGGGGGGTTGTCTCTTTGGATATATATATATATATATATATATATATAGAGAGAGAGAGAGAGAAGGGGAGAGATATTTAGGGAGAGAGAGAGTTGGGGGGGTGGCAAGTGGTAGGGGATGGTGTTTAGGAAAGAGAGATATAGATAAATAGGTTTAAAGGTAGGGGGTGTAGGAGAGAGAGAGGGGGTGAGGGTATGTTTATTGTTAGGGTTAGTAAGAGTGGGGTTAGCAAAAGAGAGTGAGGTTTAGCTACAGAGAGAGTTAGAGAGAGGGGGGGGTTTTAAGTGTTGGGGGAGAGAGAGTTGTTTGTGGGTTAAGTGTATGCTGAGGAATAAGGAAGAGGGACAGTGAGAGAGGTGGTTAGGAGGGGTTAGGTGGTACAGGTAAGAGAGAGGGAGAGGGGTGGTTAAATATAGGGGGACGATGTGGGTGAAAAGGGGTAGGTGGAGCAAGGGGGTTGGGGGAAAGAGAAAAGCAGGGGTAGAGCAAAAGAGGTTGGGGCTAAGTGGTAGGAGAAAGGGAATTAAGGGAGAAAGGTAGAGAGAGAGGAAAAGGGACAAGAAAAGGGTTAGCAAGAGTAGAATAAAGAGAGGGATATCAGGGATGGAGGTGGTGGTTATTTGTAGAGAGAGTATGAGGGATATTAGGAAGAGAGAGTGGTTGTTAAGGGTAGTGAGACTGAGAGAGAGGGGGGTTTTAGGGGGTTGGGGAAGAGAGATATTCATCTGGGTTATGTATAGGTGAAGCAGTAGGTTAAATAAAAATATATAGAGCGGGTTACTAAGGGTTAGGAGTAAGAGGGGAGAGAAAGAGAGAGGACAAGGTGGTGTTCATGGTAGGTGGAGGAGTAGGGGGTGAGTGAGTGAGATAGGGGGTTAGGAAGTATTACGGAGAGTGGGGGAGAGAGGAGGAGTAGGAGGAGGATGGGGTTACTTGTAGGGGGGGGAGTATGGGTGAGTGTGTGTGAGAGAGAGTGAGAAAATTAGTGGCGAATAGGAGTAGATGGAGGAGTAGGAGAGAGAGAGAGAGAGAGAGAGAGAGAGAGAGAGAGAGAGAGGCTTATGGATAATATGAGTGGGGTTAGGTGGAGAGAGGAGGGTTTAGGGGTACTAAGAGTGTGTGTGAGAGAGAGGCAGGTGTTAGGGGTTCACAAAAGAGAGAAAGGGGTGGGGGTTAGGTGGAGATGGAGTTACATTTAGAGTGAGTGAGAGAGCGGATTATTATGGTTAGGGGGGATAAAGAGAGAGAGGAGGGGCGAGGAGTAGGAAAGTGAGAGAGAAAGAGAGGGCGTTAGTAAGGGTTAGGGACTGTAGACGAGGGAGAGAGAGAGAGAGAGAGAGGGGGGGGGGAGAGAGAGGAAGGAGGTTAGTGGTAGGGAGTGTAGGTGGGTGTGAGAGAGAGTGATAAAGAATGGGGTTTTACAGGCGGTGTTATGTGGCTAGGAGATAGGTATATGGAGGAGCATAGGAGTATATGGGTGTGCATGTGTGTGTATGTGTGTTTGTGTTGAGAGAGAGGGAGAGTGAATGAGAAAGGGAGAGAGTTATAGAGAGAAGTAGACATATTTAGGGAGCGAGGGTGGGAGGGTTTGGGTGACAGGGGTAGGGAGAGGAGAGGGTTTGGGGTAGATAAACATTTAGATACTATAATGGTGAAATGGGGGTAGGGGATTAGGAAATATTAGGGATGTATTAGGGAAGGGGGTCATAGGGTGGGGGGTAGAGAGAGACGAAGAGAGAGAGAGAGGGAGAGGGAGAGAGAAAGAGAGATTGGGGTCGATAAGTTGTATTGGGAGGGGGATTAGGACAAGGAGAGAAAGAGAGAGGGTTAGTGGTAGGGGTACTAGGAGAGGGGTAAAGAGAGAGAGAGAGAGAGGAAGAGAGGTACTTATGGATAGGAGAGTAGGATATGGGTTAGGGAGACAGAGCAGTGGGTAGGGTTAATGAGAGTACGAGATAGACAAAGGGCATGTTAGGGGGTTGATGGAGAGAGTGAATGGTGGGGTTTATCTATATGTAGAGGAATATGTGATAGGGAGAGTGGGAGAGGTAGTTAGTAAGGGTTAGGAGACATAGGAGAGAGAGAGAGAGAGAGGATGGGGGTTAAAGATAGGATGTTGAGTATGGTGGTGAGAGAGTGAGAGAGAATGTTAGTAAGGAGGAGAGAGATAGAGATATAGAGAGAGAGGTTTGTCTATTGTGTGTGTGTGTGAGAGAGAGAGATAGAGTGGGTGCTTTAGGGGCTAGGGGATAGACAAGGGTGGTTGTGAAGTGATAGGGTAATGGGGATTAGGAAATTCAAAGAAAGAGGGGGTTAGGGGAAGTGGAAGAGAGAGAGAAAGGGGGTGTTAAAGGTATGGTGAGGAGTATAGTTGTGAGAGAGTGAGAGAGGGGATTAGTAAAGTATAGCGAGAGAGAGAAGAGGAGTGTGTGTGTGTGTGTGTGCATGTAGGAGAGAGAGAGAGAGAGAGAGAGAGAATGGGGGTGTTAGGGGGTTTAGGGAGAGAAAGAGTGATGGGTGATAAGTGGTAGGAGAAGGGGGATTACTAAAGAAATGGAGAGTGGGGGTCAAACAGAGGGGGAGTTTTTGAGAGAGGGGGGGATATTAGAGATATTATGAGTGGTATGAGGGAGAGAGATGGGGGATTAGATACAATTAAAGAATGTGAGAGACGAGGAGGGTGTTCGCATGTTGGGGGAGGGAAATGAGTGGGGGTTAGGTGTGGATTGAGGAGTAGGGTAGAGAGAGAGTGAGAGAGGGGTTTAGTAAGGGTTAGGGGGAATAGGAGAGAGAGAGAGAGAGAGGAGTGGTGTTAGAGGTAGGGGGAGGAATATGGGTGTCAAAGAGATAGATAGGGGGTTTAGTAATGGTTAGCGAGAGAAGTTCGGAGAGAGTGATGGAGAGAGGAGATGGGTTAGTTGTAGGGCCATGGGTAGGTGGGCATGAGAGAGAGAGAGAGAGAGAGATAGTGAATGAAGGTGGGAGGGATGTTTTAGTGGGTTGAGGGAGAGAGAGAGGGATGGGCGTAATGGGTAGGTGGATGAGTAGAGGGGTATCAATGTGTGTGTGTGTGTGTGAGAGAGAGAGAGAGAGAGATTCAAGGGATGATTGGGGGAAGGTGTTGGCAATTATGGGTAGAGATAAGAGGGGAGATGGTGGAGGGAAAGAGATACATATCAATATGGGGGGCTGGGGAGAAGGGATGTATGGAATATTAGGGAACTTAGAGAGAAGTGGGGGTATAGGGTGGGGGGTAAGAGAGAGAGAGAGACTGGGGGGTGTTTAGTAGTAGGGGTAGGAGAGAGAAAGAGGGAGAGGGGAAGAGGGGTTTTTTATTAGTACGGAGAGTAGGAAGGGGTTTAGGGAGAGAGGGAGAGAGGATTATATTTTTTGAGGGTAAGAGAGAGTGAGTGGTGGGGATTAAGTGTAGGTGGATTAGGGGAATGAGTGAGAGAGTGAAAGATGAGCATAATAAGGGTTAGGGGGAAGATGCGAGAGAGAGAGAGAGAGAGAGAGAGAGAGAGAGAGATGGGGGGGAGGATAAGACTTAAACATAGGGGGAGGATTAGGGTGTCCAGAGAGTGAGAGAGCGGATAAGGGTTACATGTAGACAGAGGGAGAGTGTTGATGTCCATTTTTGTCACTATTTTTTATCAATAAATCTACTCTGAATAGTGTTATTTTCTTTATTTTTCTTATATTAAGTTGTTTTCTTTGCTATTCAGCCCATCAAACAGTCCAAGTATGCATATATTTACCTATTACACAAATCTTGTTCACATTTCGTTATATTATGGTTTATTTATGTTAGAGTGACATTTTATGGGCATAATTGGTATTTATGTTTTAATTTGCAGGCTACGTTTCTCAAATGACCCTTTGTTCAGACTGTATGTTACGTGCTAATGCTCAGCCACGTTCAGCTCATCATTCAGCCTCCTGTTCAACCCGCGAAATCAACGGTTGGCATACATTGGGCCATTAAAGTAAAAAATGGGCACGTGGGTTCTGTTTGCCACGTGATGGTCAGGGTTAATAAGCTTTGGTTTTGGAAGATTCGTTCCCGTCCTATCCAAGATCGATAGCGCACTTCTCACCCACGTCAACAACTCCACGCTTTGATTCTTTTGCTCATTGAGCCTGGTATTGCGCGCACCTATTCACACCGATGTTCTAGAAAATTCCAGCCCGCCCATGCTCAGTCTGCCAACAAAAATCCTTTCCCATGTCGACGCTCGAACAACTTCATCCTTGCACGCTCAGTCCGCTAGCACGTGCTTCTACCCATGGCTGAAGGAAACGAACATGCAGATGTTCGTGTTGGGTTGGATCGACCCCGTAAAGCTTGGTGGATGCCCTCTGTGTTGTCATGTATCACTTTAAGCAGCTGTTTGTAATCTGAAAAGACCTCTATTTTTAGAGAGGTTGACTCTGTCGACCTTCTCTCCCATTGTAACTTATAAATAGATGCCTCTTATGAGAAAACGGAGGGCAGATATAGAGGATCCATACGGAGATAGACATAGATAGATAGGTTGTTCTTTGTAAACACTATAATTTTCTCAGTTAATGGAAGTAGCAGTACTTTGATGCTCTACTGATAGTGATTAAGCCCATTTAGTTTCACCTATAATTGCTGGGAAGGGCCCCTCATCATCTAGAGGTTTATTTCGTTTTGTATTTTCTCTCTGCAAGTAGATAGTTTTTTTCTCAGTTGTTTAAATTGTTCTTGTTTACTCTAGATATTATTTTCTTTCTTTTCTTGTAAATCATATTCTGTTGCTAACACAATCTCTTTTTCAGGATTAGGACTGGCCAACCAAGCTTAGCATCCTGTAGGTTCTTTCAGTTTTCGTCCATAATCTGTAGTTAGATGTCACTTCAGTTTCTTCTTCTTCTTCCTGTAGCTGTAGGTTAATTTCATTAGTTAATCAGCATTCCTCTGTCACTGTAGGTGACTTCTATCTTTCATCATTTTGCTTCCAAATTCTTCTATAGCTAGCCTTAGCCTCTTTCTCTTCTCCTTTGTTAGTCTTTCTTCCTATTGTTGTAGGTTAACTCTCTCTTCTTCCATCTTAACCTTCTTCCTATATCTCATAGAAATCATTCCTCTACTTAGATAATGACTAGAATAGATAGCTTCTTGTTAACTTAGCTTCTAAATAATCTCTCCACTGCTTCCTTGGCACTGTAGAATCATATGCATAAAATCAGCTGGTAATTAAATCATCGAAAATTCTTCTTTTCCCTAATTTCACTCATTTTCCTCCATTCGGACTATCATTCGGACCACCATTCAGACCGGCATTCAGATCGTCATTCGGACTTTTGTATTTTGTGCACTATTTTAGGCCTCTTCAGAATCTGAATTCTTCTACCTTTCAACCATAATTCTTCGTACATCTAATCAATAGTTTTATATGTAATTTAGAGCTTATTTCATGTTACTTAAAGTTCTTAATTAAGTCTTGTTATTATTTCCTCCTTTCTCTTACTTCTTCCTTAACCCTCTTTCAACCTTCTTCCATAGTTAAATTCTTCATGTCTAATTTGCTAATTAGTTATTGTTTCATAATGTATTAGTTCTTTCTCAAGTGTAGTTTATTTTTAGTGTGATAGTTTTATTCATTAATCATAGAACTAGTTTCTGTTCATACAAATAATGAATATGTTCATGGTTTAAGATTTGGATTAATAATAAATATCTTTATCAAGTTTTCTACTTGTTTCCATAATCAAATACATTTCTATTAAACATCTTTATTAAGTTTTCTATTTGCTTCATTTGTTAATCAGTTTCCTGTTTTCATAGATAGAATAAATTCTTGCATTTGAATTTTTAAAGTCATGCAAGTAGTTTAAAATCATATAGTTGCATGCTAACACATTTGCATCTTTCGTCAGCTTAGGATAGTTCAAGCTTTCAATCTTGCACATATAGTGATTTTATCTCAAAAGCTCCCTCCTCGGGTTGACAATTTAAATATTGGAATTATTTAACACATAATAAACACCAACATTTTGGCACCGTTGCTGGGGAGGTGCTAAAGGGATTGGAGTCTAGGTATATAGGCTGCTTTTACATTACACAGCAAGGGGGAGGGGAAATGGTCAGACGCAAAGACGACCTCACTACGGTTTTCCATAGTGTAATAACCTGACGCATCCACTTTATTGGGTTTCCCCAAATCCTTGTTGTTCCTTTCCGCACAAGTATGATTTCATTTTTGTACATTTGAGTATTTAGTTTTCCGCAATTTATTTCATAAAGTTTGTCTTCCTTCTTTTCAGGAGTGTTATTCTTTCAGCAAGTGTGGTGTGTTTTAGTTCACAAATTTGTTGTAGTAATTCAAAGTCTTTTAAAAAACACATAAAAATAAAAAATTGGTGCCGTAAGAACCCCAGGACTAACCCATGTGTGTGATAGAACCTACCAGCCGATGACATGGATTCAAAGGTGCTTATTAGTATGAGAGAACTCTCTCAAATCCTAGCGGCAGCTGGGATCTCAATATCTTCTTCTCAAGAAGAACACATCTTGACAAAAGTCAAGAATTTATCTACATCTCCAGAATTAATAGAAGAACCAAAGTTCCATGAGCTACAAACTGAATATCCTTACCAATATTCCAAGGAAACCTTGGAGACTACATTTGATGGAGAGAGAACTGATGTTGAAGAGTTCTCCACATATCTATCGACAGATATCCCATGTACTCAAGCAATTGAACATTCAGAAGAAGAGGATCTACATGGCATGAGCAAGGAAGGTGAGTATCAGGATTACATTGAAAGATGGTTCTAAGAGTTAATGAGGCCACAATACCATTCCTTCATTCAACACCTTCTGTTGCAAGAGCAAGTAAGTCGGTTGATTCTCCACATCCAGGTAATCACTGCTTTAAATTTTTCATATGTGGACATAGGTATGTTTTTCATTTTGCTTTGCACCTGGTTACATTGGAAAAGTTCTTACACTTGAATAATGAGCTTTCTTTCTTTTAGATAGCATAGGATAGTATGTATATAAATAAAAAGTTGTATGTGGTTAGTTAGCTTTAGATATTGATACAACTTCACTTTTTGTTTTCCTTTAAAATAAAAGAACTAAGAATAAGATCATGTTAATGGATAAAAAAAAAGCAATCTTACATCAAACATGCATATTTCTTATTATACCAGTCACTCAAAGACCTACTTTAATTATTATGATCTCCACAAAACTCAATATTACACCTATGGAATCCTAGTTCACCCTGCACACATTATCAAAACTTGTCTCTAAAGAACCTTTAAAAGGTAGCCTAAAAGTGGGTGATATTTTCTATTTTGTGGGGAACATTACTGACCTTTTATGAAGAAGATAGACTATGAAGTCAAAGAACAACTTTAGGTTATTATCTTTTGACATGATCTGTAATTTAGGCCATTATAAATAAAGTTGCTCATAAGGTTCATGCTAAAACATTGAATTATGTGTTTAGCAATCTTAGCACACTCTAGTGCCAACCGACTTCCTTACTATATATATCATTATACGAAGCAAATCCGCCGAGGTACTGAATAGGCTCGCTGGAAGCGGGTCCATGCTAAGTAAAATCTTAAACAAGGAAGCTGGGTAAATGCAAGTAAACCTATCGGAGTACTGAACAGGCTCACTGGCAGTAGGGCTATGCTTGCATGGTACCAATATAAACCCGCCGGGGGTACTGAACAGGCCTACTGGCAGCGGGTCAATATCGGGTAAAAGAGGTTTGGTTAATGCATTGCTATTCACATAGCTCATAAAAAACCTAAGTATACAAACACATGTTTAGGCCGATTATTTATACTGTCATTAGATAATGGTTGTAAGTTGGACTTGGACCCTGTCATCTAATTCAAACAAATACCTAGGATATGATTATCCTAGAAATGGGACCCATAATTATAGTAGATCTCACAAACTTTACGGTGAACATTATCTATATTCTTTGGATGACAAGAGATATTTACAATGAGTCATGGATGACTAGTTTTTCCTATGGCATTTTTTGCATCTCATACACTATTATTCTGTATGTGGTCTTCATGAGCATAAAATGATGAATTTGCATGTATTAAAGAATCTGGCTTAGTATGATATTGTTTTGGTCATATAATGAATACATCTTTTTCTTAGAAACTTCTAGTTTTTAGAATAATGATGTTTTTTAGGATTTCCTGCTGATTGATGTTGATCCAGAATGTTTACATAAGAAGCATACAACTCAGTATTAATGGCCCGAGGACGTTCCATTCCTTCGGTTTGGGGGAGGATTCAAAATTATTTATATTTTATCTATTTACTAGGATTCATAATTGCTTCTATTTTTCTGTTTAGTTACAATACAATTAAAAAGTGCTTATACAATGATCTGTTGTTTCAGGAATAATGTAAGTAACAGAAGAGAAAAAAAAATACTGTTCTGATCCATGTTGAACAAAGAAGAGCGACTAAAAATTTCAGAAAAGCAGGTTTACATCATCCTTTTGTGTGTTGCCAACCTCATAAATTTTCTGCATATCAGCAGCAATCAAATCCAGCAAGCACATCTTGTACAGACAAATGGTTTGTATGAAGGGTCGAATGAATCAAATGAATGATGATCCGAATGAAACCATAGCTTATAAAATCATGATTAAGTGTGCTAAGGTAGTTAATTTTTGAAATTTTATTGATAAATCTAATTGACTAACCATATCAGGGATTAATCAAATATCATCTCTACACACGATCTCATTCCTTTAATTTATCTTGACCTCACCCAATGAATCGATTAATCATGCATTATTGCAATTTTCAGAATTATTATCTGGTTATCATATGGTTTTAACTTTTTCATTAAAGTTATATGCAAAAAATCAACATGTGAACCAACATTTTATAAAGATCATCATGATTTTTAATGTACTATGCTATAATCCCATGATGAAAATTTTCTTTCAACCTGTCCAACATTTACTTTGGACATGGTTGAATACTTCACAAACCATATGAATTCGTTAACGCACACATCTTTATTATGTTACACATTTCAAAAATTCTGAATAATGGCGTGATCGTTTAAAAGTGCCAAATTTTCGTCTCATGATTTTTCAAAAATTCAATTGGACCTTGTTTCAAAAGCTGACCCCTACATGATCCTCACCATCACTCTGCTTGCTCTCATCCTTTCCGAGTCCATCCAGCCACATCCACTTCTTCCTTATTTCTTTTTCTCTTTGCTCAGTGGGACCTGGCATATCTTCGGTTTGGGGGAGTGTTGACGTCCATTTTTGTCACTATTTTTTATCAATAAATCTACTCTGAATAGTGTTATTTTCATTATTTTTGTTATATTAAGTTGTTTTCTTTTCTATTTAGCCCATCAAATAGTCCAGGTATGCATATATTTACCTATTACACAAATCTTGTTCACATTTCATTATTTTATGGTTTATTTATGTTAAAGTGACATTTTATGCGCATAATTGGTATTTATGTTTTAATTTGCACGCTGCGTTATGTGCTAATGCTCAGCCGTGTTCGGCTCGTCATTCAACCTCGTGTTCAACCCACGAAATCAATGGTTGGCATACTTTGGGTCATTAAAGTCAAAATTGGGCACGTGGGTTATGTTTTCCATGCGATGATCAAGACTAATAAGCTTTGGTTCTGGAAGATTCATTCCCATACCATCCAAGCTCGACAACACACTTCTCACCCACGTCAACACCTCCACTCTCTGATTCTTCTGCTCATTGAGCCTGGTATCGCGCGCACCTGTTCACACTGATGTTCTAGAGGATTCCGGCCCGCCCATGCTGTGTCTTCCAACACAACTCCTTTCCCATGTCAATGCTCCAGCAGCTTCATCCTTGCATGCTCATTCTACCAGCACGTGATTTTGCCAACGGTTGAAGGAAACAAGCATGCAACTGTTTGTGTTGGGATGGATAGACCCCATAAAGCTTGGTGGATGCCCTCTGCATTGTCGTGTATCACTTTAAGCAACCATTTGTAATCTTAAAAGACCTCTATTTTTAGATAGGTTGACTCTGTTGACCTTCTCTCCCATTGTAACTTATAAATAGATGCCTCTTATGAGAAAATGGAGGGCAGATATGGAGGATCCATACGGAGATAGACAAAGATAGATAGGTTGTTCTTTGTAAACACTATAATTTTCTCAGTTAATGGAAGTAGCAGTACATTGAAGCTTTGCTGATAGTGATTAAGCCGATTTAGTTTCACCTCTGATTGCTGGGAAGGGCCACTCATCAACCAAAGGTTTAGGGGATTAAGGAATATTAGGGAATTTATGGAAAATGGGGGTTATAGGTTGGGGGTAGGGAGGGAGAGAGAGAGAGAGATATCAAGGGTGGTAAGTGGTAAGGGAAGGGGATTAGGAGAGAGAGATGGGGGGGTTAGGTGTAAGGGGGTTAGTAGAGAGAAAGAGAAATTTGAAGAGGGGTTTTATGGATGGGGAGAGTAGGAGGCAGGTTATGGAGAGGCAATGGGGGGTTAACGATAGTGAGAATGTGAGAGACATAGGAGTAGTGTTAGGGTGGGGGTGGGGGTTAGGCATATGTGGAGGAATAAGTGACAAAGAAAGTGAGAGAGGTGGTTAGTTAGGGTTTGCTATAGTAAGGGAGAGAGAGAGGGGGGGAGTTAAAGGTATATAGAGGAGTACAATGGTGAGAGAGTGAGTGGGGGTTAGTAAGGGATAGAAAGAGTAAAATAAGTGTTTGTGGGGAAGAAGGAGAGAGAGAGAGAGAGAGAGAGAGAGAGAGAGAGAGAGAGTAAGAGATATATGTGGGAGTAAGTGATAGTGGAGGGGGATTAGGGGAGAGAGAGAGTGGCAGTGGGGGTTTTTGGTGTAGGGGGAGTAGGAAAGACAAAGGGAGAGGGGAGGAGGAGGTGGTTATGGGTATGTAGAGTAGGAGGGGTGTTACAAAGAGAGAGTAGGGGGTTGGCTATTGTGAGAGTTTGAGAGGGGGAGTGTTGGTAGTTTTAGGCAGAGAGAGAGAGGCGTTGGGGTTAGGTGTAGGTGGAGGAGTAGGATATAGATAGAGTGAGAGAGGGGGTTATTAAGGGTTAAGTTGAAGAGGTGAGAAAGAGAGAGAGAGAGGAAGAGAGAGAGAATGCAAGAAAGAGAGGAGGGGGTTAAAGACAGGGTGAGAGAGAGGGTTACCATTAGAGAGAGATAGAGGGAGAGAGAGATGAGGGGGTTTAGTGGTAAGGGGAGGAGTAGGGGTGTCTGTTTGTTTGTATGAGAGAGATAATTGGACATGTTAGGGTCTTATGGGGGAGAGAGAGGATTTGGTTGTAAGTGGTAATGGTAGGGGGATTAGGAGAGAGAGAGGAATATTACGAAGAGTACAAATGTATTAGAGAGAGAGAGAGATGATGGGGATTAGTGGTGTGGGGAGGAGTATTTATTTGTGTGTGAGAGAGAGAGAGAGAGAGGAGAGAGAGAGAACATGGAGGTGTTTGAAGGTTGGAGAAGAGGGAGAGGAGTTGGGTTCATTATAAGTGATGGAGTAGAGAGAGAGAGAGAGAGATAAGGGGGGTGTGATAGGGGAGGGTTTTGTGGATTAGTGGTAAGGCAGGTAAGGGATTTTGGGTATAGAAAGATATAGATATTGGGGTTGGCGGAGGGGATAGATGTTAAGGGAATTTAGAGAGAAGGGGGGGTAAAGGGTGGGGGTATATAGAGAGAGGGGATATGTTCGAGAGTATGAGAGGGGTTAGGGAGAGTGATGAGGTCTTAAGGGTATTGAGAGTGTATGAGAGAGAGGGTGGATCATCGGTGGTTTGGGGGAGAGAGTGAGGGGTGGAGTTCAGGTATAGGTGGAGTAGAGTAGAGAGAGAATGAGAGAGTGGGTTAGCAATGTCAAGGGGGAGGATAGGGAGACACACACACACACACACAGGAGGAGGATGATGGATTGATATAGGTAGGGGGAAGAGTATGTGGTCAGAGAGTGAGAGGGAATCAGGAAGGATTAGGGAGAGGAGTGGAGAGACATAGAGGAGGATGGATATTAGTGTTAGGTGGAAGTGTAGGTGGGTGAGAGAGAGAGAGAGTGAACAATGGGAAATAAGGTGTTGAGGGGTTCAGAGGGAGAGAGGGTTTGGGTTAGGGTTAGGTGGAATAGCATAGGTGTGTTTGTGTGTGTGTGTGTGAGAGAGAGAAAGAGAGCTAGTTGTAAGGGGATAGAGGGGGTTAGAGGGGTGGAGAGTAGGAGAGAGAGAGGGTGGGGGATTAGAAAAATTATGAGTGGGGTAAGTGAGAGAGACAGAGAGAGGGAGGGTTAGGGGTAGTGAGAATGTGAGAGAGAGGGGGGTTGTTAGGGGGTTGGGGTAGAGAGAGAGAGAGATACTTGGTCGAGGAGGGGTTGGTGGGGGTTATTAGGGGTACGGTGGAGGAGGGGATTTAGGGAAGGGAAAGAGATAGGGAGCATGGTCGGGGGATGGGGGGTATACATTTAGGGAATTTTAGGAAAGATAGAGAGAAGTGGGGGTATATGTGAGGGTGGAGAGAGAGAGATGAGAGGCTAGTAAGAACTAGGAGGTGGGGAATTAGGGTTAGTGGTAGGGGAAGTAAAAGAGAGAGGGGGGGGGGTTGGAGGGGGGTGATTATGTGTAGTTAGAGTAGGAGGGGTTTTAGGGAGAGATAATGGGGTGTTAGGAGTAATGGGAGTTATATAGAGAGGGGGTTCTAGGGGGTTGGAGGAGAGAGAGAGAGGAATATGAGGTTAGGTGTATGTGTAGGACTAGGGGACATAATGAGTGAGAAAGAGGGTAAATAATGGTTAGGGGGAAGAGGTGAGAGAGAAAAAGAGAGGTGTTAGAGGTAGGTGAGAGGTAGGGGGTGAGAGAGTGAGATAGGGGGTTAGGAAGTATTAGAGAGAGGGAGGGAGGGAGGGAGATATGGGGTGGTGGTAAGTGGTAGGGGGTTTAAGAGAGAGAGAGAGAGAGAGAGAGAGAGAGAGAGAGAGAGAGATTTAAGGGTATGGGAGTAGGAGAGAGAGAGGGGGTTGGAAAGGGAGGTTACAGGTAGGGAGAGAAAGAGGGGGCTTTAGGGGTAGTGATAATTTGTGAGAGACAAAGGGGTGTGGTTAAGGGGTTATGGGGGAGAGAGAGGGTTGGGTGCTAGGTGTAGGTGGAGGAGTAGGGGAGAGAGGCACTGAGAGAGTTAGGAGAAAGGTTAATGATATTGGAGCAAAATGGGTGAGAGAGAGAGAGAGAGGGAGGAGTTTTGTAAGGGTTAGCGTGAGAGAGGGGGTTGGTAATGGTTCAAGAGAGGAGGGGAGAGAGCGAGAGAGAGAGAGGAGAGGATTTAATGGTAAAGTGAGGAGAATAAGTGAGAGAGAGAGAGGAGGAGGAGGAGGGCATGTTTATGTCTAGGGAGAGTAAGTGTGGGGTTAGGGAGAGAGAGTGATAGTTACAGAGAGAGAGGGGGGTTTTAGGATCTGGAGGAGAGAGAGAGTTGTGGGGGTTAAATGTATGTCAAGTAACATGGGAGAGGGAGAGTCAGAAAGGAGGTTTGTATGGCTTATCAGGTAGAGGTGTGTGTGTGTGTGTGATATATATATATATATATATAGAGAGAGAGAGAGAGAGGGTGTCTCATAATTTTTATGAGGTGGAGAATTAGGGGGGTAGGGATATATATATAAATATAGATAGATAGAGAGAGAGAGAGAGAGAGAGAGAGAGAGAGAGATGGGTTCAGGTAGTGGAAGAGAGAGAGAGGGATGTTTGGAAGGGGTGGTTATGTGTAGGGAGAGTAGGGGGGGTTAGGGAGAGAGAGAGGGAGAGAGGGTTGGGGTGTAAGGGTAAGTGGAGGAGTAGAGAGAGAGAGAGAGAGAGAGATGGGGGGGTGGTAAGTTGTACGAGAATGGTGTCTAGGATAAAGAGAGTGAGAGAGAGATATTTAGGGGTATGGGGAGTAGGACAGAGACAGGGGGGTTGAGGGGCTTTTTATGGGTAGGGAGAGTAGGAGGGGCATTAAGGGAGAAAGATTGTGGGGTTTACAGATAGTGAGAGTCAGGGAGAGAGACATGGGTAATGTTAGGGGATTGGGGGACAGAGAGAAGGTTGGGTGTTAGGTTTAGGTAGAGAGAGAGGAGGTTGCATGAATATAGTGTCAACAAACGGGGGTCCCTCATTAGAACACTTCAAAAACCTTGTGTATACATGGTCGACCACCCAACATGGGGCATACTAGGAGGGATTATCTGGGAGTTACTTCCCTCCACCTATTACTAGCGCAATGGCGTCCCAGTTCCCAGCTACAACAAAAGGCACATGTGTCAATATACTGAGTTAGGAAATTGTTTCTAGGCAATTTCCCAAAATGGTCCTTTGAAAACACTCTAGACATGACTTTAATACAAACCCTATGGTCAACATACTAATGCAAACAATATAAGAAAAATCTAGAATTTAATATCCATAAAAAATATTTTCTACAATCTTATTCTAATTTAAATATTATAACTAAACTTTTATATCTAAAAGAAAGATATCATTAACTATTGAAAACCATTTAATTTTTTTTTACCATCATTAAAGTAAACAACATAAAAATTATAATTTAACAATACTCTAAAATATTTCAACACCCACAAGAAAATAATCAATATAGTATCATATCATAAAATATATATAAACCAATTCTAATAAATTTTAATTATTAATATTTTGCAAACTCAATGAAAATAATTAATACTTTATCATACCATAAAATATGCATTAAAAAACATTACAATGCAACTCAATTACTAATATTTTGCAAAATCAATTACTAACAACAATTTTAAACAAATTTATTTACTAGCATATATCAAACCAAATTACTCACCTAATGGTAATTAACGATGTTATTTTTAAAGTTGGATCAATGATTAGTATCTTTGGATAAATTGAAAGAGATACAAAATGTGAACACCTATAGAGGAATAACATGCAAAGTTACATAGGTTATAAATTTAAAATACAAAATGGAGAAACATTGATAACTTAAATTCATATTTAAAAAATACATGACATCAACCTACCTAGTTGTTATCTTTTCCCCCTAGAGTGTACATGGAATAACCGATTTTTGTTTTCACTAGAATGAACATGGACCTACCGACTTGTTATCTAATGAGATAATTCACTTGCAAAAACAAAACTAATAATGTGATCACAAAATGGATTAATTTTTTTAATAGATTTTGATTCAAATTGAGGATCTAAGATATTCAATCCAACTAAACTATACAAAATACATGGAAAAATCTAGGTTTCCACTAAAAAAAATAACAATAAATAAACAAAAATAGTTAGAATCCATCCTAACAACTCCCTACAAGATGATTTTTTACTAAGAATTATAGATAGTGTATTTTATGGGGTACCAATAGAAATCCTAGTGCAAAACTATTTGTAACCATCAATACTAAATGCACCAATTCAATTTATTTTCTAACAAGTCAAATAATGACAACTTGATCTAATTTTCCAAATCTAATCTAAATTTTGTTTTTGGAAAAGAAAAAACAATTCAAGCATTTGTTTTTAATAATAAAAATAATATATGTGTAATTATCACGTAATCGAAACTAAAAGAGTTAGTTATAAATTTTGTAAAAAAAATTCCGAAGTCTAGATCTCTTCGCTCCTATTGTATTTCAAAAAATCCTAAAGTCTAAATCTATCCACTCCTATTGGTTTTGCATAAATAGGTTGCGGGTTTGGTTGCTTGTTGGCTATATTTGATATCTGTTGCAAATTGCATCCCGTCACCCTTTATTAGCACATGAAAGGAGCTAATTGAACCCTTTTAATGTCCCCAAAAATACTACTTGCTTTGTCAAAGTATTCAACTAGATCTGATTAATAAAGTGAAAAGGGATTCAACTATTCTAAAAATGCCACATATGAATTTTTTGGAGAGGGGAGATAAATAAAAGGGGTCATAATGGAAAACAAGTTTCAGCCAAAGAAAAATATAGATAATGCGGAATATATACAACAAACCAAAAACAATTGAACACAAAGGTTTGGCACCCAGCATGATAAGGGGAAGAGGGTGACAAAGCACAATGCAGATAACGATACTCGGGTAGCACAATGGAATAAATGCATGCACAGTGGCACTATGGCAGCACAGAGGAAGTGGTGAGGTGGCAGGAGATAGTTGTAAGAATGGAGTAACTACTTGAAAACACAAACGTTGAGAATGTTTACAAAACCAAACTTGCGGTGGAGAAAGGATTGGAATATAAAACAATGGTCTCCCATCAAATTCGATGAAGTGTATATGCAGATCCATACTTGATGGCAGGAAAATATAAAACGCGTATCCATTCACCGAGGGAGAGGAAACGTATAAGCCTGCAAATAAAAAAACGCAGAGAGCATATCCATAATTTCCCAGTGTAAAGAATGATGGCGCATTGGCATGTCCAAACACAAGAGAAAACAATCCGATGCTCCTTGTTTCTCATAAGTAATTAGCAATGGCCCCTGCATTAAAAACCCTTCTTATTTATGTCAACAACTCAAATTCAGACTTTCAGAATCTGCTTGGACATCACATTCATAGGCCGAAGAGGGGCTTACATCAGATAATCTATGGCTAAAAATGCAAGCCGAAGCAAGGAAAGATGCAGATAGCGAGCCCCTTCTAGGAGGATTTCTGTGCACTACGGTCTTAGGTCACAAATCTCTGGAATGTGCCCTGGCTTTCCAACTGAGCAGTAAGCTTTCAAAATCTACTCTTTCAAGCACCATCCTCTAGAAATGTCATAATGGGTGTTGTGGAGGAAGATGCAGAGATCCGAGATGCAATACCAGAGATCCGAGATGCAATTCTTTCATGTAAATATAGAAATAACTGAAACTAAAGGACTAGGACTTCTACGGATTTTCATATTTCTCGAAGGGAGGAGGGTTTGAAATCCATAAAAGTGATGGTAATACATTGAAATCACTTTTTAATTCTTTCATATACATAACCTAACTAAACACTGATTGCAAGGCTGATAAAAATGAATGAAACGAAAGGATTAGGGTTTTTACGGTTTTTCAGGAAGGTTTGAAATCCATTGTATGCTAATGAAAATACATTCGAATCACTTTTTAATTCTTTAATGTGAGACACTAGAAGCAGAGATCATTACAAAACCTAACAGAAGACAATAAAAATGAGTGAAAAAAATAATAGAAATGACTGAAACTAAAGGGAGAAAGGTTTACACGGTTTTTCAGAGCAAAGCGAACAATGATGCCTGTGAGAGCCAACATTGCTCTCGGTGTTGCACAACTGAGTCACATGATAGCCTCAACCTCACGTTCAAGCAGTAGGGAGACTCTGCAAATAAATGGAAATGCTCTATTGTGCATTAGGGAGACTCTGCAAATAAATGGAAATACTCTATTGTGCATTAGGGAGACTGTGCAAATAAATGGAAATAAATTGAAATACTCTACTCTGCAAATAAATCGAAATACCTTACTCAATATTTCATGGAAAGATCAGATGAAGAAAAAACAGGGCCATCATTTGCAACGTTAGAGAACAAAACATCATTTCTTGGACTTCCGAGAGCAGAGAAGAGCAGAAAATAAATGTAGAATGTACCATGGAATGGGATCCCCATGATTATTTTGAAAACATCAATCTCCACGTTGAACAGGTATGCTGCCTCCATTCCCTTGAAGTTTATTTGTTGCAATGGGTTATCGAAATACAATTTCCCAATCTGATCCAGTTCAACCTCCTCCTCCATCAAATAGAGACACGAATAAGCAACAGACACAGTCACCCACTAGTTGTTCTTCAATTTTTTAAATCCTCGCACAGTTCACCCACGTCGATTACTAGTCACCCACATCGTTCGGCTTCAGGACAGTTAAATCAGATGTCATGCAGGCGATCGATGGCGGAAGAGAAGTTATATTCAGATTCATCAATTTCAAAAATTCCTCCGGATGGTTGAAATTCGAATGCACCCTTAAATTCATATCATACAATGGTACTTAATCATGTACATATCGAGAACCCAACAACTATTCTCAAATTCAACCTAAGAAAAGACCTATCTGGCATCAGGTCAAGCTGCGTAGCAGTTTCAGATATAGCCTTCTCCATCAGATCTTTTAACAGAGGGAAGATATAGCAAAGGCAATATTCTTCTCATCCCTCTCCATCGGCCAAGCCTGTTCTATCAAAGGTAGCACTCCCCTGGCTCAGTGTAGTTGCATCCACGGAGACCCTCATATCTTCTGAATCTCAAAGGTAGCACTCCCCTAGCCTAGTGTAGCTACGTTTTTTTAACCTAACTGTTTGAATTTTAAAGTTTTCGTTTGATAAATCACCTTTGGCTTTTTGGATGAAGAATTTCGTTATCATACAAAAGCTACTTAGGGTGCTTTTGTGATTTACTATAATATTCTGACATAGACAACTGCACGTCTGCTGATGGTGTAGACATTGGTTAACGTTCAATATAATGTAGTCGAGTTTCCTTTCGAAACAACGTGAAGTTTCTAAACAACATGGAGTTTGGAGGATTCATGGTTAGATTTTTATTTTCATGATTATATTAGATTGGATTGTTTATTAGTTACGGTTATGATTTGATGTGGTTTATTTTTATTAATATTTTTTTATAGATTTTTCATCTCCTACTTACTTTTATGATAATGCGAGTGAGAATAAATTTTAAGATAATTTAAAATTAAAATTAAAATTTAATAAAATATAATTAAAATTTTAATGAATAATTGAGATCAGAAGCTATAAATAGAAGGGCACAAGTTCAAATTGGAGGTAATGATCTCATATAATATAATATGATAAGTATAAAAAAATGGTTTTTCTATTTTTTATGAATTACAATGATAAAAGAAGTTCATTGAATTAAGATTTTTTGGAATTATTGATTATGGTAGAGATATATGTGATGCATTGAGCCTCTAAGAAGAAAATTGTCTTGCGTTTGCTTACATGGAGGATTCTTAAGTCTCTTTTGTAAAGTGGAAGTTATGTTTATAGCATTTTAGTATATGGCACTCGGAAGGTTGTGTAAGGATTCTTGATTTATAAATACAAGAATATTGTGATATTGATAATGTGCATTCCATAAGATGATGTGGTAATATGATGAACAACTCATGGCTTTATGTCCTATCATGTATATGTTCTCCAATGTAATGCACTTTATAACAATCGCACGCTTTGTAATTAAACTAAGATCTATTCTATAATTAAATTAAGATCTATGAGTAGTGTGAGGACCAAATGTTATAAAGACATTCTTGTGACTATTAAGTTACATTGTCGCCATGATATATCTTAGTATATAACTATACTATAGCTAGAACAACAACAACAACAACATAAATGCATTGGAATATAAATTGATCACATAAATTAATGACACATTATATGGGTATAATATCCAATACAAGGAAAAGACCACTTAGAGGGTTATGTGGAACTACCTCTCCCTTCTTCTTTTTAGAGGAGGTGATGAAGGCATGCAATTGAAGGTTTTAGCAAATGTGTTTCTTTTGATGTGCTTCAACTCTATTGTTTCACTTGTACACTTGTGTAAACTTATGAGAAACACCAAAGTAACTTAAGATATTTTATAAAATAATCATTCATTTATAAAAATTTCCTTGTTAATGTCTTCCATATATCAACCCTAGGGTGCCACATACCATGTTAATTTAATTTCTTTTTTACTAATATATTAGTGTCTACAAAAATATTTGGTGCACTTGCACATAATGTAGATTATATCTAAAGATACATTTGTGGATAGGTGTCACAAGGTTCAGTTAGAATTACATTTAATGCTAATCCATATTTTTTTTCAAATGCAAACCATGTTAACATATTTATGAAGAAATACTTGAATCATATTTGAAATATATTTTGGTAAACTTTTTATTTTTTTTACCAATTTCAAAAAGTAACATTAAGATTAATGTCAAAATCAAAGACAATGTTTAAATATAAACAATATCTAATTATTTTTTATTGTTTTTTTTAATCAAACTTTTCATCCAACGAAAGTTCTAAGTAGTTTTGGTGCTGATCCCACTTGTTTGTCTCGGTTATTGTAAAATATAATTATAACTTCAAAACAAATTAATTCAAAATTTTCAAACTTTATTTTATTTTCTATTTTTTTTAAATTTCACTTTTATTAAATTAGATTTTATGGTTTAGATGATATCTTTTTATACAACCAATTCAACAATAAAATTTTAATAAGTATATAGCTTTTATATAACTTAGATTTAAGAGTTTTAAATTCTTATATAATTAAATGTCATATATAATAAACTATATTGATCTAATTAGATTTTAAATTATATATATTTATAAGTCTACAAAGTTGCAACTTGTATTTTAAAATAATCAATTTATGGTTTGTAAATGATCGTTATTTTAAAACAATCCATTTATGCTTTTGAATAGTTAATTAGTTTTTAATTAATTAAAAATAATTTTAAGTGAGACTTTATATTTATAAACTAAATAGTATCCAAAGAACTGTAAAGTTTTTATCATATACATATAACCAAATTCTAAACTTATAATTTAATCTCACATTTAAAAAATATATCATAAGAAATTTTAAAACTGTAATTACATCTTTATTAAATTTAAATTTGAACATAAATTATTAAAAAAAACTATTTCACAAAATATTATAATAAACAATTAAACAAAACAAAATAAAACCTAGCCATCGTACAAAGGACTAAAACTTAACCACACCACATAGGTATTGATACATTGTCCTCTCTTTCATTTTGCTTATATGAATAATGACCAAACAAATATAATGAAATGTATATAAGAAATCCCAAAATTGCATAAGTGCATTCACCTAGAGCTATATAAAAAACACAAAATTAAATGTATCTTAATATTGTGTGGTAATGAAAATGTGTGTTGGAGAATGAGAGGAATATATTACAATCTAGTTATCTAAGTTAATATGTGTGCCATGACTCCCAACTCAAATTACTAATGTTAAGTGTTTTGATTTTGATTTTGATTTCTTCATTTTCTTTTAGATATTTATTATTCTCCCATTACTAATAAAATTTAGAATTATTTCTTCGTTTTCTGTTAGAAATTCATTATTCACCTATTAATAATAAAGATTAGAATTATCCTTCATTTTATTTTAAATATTTATTATTCTCTTATTATTAATAAAAACTAGAAAAGAAAATACATGAAATTCTAAACTTCTAAATAAAGTTATGAAGACAGTTAAAAACATAACAACACTAATTTCCTTAAAGGTTTATGATATATAAGAACAAATAATATTAGCAAGAGACATAATCATGATATAATATAATGATTTTATGTTATTTATTAATTAACTTTTAAAGTACTAAAATACCTAGATCAAATTTCATGATGGACTGAGTCGTCTGCTGGCCGAGGCAGTGGATAACAAGGTACTGGAGGGTATTTGTTATGGATAAATAATATTAACCCATATATTCTTTGTGGATGATGCTTTGTTATTCTTGGGTAATTCGGTTTCCGAGACGCGTGGAATCAAATATTTGGTTTGGCTCTTTAGTAGAGCGACAGGTATGCTTGTAAACTATGGTAAGTCGGCTTGTTATTACAATGAGATTAGTTTAGAAGAGATGGCTGGATTTTTGGATCTCATGCCTATGGATGCATTTCCGCTCACTCAAGGTTTTGTTTACCTGGGGTTTAACCTTAAACCTACTGTTTATCTAAAGATCGACTGGGCATGGCTTATTGCAAAGGTGGAAGGAAGAATTCAGTTCTGGTGCAACCACTTTCTCTCAAAGGGAGGAAAAAATGTTCTTATTAAGAGTGTGTTGAATGCCTTCCCTGTTTATTGGATGATCTTGTCGAAAATACCTCAAGGGGTCTTGCATGCTTTACGTAAAATATTTTTTAAATTCCTGTGGCAGAGTAAGGAAGCTCGAGGCTTACACTGGTCATGTTGGGAGTCCATCTCTAGGCCCAAGGAAGCCGGAGGATGGGGTATCAAAGATTTGAAAACTCTGGGTTTGGCCTTAGCTTCAAAATCGGTCTGGAAATTGATTTCTAAGGAAGGGAAATGGCAGGGGATTATGAGACATAAGTATATGGTAAATGGTTCTTTGCTATGTTGGATTCACTAGGATCGAAAAACCGGGTGTGGTGGGTCACTTTTCTAGAAGAATATCATTTATGCATTTCCCATTATTGGGGATAGACTTATCTAGCATGTGGGGAATGGACTCGAAGCTAGAATAGGTCTTGATAATTATAAAGGAGTTCTTCAACGTACCATATTACCACAGGAATTACTCGTAATTTTATCTATTAGGGGTTACAAGGTGCTGGCTGATATTGAGGACGGGAGCCGACTTTATTTACAAAAATGGAAAGATGCAGCTGGGTTATTTTTACCAGACAGATGGACAGAAACCTGGAATCACTGGATAGAAGATCTAGAGAAAGGTTTTTTAGTACTGAGGAATGAACCTGATGTATTACATTGGTATGGGTGTGAGGGAGAAGGAACCTTTACAGTGAAGGCGGCTTACAATTTGCAGTGGAGAGATCGTTTTACAGAAGACCCATGGTGGTGGAAGAAAATCTGGAAGGTCAATTCAACCTTCAAAAACAAATTACTGGTTTGGCTTATTCTCAAGGATAGGATCCAAACATGGGACAGCTTAACACGAAGATTTTTGGAAGGACCAGGCAGGTGTAGTCTTTGCAGGTCGGGGGATGAGGATTCTGCTCATTTATTTGCTAAATTCCTTTTTATTCAGGAGGTTTGGGCAAGTTTACGATAGAAAATTAATATGGTTCACATGGAGGAAGGGGATTCTTTAGAGCACTTTATGAAGTTATGGTTTGAAGAGCATAGTCTGAAAATAATTCGAGTTTTGATTTTTTTGGTGCCTTGGTTTGTATGGCTAGCAATAAATCGTTCAATGTTTGAAGACGTTAATTTGCCAAGCTTTTACGTCACGTCTCAGATCTTTTATATTTATCACCTCTTTGAAGAACCATAGAAGATATTAAGTATCAAAGTTCATAAAGCATTGGTTTTCGTAGTAGATGAAGTGGTGGGGTTTTTTTATGGAGCCTGTTCAAATAATGTATGCGGTCTTGGGGGTGTTCTCAAGTTTTCAATAAGAAAGAATTACTGTTTCCAAGCTAACATAGGTCCTCGAACCAACAACAGAGCTGAAGGTTATGCCCTGCGTACCTTACTACTTCTGGCAAAAGATAGGAAGACTATTAATCTTAAATTTTATGGGGATTCTAATTTATGGATGCGATTTATGAACAAGGAATTTAGCTTCAATAATCATTCACTCCAGAATTTAGGAAGTAATGTGGTTTAGCATGAAACTTTTTTTTAGAAGATCGATTTTACACACATCTATAGGGAACAAAATACTGAAGTCGATACTCTTTCCAAAGATGGTTTAAAGATGGATGAAGGAGTTTGTAAGATTATATCTACTCTACAGGAAAATCAACGCACCAGAATTATCTCTTTATATACTATGAACTAATACTTTTAGCAGGACTACTATCATGCTTTTATAGCACGTGTGGAATCTATTATTTTGCTCTCTTAAGATCAATGAAATATGTTTTTTTCTTGGGAAAAAAAATACTTATTGTGAAATAAATTACTCATTACAATTATGCAAGATCTTTTAAAAATGACAGTAATAATTTAATTACTTGGATTTGATTAATTATTTTAAATTTTTATTTTATTTAAAAATAAATAGATTTTAAGTTAGATATATATAACATTGATCTAATAAATTTTACAAATTATATCTAACAAAAATTCTAATTTTTAAAACAAAAAAATGTTTATAAATGAAATAAAGATAAAAATAACCATAAAGACTCTCAATTGTGTTGTATCTCCTCAACTAAAACTCATTTCCCTAGAATTTGATTTTGTATAACTAGTTTGAATATGCTTTGTTGTTTCTTGTTAATTATATTCCTTGAGGAGATGAAGTTATATGATACAATCCAAATTTATAGGATACAATAATTATTTCCAAATAGTTAAATGAAACTCTGAAAATATTATGATTGATACGCAATGGATATTTATTTCCAAAGCGACAATAAAATAAAACATATCCAAAGCCTTCAAAGAACTTGTAGGGACCCCCATTTCCAGGGTCCTACTTAGAACAATTTTCTAAAGCTTAAAACATAGCATAACCATTACAATGCATAATCAACAATAAAAATATATAAATTCGAGAGCTAACAAGTAAAACAAAGCATAGAATCTATCAACCGTAGGTCGATCTCATTATCGAAGGAGGAGTCATCATTGTCAATCCAATCCATCTTTTCCATTGATGTCTGCGTCTTCCATTGGATTCCACAAGTAAAATCTCGTTTAACCATAGGAAAATAAATCGTTACATTCGCAACCAAACCGTAGACCTATGCAATCAGTCGCATAGCCACCCCCGAGCCTCAGGGTCGTAGAGGATACACACTAGCAAGGATTCAGACATGAGACCCCCCTCACCAAAATCGTTATCCAAACTCACCATAGAAAGCACAATCGGAAATTCAAAGCCATTACGACAGTCAGCCAACAATAGGGTCCCATTTTTCCTTATTCTTATCTTTCTTAAATAGGAAATTTTTCTGCGACACATGTTGCTTCATGCAAAAATACTCTTTTATTTAATATTATTTAATACAAATATTCACCCACACATGTGTCACTCTCTTATGAGAGTGCACATACTTCCCACATTTTACTCCTAGATGTTCTCTAATGCTAGGATTCCAATCCCTATTTTAGTCGGTGCAGGTGGAGTTGACTAGTTAATGACTCCTGATCTATCTTTTGCTCCATATTTAATCATTTCCAATTATTTAATCACAATTAATAATTTCATGCTCAAATAATCTAATGAAATACTATATTCCAAGTACATAATTATAAATAGTCCTTCCATGCACAAACAATCTTACGCAGTACTATATGCCAAATACATAATTATAAATAGTCCTTCCATGCACAAATAATCTAATGCAGTACTATATGCCAAATATATAGGTGTCCATTTATCAATTTACTTTATTCGTCTAGGTACTACATCGTTGGGTCCTTTTGACAATACTTTCTTTCCTTAATTGTCTAGGTACCACATCGTCGGGTCCTTCTCACAACCCTTTATTTCTTTAACTGTCTAGGTACCACATCGTTGGGTCCTTATGACAATAGTTTTTCATTTTACTGTTGTCTTGGGATTCTGTGTAGTGATTTTAGGAACTGTTACCAAAAATCATTCGGCTACACTCTATGTGAGACTAATGACGATGAGGAGTAAGTTCCTTCTTACTGTGTGCCCCTCAACCTTGTACGTGACCAATCCATTATGTTCACCTTGTATGACTTCACGCTTCCCCAATTAAGGTTGAAAGGGATTTCCAATCTCGTGTGTGGATGCTATCGGGATTCGACATCGTCATCGTACCTGTGAGTGTGTTTTTCCCATCCTCTATGGCCCCTTACTTGTTATGTCATGAGTCAGTTGGTAACCCGCCTTACCTATCATTGTACACATACTCAGAGCACACACATCAATAGTACTGCTAAAAAATCGTTATATCATAATTCATTTCATTCATTCGCTAACAGTTAAGCAAACATAGATAATTGTCCATTGGATTTACATCATAATCATCTGCAGAATTTCATTTCCATATTTCAGCATAAATACGACACTTATCATAAGGGTTCACATGTGCTGATCAATCAACAATCTTTAAAATCACAAGTATTCATAATCATCATTAAATCAATAATTCATTAGGAACATATTCATTTATCACACACATCACTAATCAGTAAATAATTTTATTCTAAATCAACTTATATGTGGTCATTTATTTAGTTTCTTTAGTTGGGTCACTTACCAATAAGTGTTTTCAATATCACTAGTCATAGCAAGTTTGAGGGGCATTACATACACCCCTTCTTACTAAAACTTCATCTAGACATTAATTTTTGTTCTCGTACTTTTGATGTTATGCCCTACATTAATTTCCTATTCTCATCTCCTTTTCATTCTCTTCTATCTTGTGTCTTGGGATAACCCTATCGATAGGATTGTTCTAGGACCTGACATGTTGAAGGAGATGGAACAAATTGTCAAGGAAGTGCCACAGAACTTAAAAGTTTCCTAAGATCAATAGAAGAGTTATGCGGATTCAAAAAGAAATCCAAGAGAGTTCAACATTGTAGATCATGTGTATCTAAAGGTAAAACCAAACAAGAGTACCTTGAACTTGAGAATGTGTTCCAAGATGGAACCTAGGTATTACATACCTTTCAAAGTGTTAGATAAGATAGGGTCGGTAGCCTATCAACTTGCACTTCCCCCTACTATAATAGTCCATAATGTATTTCATGTTTCGTTTTTAAAAAGATATGTACATGATGCTACTCATGTAATTGATTGTAGTATGATTCGAGTAGAACTGAAGGGAGAGTTCTAGGCCAATCCTTTGTGCATCCTAGACATGAAGGAATGTATGCTATAGAATCAAGCCATGGTTCAAATAAAAGTGCAATGGAAGCACTTCATCCTTGAAGATGAAACATGGGAAATGGAGGATAAAATGTGAGAGGCATATCCTTCCATGTTCTAGAATGAGCAAGAGAGCTCTAAATAAAAGAACACCAAGGACGGTGTTCAGAATAATGGGGGGGAATGTGATACCCCCAAGGCATTATATTTTATTTTTGATTTAATATTTGTGAAAATATTTCAAAAACAATTATTTTTGTTAGAGATATTTAAAAACTAAAAAATACTCACAAGAGGTGTGAGTGACACTTTGCACAAGAAATTTTTATTTTATTATTAATAAAAGAAAAATACACATGGAGATTTCAGTTAAATGAGGGGACACCACCATGAGACATAGACCATGTGTAAATCAAGCAAGGAATATTTTACCAATCAAATCCAATCTAAAAATCTCAACTACCAGACAAGATCCTAAACCATAGGGATTGAAGGATTGATTGAGATTTGATTGTGATGGTAGAAGGCCTAGGAAAAAGATATATATTAGTGCACTAAGATAGCACAGGACATTGTGTGGTGTGTGGAGAAATTGTTCTAGTGTGCATAAGTTGAGTATCTCTCTCTTTCATATTTCCATCACTAGCTTGTTACAGACTCTGAGAGAGAGTGATGCGGGGAAGCTTTGCTTGTTGTTCTAGTGTGCATGGTAGTGATCTAGCTATGGGGTGAAGTTGACTAGTGAGGTTGGTTTGCTCCTATGGTTGGGAGGAACTGATTCTTTAAGCACTTTCTCTTCATGATTCTTTAAGCACTTTCTCTTCATTATTTACTTTCGATTAAGTACCTCGTGATTATAAATAAGGGTGAAAAATATATATGGCATGAAACTATTTTATGATATTTGGTTGATGCTTTTATTTATGGTAAGCGACAATGTTGTAAATTTGGTTCTATTGTTTGTAATTTCACGGTAAAGAAAAGAATGATGTCATATTTTTTTTTTTGTAAATTAAAGCATTAAGGATTTGTTTGATGAAATTTGCATCTTTGGTAAAGTCTAAGTGTATAGTAAATTGATGCATATGTTTAATATATAGATGGAACGAAACTTTAGTTAAATCTTGAAATATGTTATATGATGAAACGAACTCTATGTAGAATTTATTTCGAATTAGTAAGAGTTTGTTTCTATACTAGTATATAAGTATTTTGGTTATGGTTATTTTCCTGCTTCATACGAATATTACTCTGTCAGGGTATACTTTGCGGGACCCTATGATATTGTGTATGTGTATAATTTAAACACAAAGTAACCTTGACTTGTATCTCTGTTTATCTTACAGAGAGATGGTTTTATCATTCAAAGTTGTTTTTTTAATTTTTAAAGATCTGGTGTGTGTTCATCAATCTCCGGAAAGATGACAGAGGTGGTCTCTCTCTTTTTTAAAATTTGTCTTTAAACTAAATTCGATTCAATCCAAGTTTAAAGACTCTGTGAATTTTATTACAAAGTTTTTATGAATATATATATAATTTATGGTTTTCAGAGATCGGACTATTTTTTTATGGAATCGAATAGAATAAAAATATTATTATATGACCTCTTATTTAATTAGAGTTATTTAGTCAAGACTTGGAGTAGATTTCCGGTTCCGATTGGCATGAAAATGTATGAATGCCATACAAATCAGGATAGTACATCAGTTTACTGTTTTGAGATCGATTTAAATCTCTTTGCATTAAACCTTTTATTTACTTCCTGTAGCAGAGATTCAGAGAGATCTCGGTTGTAGGATCTCGGTTGTAGTATTTCTCGTAGAATTTTCTTCCTGAAACGTCTGTTAAAATTATTAGTCAAAGACTATGTAAAAGTACGATTCAAATATTACAATTTGGTTCTGACAATTTCACCCACAATTAGGTGGTCCCCTTCTTGTTTGTAACACTTAGCATGACAGCCAGATGGCATATAAAAATGCGTGTGATGTTGCTATTTATTTCCTTTTCATTTATTTGATTGCATGTTGTATAGGTAAAGTGTTTTCCGATCATGTTTTCTTGATTCTGTTAGCAATGTTTCCATCCTTAACATCTCCAGCAAATATGTTGTCCCCTTCTCATTTTGGGATGTTAAAAACTTGATTGATTTGTTGTGTAGTCCCATGAACTTCGAGTTTCATTAGCCGTTGGTTCCTATGGTTGTTTGCTACTACTTTTTTTTTCTCTTTTTTGTTTTTATGTTAACCACTACTTTTGGTGGCGTCCAACTAGATAGTTATATGATTTTTATTAATTTTTTTAAATATGGTAATGTGTATGAGAACAAATTAAATGAATCCAAGGAAGACCTATTAAATTGAGTTACTTAAAGATATATATTCCTATAAATTTATGTGATTTCGATCTCGGATTTAGGTATAATATATGTGAATAATAAATTGAGTATCTCGTTTTGTTGGTCAAGTGTCGGACTCGATAAGTTAGGCCTTGACTGAATTTGGGTCATCAACGTGAAGGTTAATATATTAATTCACTTGGCGTTTAAACCAGTCCTTCATAAGTCTATGAGGGTGGTTAAACCAAATGAGAGACTGAAAATTGCATGCACGCTTGGAGGTTTGTGTTAGAATAATTATATAAAGATGATTACATAATTATACACCTTGATCTCAAACTTGGATATAGGCATAAGCCTTTTCGGGTCAATTCTTATGTGTTTGTATTCTATTATCAATTATATGCGTTGATAATTCCGAGGGACATTGAATGAGATGTGTAAATATAATGGTATATTAAACATCTTATGGAAAACGTTTTAGTTTGGGTTTGTGACTCTTGAATTTACATATGATTAGGACTTAGATAACAATTTTATATACGCATTGAAGAGAACGCATACATATAGAAGTTTGATTTTTTTGTTTTAGTAAGAGAATAATTGTCAATTATAGTAATTCCATATAATAGCATTTTTATGATTTATTTTTGAAGTTGTAAATTTAATGATAAATGGATGAGTTCATATAATTAAGAATCTATATGACTCTCCTATGTTGTATATAGGATTTTAAAAATACATTTGTCATATAATAGAAACAAAATAATTGGAATAGTAATATTACACCTTAATGATTATAGAAAGAAAAATCATGTAGGAGTAAATGAAACTATTGTAGTCTATGTGGACCTCAAGCCTGGACTATAAAGTAAACAAGTGATGATAGTTTCTTGAAACTAATAAATGATGTTGTACTTGGATTTTTAGGAAAATTGCAATCGTGAATATTATATATAGGTAACAAACATTGAATTCATTTGGGAATGATATGTATTTTCTTTCATTACCAAATAAATTTGAAATATGTTACTCTTATTAAGTGTAATAGAAGTTTTAAATTTTTCAATTTTTTGTGTATAAATTGGGGTTGTTACAAATACCAATCAAACTAATAAAGTAAAACCCTTATAACAAGGATGTAGATGTTACACCCATAATAAATTGTGTAAAAGTATATGATTGGTGAAATTGGTTTTTTTGATATAAATGATTATACTACGATTCTTCATTAGTTATATGACCTATCTCTTGTGGTCGAAAATAACCAATAATTTAAGGAGTCCTATTAAAGGGAAATTGTGTCTTACTGAAGAAATGCAGTTTTGATGCATGTTTATACATTAACATGGAATAATTGTGTTTTTATAGTGATGTATATTTACTAGATATATTAACATACCTTGAACATTAATTAATAGGACTTGTGGTTACAATTCCAAATATATTTAATGTTTTATTGTGAAAGAAGTGTCTCCTTAACTTTCAATGTGCAAAACAAGTTGAAGGGATATTATCTCATTATAGGATATGCAAGGAACATGATTATTAGAAATATCAATATATTTGGATTATGATCAAAGTTTAAGAATGAACATAAGTGATGATATGATTAAATACCAAAAAATATGAAATGAAATAATTAATGGTATATAGTTGATTTCAAGTTGATACAGAGTTGATTTAGTCACTAAGTGGACTTATTGTTGATATGGTAACAATATGATGTTGCAAGTAACTATATGTGAAGTTGTAACAGATTCAAAGGACTCGGTGATGGCAATAAATACTGGAGCCATGATGAGAACCAAGTTTATGTGTTCCAAGTAGTTAAATGTTGTGATTGACAGTAAATACTATATAATATGGTCATTATTATTGATCTATAAATGGGGAAAGAAAATATAGAGATGGAAAAACACCAAGTGGCAAAATTGATGATTTGGCCCCAACATGTTAAAGTAATTTTCCTGGCCTCAAGCAAGAGATATTGAGTGGAAAAGAAAGTAATTTCCTGGACTCGAGAAAGAGAGATTGAGTGGAAACGAAAGTAATTTCCTGGACTTAAGAAAGAGATCTTCAGTGGAATAGAAAGTAATTTCCAGGATTGAAGCAAGATATCTTGAGTGGAAAAGAAAGTAAATTCTCGGACTCAAGCAAGTGAGCTTGAGTGGAAAAGAGAGGGGGTAGGTGATCATAAATGGAATGACCTAGGAAAACTAAATTAAAAATAACATCAGGGGAATGGGACATTGTTTTATGTTTTTGAGGATGAATTTTTTTTACTCGAAATCAAAAGAGGAGTATCTCAAAAGATTAAAGCTCATAAGACTAATTTTAATTTGGAGAGAGTGCTCAATGGAGAGTTATGTGTTCAGCAAAGAGTTGTTAAAGTCTTTCATCCCCATGGAATAATAATGGGACATAGGGGTAAAATCTACCAAGTAAATTGGTTGTTAGCTTCCCCGATGTTTAAGTATGATGTATGCAAATATTACCATAGGTAATATGAAATTCATCCAAAGATAAGGATGAATGTCAAGTTTTGGGGATTGTTGAGCGAAAATATATGATATAACACTAGTAACCTATGAATGAAGGATATGTCTATATCAAGTTGAGGATTGGCTAAGAGGATTATCATCCGAGAGTGAAAATGAAGGATGTTCCTCCGGAAGATAAGTAAATTGTTTTTTACCTATGCATTCTTTTTGTTATATTGAAAAATGATCATACACATGTATGTATATGTATTATGTTGTATTATGGTCATAAGAGCAGAAGTGCTGATGAAAAATACTTAAAGAGTTTCCATGAACAACAACAATAGTATGTTGCAAAAGAAATGATAACTTATGTTCTTATTGAATTTGAAAAAATAATGTTATGGAAGGAAATTTTGGAAGACCTTGTATGGGCTATCTAAAGTGTGGGTTATGAAAGGAAGATGAACAATAACAACATGTAGGAAGTATAGAGTATCAAAGATGATTAAAAGTAGAAGATAAAGATCTGAAAGTTGCAGCCACATCTTCACTCCCAAAGGTTTTCAAAAATCAAATAAGTAAATTTTTAATAAATTAAGTTATACAGAGTTTTGTAAGATTCCATTATTGATTATGGAGATAAATAAATATGTTCAAGCATATGGATGTATTCATTGTATTGTTTAAGATGGTGATTTTAATTAAGAAGATAGTCCTTTTATGATTGATGTAGTCTTGACTATGTATTATCGTTTTGAAGGTTATTTTGGAAAAATAAATGAGGTCTTAATATCATTTGTACATTTAGGAAAGAGGAATTATATGGAATAATTATGCATTATTTGGTTAATATTACTCTATTAGAATAATTTGCATAACTCATAATTTTCCCTTGAGATTTATAAAGTTGGTACTCATTGGAATATTAAAAAGGAGTTCATTTGAGCTTGCTTAGTTCTTTGTCAAATATGTGGAAAAGGAAACTTATTATATTTCTTAAAAGATTATTGGTCTAGTAATTAATCTTGGATGTAATTTAAGAAATCAATGCATGTTTATGTAGAGCTATGTGGAGCATATACTACTTTCAATTGTTAGTGCATTAAAGTAAGTATCATATTGAATAAGCAAGGAATTGTTTTAAATTTGTAAGGATTAATATAGTATCCATTCCCCTTAATATTGAAGTGTTTAAGACAATAAATATAGGTTAATGAAGTTGGAAATATTATAATCCTTAATGTTTAGATCAATAAATATTATTATTGACATGATATTATATGATTGACTAGGTTGATGATGGTTAGATGGTGGTCAAGGATCAAGTATTTAACAATCAATTAAACAAGTAGTTTTAAAATGTTATAAGTTCAAGAGTATTTAAACTTTTCATGATAAGGTTATTGGAATTGGGCTACATGTTTTCTAATATGAAACGCCCAAGTATCCTATCAGCTTGCAATTCCTCCTTCTATAAAAGTTCATAATGTTTTGCATGTTTGGTTATTGAAAATATATATACATGATGATTCTCATATCATCGATTGGGGTGTGATTCAGGTAGAACCCAAGGGCGAGTTCCAAATGGATCATTTTCATATATCCTAGACAGGAAGGAGTTGATGCTACGCAACTGAACCATCGCTCAAATAAAAGTGCAATGGAAGCACTTCATCCCTGAGGAGGAAACATGGGAAATGGTGGATCATATGCAAGCATCATATCCTTCCATGTTCCAGTATGATCAAGATGAATCTCAAAAAAGAACACTGAGCATGGTGTTAAAAATAAGGGGGGAGAAACGTAACACCCTCAATACTTTTGAATTATTTGATTTAATGTTTTTATTTGAGAAATATTATCCAAACAATTATTATTTTGTAAAAGAGTTATAAAAATCTCACACCCATGCATGTGAATATTATGAAAAATAAATAGTATTTTATTATTAATAAAAATAGGCACTTGGAGCAACTACTTGAAAGAGGGGACACCATCATGAGACAATGAACAAGCGGACACCAAGCAAGATATTTGGTATCAATCAAATCCAAGACAAAATCTCAACAAACCAACCAGATCCACAATTATAGGGATCATGATATTTGCTTGAGATTTGATTGAGATGGCTCAAGACCTGGGAAAAAATGATATAATGGTGCACTAAAAAGACATAAGACATTGTGTGGTGCATAGAGAGTTCAATTGCTTCAATGTTGAGGGCAAGTTGTTGAGTACTCTCTCTCTTTGAAATTCCATCTTTTGATTTGTTATTGACTCTTGGGAAAGAGTGTTGCATTCAGATTGGCTTAGCTAAGTTCATTGGTATATGGTGGTGATATAGCTCAGGAGTGAAGTTGGGAAAGTAAGTATGGCTATCCTCTTTTATGGTTGGGAGGAACTTAGGAGCTCCAATTGTTTTTCCCTTTCTTGTTTTATTCCAAATCACATGGCTACAAGTATGTGTCATTTTAATCTTAGATATGAATATGGATGTATGGCCATAATTTTAATCTCTATTAGTTGTCTAAGACGGATGGTCTGTGGAGTACCATCCTACCTTTATAATGATGGTGTATATTTCTTTTATATATATGATATGCACTCAGTTTTGGTGATAGTCAAGTAAATAATTGGTATAATGTTAGTATATATAAACTCCTATGAATATGGGTAATGGATTATGTTCAGAAACTTGTTTTCTATTTAAAAATATCGCAACCATAGTGTCTGTTTATATGTTATCGGGTTTGATTTTCAAATGATAACTAAATGTTGTGTGATAATTGAATGTGGTTTGGGGCTCTTAACAATAATAATCAAATCTATTCCTATTTATTTTACCTCTCGGAGTAAACCATGCATTCTCCTTTCCCTTATGGTTTTATCTTGCACTTAGGTACTACCGTTGAGTTGAGAAAGTGGTCTCAGACCAACTTTTAGTGCTCACTATAGTGCATTTGACCTGACCAAGTTCGAGGTTATTTAGATGTATAAATTGTACGCAATGTTTAGACTAGTAACATTTGCTTTTATTTTTATTATATGTTACATTGGGGTACAAATCAAGGTGAATTATGTCCCTTCCAGACCATGTCCCTCACACAGGGTTACCGACTATTGTGGAGGCGTCGAAGGTTGTAATGTCAGATATCTTCATGACAATCACTTTGAGCATGAATGATCATAGTTGAATCTAAGTATTATGTGGTATTAAATAAATCGTCGAGAATAGGCCATTCTGTAGATAATATCTGAGGTGAGTGTTCAGGCTTAATGCCTTCACGTGAAATCCATAGGTTATAGCGAATCGACCTTAACCTAACTTGTGATTCATCAGCGATAGGGTTGTAATTAATATTCTCTTTTTGTTGAATGTCCAGACTTAAGGACTTAACTTATAATCGATTGGTTTATTGAAAAAATAAGTGTGGGTTATGATGGAATAACGTCACATATGGAATTCATGCTACTCTCTTAGTTAGTGTTGAGGTCACCCAAGCCTAAAAACTATTCTATTGCAACGTGTATTCTACGCCTTAAGTCTCACCACATCCTTCTCGCTCTCCTCCAGCCCCCTAATAGTCCCCCTCCCTCTCAGTCCAACTACTCCTAACACCCTACTCTCTCTCCCTAACCCCCCTCCTACTCTCATTACCCATAATCACCCCCGCCAACCACCCCCTCCCTCTTCTACTTCCCCTACCCCTACCCCTAATTCCCCACCTCTTAGCGCTTACTATCCCCTCATCTCTCTCTCTCTCTCTCTCTCTCTCTCTCTCTCTCTCTCTCTCTCTCTCTCTCTCTCTCTCTCTCTCTATCTCTCTACCTCTCCACCCCCACCTATACCCATGATTCTCTCTAAATTGCCTAATATTATCTAAATGCATCCCCCCCATACCCCCACCTTGGTCTCTATCTCTTTCTCTTCCCCAAACCCCATCCTCCACCCTATGCTTAATACCCCACACCAAACCCTCCACGACCATGGCTCTCTCTCTCTCACTCTCTCTCTCTCTCTCTCACACACACACATACAACCCTCTACTCCTCCACCTACCCCCCAACCCTCTATCCCTCCCAACTCCTTAACACCTCACTGCTCCCATTATCTTTCTCTCTTTCTCTCATGTACACACCCACATACTCCTCCCCCTACCACTAACTTCTTTCATCCTCTACCTATCTCCATTCCTCTCCCTAACACTTACTAACCCCATCTTCGAGTCTCTCACCCCCTACTCCTCACTTACCTCTAACACCCCATCAACATCAATCTCTCTCTCTCTCTCTCTCCAACCTACTCCTCCAGATACACAAAAACCCAAACCCTCTCTCTCACACTCTCTAACCACCCTTAACCCACCCTCTCTCTCTCTCCATTACCCCAGACATATTTTCCCTAAGTCCCCTACTCTCTCTCTCTCTCTTACCCCACTCATATTTTCTCTAAGTCCCCCCTCTCTCTCTCTTACTCCCGATCCCCCTAACCCCCTCTCTTCCCTTACAACTAATCCCCTCTCTCTCTCTCTCTCTCACACACACACACACACACACACATATCTACTCTCCTCCACCTACCCCTAACCCCTAACCCATCAGCACGCTACTACCCATCATTAAGTCTCTCTCTCTCTCTCTCTCTCTCTCTCTCTCTCTCTCACACACACACACACACACACACACACACACACCCACACACCCACACACACACACCCCTAATTATCCTCCTACCACTAGCCTCCCTCCTCTATTTATATCCACTCCTCTCCCTAATCCTTAGTAATCCTCTCTCACTCTCTCACCTCCTACTCCTCCTCCTCTCTCTCTCTCTCTCTACTCCCCTTCCTCTAACCCTTGCTAATCCCCTATACAACTCTTTGTCTACCCTACTCCTCCACTTACATGGAAACCCCAACCCGCTCTCTCAAACACTCTCACTACCCCTAAGCCACGTTCTATCTCTCTCTTACCCTACTCATACTTTCCTGACACCTGCCTCTCTTTCTCTCCTACTCCCCACCCTCCTAACCCTCTCTCTCCACTTACCACTAACCCCCCCTCTCTCTCTCCCCACCGCTAACCCTTACTTCAACCCTCCCTCACCCTCACTCTTTCTTATTCCTGCATGTACACCTAACCCCCACATTTCTCTCCTTCCCCAACCCATAACATCCCCTTCTATCTCTCTAACTTGAACTATATCTCACTCTCGCATTCTCTCTCCAACCCCCCTCTTAATATCCCTACCATAAAAATTCCCTTTGAACCTCAATGTCTCTCTTCTACTCCCCTACCCCAAACCTTTAACCCTTCTCCCTCTTTCTCTCCCTTCCCCCCTCCCCCTATCATTTACAACCCCCTCTCTCTCTATATATATATCAGACACACACCCCTTGTCCTTGCTTTACCATTAACCTTCCACCTATCCATAACCCTTACCACTATCCTCTCCCTAACTCTTAACACTCCCCTCTCTCTAACACTTACCAACCTACTCTCTATCTCTCTCACACACACAACCCCCTACTCCTCCCCTTAACACTAAAACCCATTCTCTCTCTCTCTCTCTCTCTTTCTCTCTTCTCCTCCTCCACCTAACTCTTACTAACTATGCCTCTCAGTCACTCTCTACTCTACTCCAGCTATACCTGAACTCCACCCTTTCCTCTCACTCTCCCTCTACTATCCTCCACCTAGACACCACCCTCTCTCTCTCTCTCTCTACACCCACACTTTACACCCCCTTATCTCTAAATTCCCTAAGCACATATTCCCTCCCCCCACCTCGATCTCTATATCTTTATCTACCCCAAATCCCTCTTTCACCCTACCAATAATCCACAACACCCTCCCCCTATCACCTCTCTCTCTCTCTCTCTCTCTCTCTCTCTCTCTCTACTCCACTACCTACAATGAGAAACACCCCTCTCCCTCTCCTCCAAACTCCTAACACCCCCTGTTCTCTCTCTCTTGTTCTATATCTCTCTCTCTCATACACACCCCTACTCCTCCACAAATGATTGATTCCAATCCCCCCTCTCTCTCTCCGACCTATTCACCC
This sequence comes from Larix kaempferi, assembly GCA_027924585.1. Classification (NCBI taxonomy): domain Eukaryota; kingdom Viridiplantae; phylum Streptophyta; class Pinopsida; order Pinales; family Pinaceae; genus Larix; species Larix kaempferi. Next base: position 638,087 of record BSBM01001502.1, on the reverse strand, counting down.
TAACCCTTACCAACCCTCTCTCTCACTTGATTTCTCCCCTACTCCTCCAAACTAATCTAACCCCAACCCATCTCTCTCTCACTTGATTAATACATCAATAGAATGCGTGTGGTTAGCGAGTGGAAGATTCGATTGAAGTTAGAGACGTGTAGAGACGATGGAGTGATAGAGCGAGGAGAGATCGCCAGAGCTACCAAATGTCTGCTTAACATTAAATGAAAATGAAAGTATGATTCTTTAAATTTTCATTTTTAACTTAACCTTGTCACCCGTATGTACTAGTTTCTCTTTAGATATAATCTACATTCTATGCACGTGCACCAAACATATTTGTAGAATTAATATTTTATTCAAAAACAGTTTAAATAACTTGGTATGTGGTACCTCAGGGTTGATATATGGAGGATATTAACAAGGTTATTTTTTAAATAAATGATTATTTTTATAAAATACATTAAGTTATTTTGGTGCTTTTTATAAGGTTACACAAGTGTACAAGTGAAACAATAAAGTTGAAGCACATCCAATAAAATACATTTGCTAAAACCTTCAATTGCATGTCTCCATTAAAACCACCTCTAAGAAGAAGAAGAGAGAGGTAGTTCTACATAACCTTCTGATTGGTGTTTTCCTTGTATTAGATATTAATAATCAATACAACTTAATAGTTATGATAATGTCTTTATAACCTTTGCACCTCACACTACCCATAGATCTTAATTTAATTAAATAATAAATCTTAGTTTAATTACAAAGTTTGGGATTGTTATAAAGTGCATTACATTGAACAACATATATATATGCTAGAACATAAAACCATAAGTTGGCCATCATATTATAACATCATCTTTTGGAATGTACACTATAATTATCACAACATTCATATATTTATAAATCAAATATTCTTATACAACCTTTTCACTACCATATAATAAAATGCTATAAACATAATCCACTTTACAAAAAGAGAGTGAAAAATCCTCCATGCAAGCAAACTTAGAGGGGTGACTTAACATGGTTCCTCTTAATCATATATATCAAGTACAAGACAATTTTCCTTCTTTAACAAAATATTACTTATAATTATTAATTAATTTCATATTGAAAATATATAAAAAAATAAATTTTTATATTTTTATTAAAATTAAAATTTACATTTTTACATCACCACCATTGATATACAATATAAAGGAGATGAAAATCTATAACAATATATCAATACAAATAAAAACAACTTATAACATAAATAAAATCAAATGATAACACACAAGCAATCAAATAAAGTGACTCACAAACAATCCAACCTAATCTTATAAAATCTAATCCTTACTCACCAACAATCTTGAAACTCGAAACTCCACGATCTTCAGTTCTCATATTTGTGGTCATCAAAAGCATACCAGCATCCCGAGTAGCCGTTGTTTGATAACAGCGGTGGCGTTTATTACATGTCAGAGCATTATAATATTATAGTAAATCACAAAAGCATCCTGAGTAGGCGTTGTTTGATAACATCATTCTTTATTCAAAAAGCCATCGATGATTTATCAAACCAAACCAACGAGTAACCCTAATGTGATCGTCTTGGTTAAACCAGCAACTACTTGTCCATTACATTAGGGTTACCCGAGACCAACGCGTAACCCTAATGGGATGAGTGTGCAGTTTGAAATTCAAACAGTTAGCTTATATCATTCTTTTCCATGATTCTTCTTGAAAACGCTTGTTATTGAGATTTGGGAGAGAAGATATTACGGTCTATGTGGATGCAGCTAGAGTGGGCGAGGGGAGTGCTAGCTCTGATAGAATAGATATTAGGGTTTACATTGATGCAGCTACAGTGGGCGAGGGGAGTGCTACCTTTGATAGAATATGTGGAACCTGTCGTAATTTCCGTATTCCCCGAATTTCTCTGTGATCTTCTTCTCTTTAAAGAAGAAGGTTTCGTGTTCATATTAGCTAAGCCATTGCAACAAAGTCGGCATGACAGAGAACCATGGCCGATTGCGGAAGCTATCAGAGCCCGGCTGACGCAAGGAACAGGTGATCTGACCGCTGCCTTCTGTGTTGGTTTTTTCGAGTTCATTGTTTAATGTCAGATTTACTGTGTATATCTGGCTGTATATTCATATTGACTGTGTATTTTGCAGAGGTAACATATCAACGCGTTGTGGAAGGATATCAGTAGAAGGCGAGGCAGAAGAAATCGCGGTCTCGCCAAAACCGAGAGCCCGGCAGAGACACGAGAAGAGATCGAATCCTTATTCCACCAGCGGTTTTCACAACTTCCAGAGCGTCTATGGCGAGCTCTCCGCCAAGAGAAGATATGTTTCGTACAAGATCGGTGTGTGGGAGGCCATGGTGAGGTTCATGTCTTCGAGGAAGGGATGGATTCCGGTTGTGATTGGAGCCAGCGATCAAGAAACTGGGAAGAAACTCAGTGGCGGGGATGATGCCAGGGTTTCGACCCTGGGATCTCCAGTGAAGAATAATGGCGAAATGGTCGGGGAATTGACGAGAAAAGATGAGGGTAATGATATCAATGGTGGATTTGCGAGAAGGAAATATCTGATGGAGAAGGCCGAGAAGAAGATCGCCTCTGCTATATCTGAAACTGCTGCGAAGCTTGATCTTACAATTAGCTTCCGGTCTTGTGAATCTGCATCCCTGATCTTACAATTAGCTTCGGCTCTTGTGAAGCTGCATCTCTCCATTAACAATTTGTTGGTAATTATTTACGGTATTCTGTCAAGCAGAGCAATGATTTTTATTTTATTTTGGTTTGTGGGCGTTGTAGTTTTTGACCGAATGGGCGAGTAGCCTTGTGAGTCTGAGAAGTCACCTCAAATCTATTCCTGATTCTATACGGTATTCTCTGCTTAAAACCTTAATTGTTTTTTCTATTCCTGAGAGCATACTGAGTTGAATTTCTTAATCGTTGTTGGGTTTTCGATATGACATTAACTACAGATCTGTTTTAACCGTCCTGAAGCAGAACGACCTGAAACGAGTGGGTGACTGCCAATTACGTTCCCGACAGGCTTATCATCAACATCGGCTACCAACTACAGGTAAGTAGTTCGTCCTGCGCCTTTTATCAGAATAATTATATACTTACCTCTCCGCCTTTTATGAGAGGAACTATACACTTTTTACCTCCCATACCAACAGTTGGTAGGGGAAAAGGAGTTTGCTCGAAAATACGGGGTTGAAAGTAACGTAGGGTTTCCCCGAACCTCCCGCCTCCATGAAATAAAATGGAAACAATTTTTGTAAAAATAAATGGAGAAATCGCATATTTCATGGAGTAATGGCTCTCCTAAACAACTATGGGTCTCCTTGATGTGTTACGCCCGGGATCTCGAGTCGTGCAGGGTAGGGAGCAATGTCGTGCATCTCGCTCTATTCTCAAATGCATTATCAAAGAGCAATGGTTTACAAACACCCAAAACACTCACTCTTGATTCCTGTTCGGGAATTACCTCTTGAACACTAGGGTTCCCGTTTGTATCAGTTGCTGATAAAAAGTCGCTCGAAGATGCCCCGAAGTCGGAGTCAACCCTCATAATGAGGGTTAAGTTCCTTTCCGTTACGTCCCTTTCCTTTCCGTTATAATGTACTGACAACACGACGACACATGCCATTCCCACTGTCCATGTTCTATGGCTCGGCTATGATTCGGCTCCACCAATGATAGCTCCAAGCAATTGAGGACATGATACCTCAAACACATGAGTGTTGATCCCCAATCATAGCTCCAAACAATTGAGGACATCCCTGATCCACATCCGCAAAACCCTAGACCAATCACGTTGATTTATACTGAGAAATTAATGCCTCTCAAGAAACGGGCAGGTAGCAGAGCCATGTTCAAATGATCCAATGGATTCATCTTACCAGAACACTCAAAAGGCTTATCGTTAGTCAAACATGTATATTCTAGGCCATCTGATTGGACAAAAGATGTTAGAATCTGTCTGCACTTAGCCTGATTATATAATGTTTACGAAAGCATGTAACTAAGAGGCAATACAGAATTATGAAAAGAGGTAACTAATCGATCCATGGCAGCATGAACCGCAAATGTAAGCGCCAAGCAAGATAGATATCTGGGATAAACTATGCCTCAAACGTAGAACATAATCTAAAATGTATAATTTATAAAAAAATATCGATTCGTATGTGATCTTAGCTGTGTGGCTAGAAAATTCAGCGGGCGCCGCAAATGTAAGCGTTAAGTATGAAAGACATGAATCAACTATGGTACAAAACGTTAAATCTAATTTAAGATAAATAGAAATCCAACTAAATACTCATAGTTATATGTGGTTGCTTGAAAAGTCAATGATATTTAGCGCACAAGGTATCTGAAGAAAGCGCGTGGCAGAGGCGTGCGTGACAGCGGTGACAACACATTCACATCTAATCGGGTTTCAGACAATCCAACAAACCGAATAATTTATATAACATTACACCTATCGTCTTTTCCTTTTAATCAAGAAACAAATTGATATTTCTCAACACTTAAAGCCGTCTAGATATGGATTTTTCTCCATTGGGATGAGTATGTGGTTTGAATGTATAAAATCAAGTTTAGATATTATTTATGAGTATCTGTACCAGTATCAATAATGATTTACAAGAGTTAGAAGTAATTTACAAAGAATAATGTTTATTTAAGTAATATAAAGTAAGAGTTAAATGTAATTTACAAAAAATAAAGTTTATTTAAGTATAATATAAAGTTTGAAGCCATTTTATCTTTCTCCAACATAAGAAACAGTTATATAGTAGCATATAAAATTTATTTAAAAATTAAAAAGAAAATAACTTTATTAATAATCTTATGAGGGAAGCCAAGAAGAAGATATGGAATCTACAATGTTCCATTGAATGCAGTGTGACAAAGCCAACAATAGGTCACTAGATGGATGGCATATAATTGACGAGTCAAAATCTTCATTCGAATACAGATATGCCATATCGGATATCGCTTCCATCTTGCGGATGCTTGTTTGCTCATTGACTGCTCAACGCTCTGTTAATTAAAGGTTGCAGTTAATATTTATTGTTGGGCGGGTAAGAAATGTCCCTTAGTGCATTTCTTGCCGAGTTCCTAAACCCTTGGACATACCACTATTAGGCCTTCAATCTATGCCGTTGTGTGATGATCTACACCCCACACTACACCTGAAATTTTCCATTTCAAACTAAGCTTATATGTGGCTATAATTGCATCTTGAAGTTGAGAGGCTATAATTGTTATGGAGAGATTATATTTGGCCATATTTGTTATTTAGCTTTTCCATTTGTTTTTATATTGCTTTAGAAAGCACGTCAATATTAACTAATTTAAGATCTTTTATTTGGTTTGGAAGTCATTCTATGTGTTTCAGAACTGCCTTGCAACTCTTTTTATTGTATGTGGATGACATCATGATTCTATTTAAGGCATGCGCTGTCATGTGAGGTCTTCTCTGTCTAAGGTATGCTTATATTTTTTTCTAAGGTATGCTTATATTTTTTTAAAGGTATGCTTATATTTTGCCTATACCAAATGTTTGAAAGTGTATGTTTATATTTTGCGTATACCAAATGTTCGAAAGTGTGGCAATAGTTTATAATATACCAAATGTTCGAAAGTGTGGCAATAGTTTATACTAAGTGGGTGTAGCAATTTTAAGGAGAGTTTTATTAAGTTTTATTAGGTTTTATTTTATTTTTTAGTATTGTCATAGTAATAATTATTATTTTATTTATGTGCTTTTGTTCAGTATGATTGGATGATCATTGGATGATCTCACACAAGAAGAGAATTGAATGAATTTCATGTTTGATGATGAAAATAAAAAAACAGGTATATTTATTTATATTTTTTTTTATTTAATTTGAAAAAAAATCAATAAACCTTAGAAATGTATTTTACATAACTCTGTATAAGAAAATACATAAAGAAATTCACATTGATATATCAAATTAGATTCAATACAATAATTTTACTATAAATAATTTTTTTTAGATTCAATACATTTTTATTGTTTTTGCTGTAAATAGATCATTTTTGTTGTAATTGGTTTGTAGCCTCTGTCTCTTAATGCAAATCCAATCCTAACTAATTCTATTACTGCATTGCATTTTTCATTTTGACTTTTTTTAGATAGATTCATTTTTTAAAGCCATTTTAATGGATTGCATTTTGTTAATCAATTTCGCGGGATAGAATTTAATTATAACGCGGTGAAATCTTCTTATAGATTGGATTTTTCATTTTGATTTTTTTATGAACTGCATTTTTTTTAATCAATTTAGTGGGAGGGAAGTTAATCGCAAGGGACCGAAATCTTCTTCAGTCGATATCGACATCTTTCAGAATTTGTGGGTGGAATCTAAAAATCCAGGAAACAGTACATATAGGTGGAACTGCCAGGTGTCAAAATTAGGGTAGTGGTGTGATTTTCCGTAGTAGGAGTTGTGGTACTTGTGATTTTGTGTTTACAATCAAAACGCTGGAAATGGTGGTTCTCACGAGGCATTCGTGCTTCCCATTCTGCTTCTTCTGCGGCTATTCGTGCTTCCAATTGTGCTTGAAATACTAATTCTTCTCATTCCCTAAAATCTTCTAATCTTCGAAATACTAATTCGGATTATGGTTTACAGGAAGTGAGTAATGTGATAACCATATCCACTACAGCAATATTTCACAGTATACTTGCAATTTGGTAGAATAATAAATCTACTAGTATGCTTATGTCTTCTGCGATGTTCGAGTATATAAATTAACCCCTGTGATGCTATTAGGATAAGAGCGACCTACCGGCTTATCACTATTCCTTTCATGTATAATTACGAAACTCATAACATAAATATGATTTATGACTTCTACCATTAACAACTACTGTGGATTTACTGCAGCCATTGCATTGACCTATTTCGATTTATACTCTAGCATTGATTTATATATTAAGCTATGACCGTAATTAACTTGCATAGAGGTAATCGCGCAGTTAACTTTGCCATTGTCAGAGGTAATCGTGCAGTTAACTTTGCCATTGTCAGAGGTAATCGTGCAGTGGCTAACGCGAGTGTGATAAGAGCATCCGGTCTAGGAAACTGGAGACTGCAGCGTCCAGTCTCACAGGCAAGAAAACTGATTTCTTCAGATCGATTCCGATCGATGTAAACCTCAAGAGAGCGCAGCAAATTAATGATTGAAACCATCTTTCTTTACAATTTCCCAATCCACGTTGCAATTTCAAGGTGCTATGGTTTTGAAGCCATGGCTTTGTGCCAGAATACCGGTGGGAAATCATCGAGGTTTCCTCTCCCTCGGCCAATGGATACGCGTTCTTTACCCACTTGGAATGCTTCTGCTCACCCTCCCCTATCAAATATGGTCGACATGCAACCAAACCCTAATCGAATGCCACATCTAAACCTATAGCCACGCTTTCTGCAATCTATCTATGCAAAACCAATAGGAGCGGGGAGATTTAGACTTTTTTGAAATACAAGAGACTTTACAAAACTTAAGTTGTGATTAACTAACCCCTTTAGTTGTGATTACGTGATAATTACATATATATTATTTTTATTATTAAAAGCAAATGATTGAATTTTTTTTTTCAAGTGATAAATTTAGATTAAATTTGCAAAATTAAATCATGTTGTCATTATTTCGTTTGTTAGAAAATAAATTAAATTTGTGTGTTTTGTATTCGTGGTTACAAACATTTTTGCACTAGGTTTTCTTTTGGTAGCCCATAAAATACATTATTTGTAAATCGTAGTAAACAATCATCTTGTAGGGAGTTGTCTTCCAACTTGTCATGAAGACATTTTATAAATTATTTTTCCATGTATTTTGTACAGTTTATTTGGATTGAATATCTTAGATTTCCATTTGAATAAGAATTTATTAGAAAAATTAATTCATTTTGTGATGACATTATTAGTTTATGTTTTTGCAAGTGAATTGTCTAAGTAGATTACAACTACAACTAGGTAGGTCCATGTTCATTCTAGTGAAAAAAATTGGTTATTCCATATCCACTCTAGCTCGAAAATATTGGACAACTAGGTAGGTCCATATCATGTATTTTTTAAATATGAATTTAAGTTATCAATATTTCTCCACTCTCTATTTTAAATTTATAACTTATGTAACTTTGTATGTTATTTTTGTATAGCTATTCACATTTTGTATATCTTTTATTTCATCCAAAGATATTAATCATTTATCTAATATTAGAATAACATGACCAATTACTAATAGTTTAGTAATTTGGTTTGATATATGTTAGTAAATAGATTTGTTTAAAACTATTGTTAGTGATTGATTATGCAAAATATTTGTAATTGAGTTGCATTGGAATTAGTTTTTTATGGATATTTTATGGTATGATAAAGTATTAATTATTTTCATTGAGTTTGCAAAATATTAATAATCTAAATTTATTAGAATTGGTTTTATATATATTTTATGATATGATACTGTATTGATCATTTTGTTGTGGGTGTTGAAATATTTTAGAGTATCGTTAAATTATGAGTTATATTGTTTACTTTAATGATGGTAGAACAAAATTTAAATGTTTTTTAATAGTTAATGATATCTTTATTTTAAGATATAAAAGTTTAATTAGAATAAGATTGTAGAAAATATTTTTAATGGATATTAAATTCTATATTTTTCTTATGTTGTTTGCATTAGTATGTTGACCATAGGTTTTCTATTAAAGTCATGTGTAGAGTGTTTTCAAAGGACCATTTTGGGAAATTGCTTGGAAACAATTTTCTAACTCGGTATCTTGACACATGTGCCTTTTGTTGTAGCTGGGAACTAGGATGCCGCTGCGCTAGTAATAGGTGGAGGGAGGTAACTCCCAGAGAAGCCCTCCTAGTACGCCCCAAGTTGGGTGGTCGACCATGTATACACAAGGTTTTTAAAGTGGTCTAACGAGGGACCCCCCTTTGTTGACACTCTATTCATGCAACCTAGGAGCTAGGATCTCTTTCCTTGGTAACTATAACATATACTATACCTTATTATAATGCATATACTTTATAACGCTTATCTACTTTAACCCATATCATACCTAACTCCTCTAAACCATACTAACTTTAGCCACTATATCATCCCCCTACCATACTTCCCACCACACATCTCTCTCTCTCTCTCTCTCTCTCTCTCTCTCACACACACACACACACACACACACACCTTATACTCACTTTACCACTAACTTCCCTCCTCTCCCTAACCCTTATCAACCCCTTCTCTCACTCCATCCCTTACCAACCTCATCTCTCTAAGTGTTACCAACCTCCTCCCTCTCTCTCTCTCTCTCTCTCTCTCTAACACACACACACTTTTTCCTCCCATACAATTAACACTCCTCCTCTCTCTCTCTCTCTCTCCACTAACACCTAAGACCCACCCTCTCTCTCTCTCTCTCTCCCCCTACTCTAATAACACCTAACACCCACCCTCTCTCTCTCTCCCCCAATCCCCTAACATTACCGCTCTCTCTCCCTCACTATCACTATCTATAAACCCCACAATCTCTCTCCCTTACCTCCATTATACTCTCCCTACCCATAACAAACCCCTCCACCCCCTCTCTCTCTCTCCTACTCCCCCTATCCCTAAATATATCTCTCTCTCACTCTCTTTCTCCTAAACTCCTTCCTACAACTTACCACCCCCCATATCTCTCTCTCTCTCTCAACTTACCCCTAAACCCCAACCCTCTCTCCCTCTCACCAAACCACAATCCTCTATCTCTCTCTCCCCTATTCTCCCAAACACTTCCTAACCCCATATCTAACTCTCACACCCACCTAACTCTCCCCCTGCCTCTAACACCCCCTCCACCTCTCTCCCTCTCTCTCTCTCTCTCTCTCTCTCTCTCTCTCTCTCCTCTTCCCACTAACACTTATCTACCCTCTCTCTCTCTCTCTCACCTAATCCTCCACCTAAAACTAAACCCCACCCCTCTCTCTATCCTCCAACCCCCTAACACCACCTTATATCTCACTCTCACTCTCACTACCCCCCAACTCTCTCTTCCTAAACCCTCTCCCCCCCACCCATAAATACCCCCTCCACCCCCCCCACTAACCCTTTTTAACCCCCCATATCACTCTCTATCTCCCCTACTCAACGTACACCTATCCACATCCTTCTCACTCTCCTCTAGCCCCCTAATAGTCCCCCTCCCTCTTAGTCCCACTACTCCTAACACCCTACTCTCTCTCCCTAGCCCCCCTCCTACTCTCGTTACCCATAATCACACCCTCCAACCACCCCCTCCCTCTTCTACTTCCCCTACCCCTACCCCTAATTACCCACCTCTTAGCGCTTACTATCCCCTCATATCTCTCTCTCTCTCTCTTCTCTCTCTCTCTATTTTCTCGCTCTCTATCTCTCTATCTCTCCACCCCCACCTATACCCATGATTCTCTCTAAATTGCCTAATATTCCCTAAATGCATTCCCCCCATACCCCCACCTTGGTTTCTATCTCTTTCTCTTCCCCAAACCCCATCCTCCACCCTATGCTTAATACCCCACACCAAACCCTCCTCGACCATGACTCTCTCTCTCACACACACTCTCTCTCTCTTGCACACACATACAACCCTCTACTGCTCCACCTACCCCACAACCCTCTCTCCCTCCCAACTCCTTAACACCTCACTGCTCCCATTATCTTTCTCTCTTTCTCTCATGCACACACCCACATACTCCTCCCCCTACCACTAACTTCTTTCATCCTCTACCTATCTCCATTCCTCTCCCTAACCCTTACTAACCTCATCTTCGAGTCTCTCACCCACTACTCCTCACTTACCTCTAACACCCCATCAACATCAATCTCTCTCTCTCTCTCTCTCTCTCTCTCTCTCTCTCCAACCTACTCCTCCAGATACATAAAAACCCAAACCCTCTCTCTCACACTCTCTAACCACCCCTAACCCACCCTCTCTCTCTCTCCATTACCCCAGACATATTTTCCCTAAGTCCCCTCCTCTCTCTGTCTCTCTTACCCCACTCATATTTTCTCTAAGTCCCCCCTCTCTCTCTCTTACTGCCGATGCCCCTAACCCCCTCTCTTCCCTTACAACTAATCCCCTCTCTCTCTCTCTCACACACACACACACACACATATCTACTCTCCTCCATCTACCCCTAACCCCTAACCCATCAGCACCCTACTGCCCATCATTAAGTCTCTCTCTCTCTCTCTCTCTCTCTCTCTCTCACACACACACACACACACCCCTAATTATCCTCCTACCACTAGCCTCCCTCGTCTATTTATATCCACTCCTCTCCCTAATCCTTAGTAATCCTCTCTCACTCTCTCACCTCCTACTCCTCTTTCCCTCTCTCTCTCTCTACTCCCCTTCCTCTAACCCTTGCTAATCCCCTATACAACTCTTTGTCTACCCTACTCCTCCACTTACATGGAAACCCCAACCCGCTCTCTCTACCCCAACCCCCTAACACCCACCCTCTCTCTCAAACACTCTCACTACCCATAAGACACGTTTTATCTCTCTCTTACCCCACTCATACTTTCCTGACACCTCCCTCTCTTTCTCTCCTACTCCCCACCCTCCTAACCCTCTCTCTCCACTTACCACTAACCCCCTCTCTCTCTCTCCCCACCGCTAACACTTACTAAACCCCTCCCTCACCCTCACTCTCCCTTATTCCTCCATGTACACCTAACCCCCACATCTCTCTCCTTCCTCAACCCATAACATCCCCCTCTATCTCTCTAACTTGAACTATAGCTCATTCTCGCTTTCTCTCTCCAACCCCCCTCTTAATATCGCTACCATAAAAATTCCCTTTCAACCTCACTGTCTCTCTTCTACTCCCCTACCCCAAACCTTTAACCCTTCTCCCTCTTTCTCTCCTTTCCCCCCTCCCCCTATCACTTACAACCCTCTCTCTCTCTCTATCCCTCTCTCTCTCTATCACACACACACCCCTTGTCCTTGCTTTACCATTAACCTTCCACCTATCCATAACCCTTACCACTATCCTCTCCTTAACTCTTACCACTCCCCTCTCTCTAACACTTAGCAACCTACTCTCTCTCTCACACACACACACAAACCCCTACTCCTCCCCTTAACACTAAAACCCATTCTCTCTCTCTCTCTCTCTCTCTCTCTCTCTCTTCTCCTCCTCCACCTAACTCCTACTGACTATGCCTCTCAGTCACTCTCTACTCTACTCCAGCTATACCTGAACTCCACCCTTTCCTCTCACTCTCCCTCTACTATCCTCCACCTATACATGAACTACACCACTCCCTCTCACTCTCTCTTTGCTCTACACCACCCTCTCTCTCTCTCTCTCTACACCCACACTTTACACCCCCTTCTCTCTAAATTCCCTAAGCACATATTCCCTCCCCCCACCTCGATCTCTATATCTTTATCTACCCCAAATCCCTCTTTCACCCTACCACTAATCCACAACACCCTCCCCCTGTCACCTCTCTCTCTCTCTCTCTCTCTCTCTCTCTCTCTCTACTCCACTACCTACAATGAGCAACACCCCTCTCCCTCTCCTCCAAACTCCTAACACCCCCTGTTCTCTCTCTCTTGTTCTATATCTCTCTCTCTCATACACACCCCTACTCCTCCACAAATGATTGATTCCAATCCCCCGCTCTCTCTCTCTGACCTATTCACCCTAACCCTTACCAACCCTCTCTCTCACTTGATTTCTCCCCTACTCCTCCAAACTAATCTAACCCCAACCCATCTCTCTCTTCCCAAACCGACCAATACTCCCCTCTCCCTCTCATACTCTCACAACATCCAACCCCCTTCTCTCTCTCCCTAACCCCCCTCCTTCTTTACCTACCCATAACAGCCTCCTTTGCCCCTTTCCTTTTCTCTTTCCTACTCCCCATACACAAAACCCCCCCATCCCCTCTCTCTCCTAATACCCCTCCCATATCACTTGCTCCACCATCTCTCTCTCTCTTCTCTATCTCTTTGTTTCCCCCTTCCCCACACACACACTCCTCATGTCTCACTATATATATCCCTTACTAACCCACTCTCTCATTATCTCACCATTGTACTCCTCACTATACCTTTAACCCCCCTTCTACTCCCTCCCTCTCCCCTATTATGCCAAACCCTAACTAGCCACATATCCCACCTTCTCTATCAATTATTCCTTCACATACAACTAATCTGCACCCTGACTCTCTCCATCAACCCCCTAACCCCACCTAACTCACAATTTCATTATTCTTAATCTCGTTCTCTCTCTCCCTATCTGTAACCATCTCCTCCACCTCTCTCTCTTTCTCTCTCCTACTCGCCCTACACCTGACCCCCCCTCTCTCTCTCCTAATCCCCCCCTACAACTTACCACCCCCCCATCTCTCTCTCTCTCTCTCTCTCTACCACCACCATATAACCCCAATTCCCTCTAAATTCCTTTATATTCCCTAATCCCCTACCCTCCCATGATGATATATATTTCTCTCTCCCCTAACCCCCATCCTTCCCCTATTCCCAATCACCCACACTCTTCCCCCTCGATCCTAGACTCTCTCTCTCTCCCTCCCACCTCTCTACTCCTACACCTCCACCTATCCCTAACCACCACCTTCTCTCTCTCTATATATATATATCTCTCTCTCACCTCTTCCCCCTAACCATGATCAACCCTCACTCTCACTCTCTCTCTCCCCTACTCCTCCACCTACACATAATCCACATACATCTCTATATCCCCCAACCCCCCAACACACCCACTCTCTCATTCTCACTACCCCTAACCCACCACTCTCTGTCCTTAAAACCCATCATACTATGCCTACCCATAACCATACCCTCCACCCTTATCTCTCTCCCTCTAGTACTCCCCGTACCCCTAACCCTCTCTCTCTCCCTTTCTCTCTCTCTCTACTCTAATTCACCATCTCCTACAACTTACTACCCCCCATCTCTCTCTCTCTCTCTCTCTCTCTCTCTCTTTATATATATATATACATATATCTACCAACACCGTATAACCTCCCTTATATTTCTCCCGCAATACTCCTCCTCCACCCTACCCTTAATTTCCCACACCATCCCCTCATTGACCTTGAATCTCTCTCTCTCTCTCTCTCTATATATATATATATATATATATATATATATCTCTATATCTCTCTCTCATCCCTATACTCCTCTACCTACCTGTAACCCCCACTCCTCTCTCTCTCCCAACCCCTTAACACCCATTTGTTCCCCGTTCTCTCTCTCTCTCAACCCCCCTCTAAAATTCTCTCCCTAACCCTTACTAACCCCTCTCTCTCTATCTCTCCTAATCTCCCTTACCTTACAACTTAACACCCACCTCTATCTCTCTCCCCCAAAACCCCTAACATCTCTCTCTCTCTCTCTCTCTCTCTCTCTCTCTCTCTCTCTCTCTCGCTCTTACCTACCCCCTATCTCACTCTTCCACCATTTTACTCCTCATCCTACATTTATCCCCCTCTCTCTCCCATGCTTACCCTTCCTAACTACCTTTCTCTCTCTCTCTCCCCCCTACTCCCCTGGACCCTTAATAACCACCTCTTTCACTCTCTCTATAACCTATTCCTCCACATACACCTAATCCCAACCCTCACTCTCTCCATAAACCCGCTAACACCCCCCCTCTATCACACACTCTCACTACCCCTAACCCAACACTCTCTCTTCCTAATCTACCTCCTACTCTCCCTAGTGATAAAACCCCCCTCTTCTCTCTCTCTATCTCTCCCCTACCCCCCTACCCCTAACCCTCTCTCTCTATCCTAATACCCATAACCCTATCACTTAACACCCCCATCTCTCTCTCTCTCTCCCCACAACACTATGGCGCAATTCTCTCTAACATCCATAATATTCCTTAAGACCCAACCCTCTCCCCTCAACGCAATCTCCATATATTTCTTTCCCCCATCACTGATCCTCCCACTTACCCCTAATCACCTACATCCTCCTTGCATTTCACCCCAACTATCTCTCTCTATTTCTTTCCCTCTCTCAGACACACTCACACACAAAAACCCCTCTACTCCTCCACCTACCCCTAACCCCCACATATGTACCTCTTTCCTATACCACTAACACCTCCTACGCCACCCCTTATCAACTCTCTCTCTCCCTCACACACATCCCCTACTCCTCCCTGTTCAACTAATGACCCTCCTTTCCCTCTCTCCTCTACTCTCCCTAACCCTTACTAGCCCCTCTCTCTCTCACCCCCTACTCATCCCCCTCCTCCTCCTCTCTCTCTCTCCATCCCCTTATTTCTTCTAACCCTTACTAGCCCAATATCGCATTGTATCTCTACCCAACTCCTTCAACTACACCTAACCCCCACACCTCTTTCTCTTCTCTGACCGCATAACATCTCCCATACCTCTAACACCTCTCTCTCTCTCTCTCTCTCTCTCCCCTCTTCCCCTTAACCCTTACTAACACCCTCTATCACTCTTTATCTATCTTACTCCTCCAACTACACCTAACCCCGAACCCTCTCTCCTTAATCCAATCATCTAATACCTCCTTATGTATTTATCTCTCACTACCCCTAACCTGCCCTCCCTCTACCTAACCTTGATCATACTCTCCCTAAGCCCACCCCTCTTCCACTCCCCCTCCCCATAACTGCCTCTCTCTCTCTCTCTTTATGCCTCTCCTAATACCCATTCCATTACCAATTACAACCAACCCCTCTCTCTCCACATCAACCCCCTAGCATCCTTGATTCTCCCTCTGTCTCACACACACACATGCCCCTACCCCTCCCCTTACAACTAACCACCCCTCTCTCTCCCTCTCTTTATGTCTAACCCTTAGCCCCTCTTTCACTCTCTAGACACCCTACTCCTCCACCTACCTTTAACTCTCCTCCTCCTCATCTCTCTCTCTCACCTCTTCCGAAGACCTTACTACCCTACTCTCTCACTCTCTCTCCCTTACTCCTACACCTAATCCCCACCCTCTCTCTATATTACACTCTCACAAAATCTAATCCTCATCTATCCCTACCTAACCGCCCTCCTACACTCCCTATTAATAACCACCCACTCTTCCACTATCCTTAAACCCCCCTACTCTCTCTGTCTCTCTCTCTTAATTTCCCACCCCTATCACTTACTCCCTAATATCTATCTCTCTCTTTCTCACACACACACATAGTCTCTCTTTTACCCCATCTTCTCTCCAACTTCCCTAATATTCCCTAAACCCCTTCCCACCATCTCCCATCTTGATCAGTATCACTTTCTCTCCGCCAACTCCCCACTTCCCACTACCCCTAATTGCCGACACCATCCCCCAATCAACCAATGACTCTCTTTATCTCTCTCTCTCTCACACACACATAAATACCACTCTACTCCTCCACCTACCCATAACCCCCATCCCCCCCTCTCTCTCGACTAACTAAAACACTCCTCCCACCCCCATTCTCAATCTCTCACTCTCTCACACACACCCTGCAACCCCTACCCCTACCACTAAGCCACCTCCTCTCTCTATCACACTCTCCCTCTCTCTAACCAACCTCATCTCTTTCTCTATCTCCCCTTCTCTTGCTAACCCTTAGTAATCCCCTATCTAACTCTCTAAACCCCCTACTCCTCCTCCTACCTCTAACACCCTCTCTCTCTCTCTCTCTCTCTCTCTCTCTTCCCTCTTCTACCTAAGCCTTACTAATCCCATCTCTCACTCTCTCCCTACCCTACTATTAAACCTATAACTAAACCCCACTCGTTTCTCTCCCCCAACACCCCAACATGATCCCCCCCATCTCTCTCTCTCACACACACAGACCTCTACCCCATAACACTTACAAACCCCATTTCTAACTATCCCTCTCCCATATTACTCCACATACATCTAACCCCCATAGATTTCTCTCTACCACAAGTCCTAAAACCCCCTAACCCCCCTCTTACTCTTGCTACCCATTAACATGACCTTCTCTCTCTCTCTATGCATAAACCTCTCTCTCTCTCTCACTCTCTCTCTACTAAACCCCCTTGACCTACCACTTACCACCACCCATCTCTCTCTCTCTCAAACCTTAAACACCCCACCACCACCCACCCCCCCTCTCTCTCTCTCTCCTCCTTACTTTACCATTGACTCTCCTTTCCAATCTCTTTCTCCCCTCGTCTCCCTAACTCTTGCCAACCCCCTCTCTCACTCTAAAGCTTACAAATATCCTCTAGCTAAGTGTTACCATCCTCTCTCTCCCTCTCTCCCTCTCTCTCTCTCTCCCCTAATACTCCACCTAACACCCACACTTCTCTCTCTCTCCCCCTACCAACTAACACCACCCATATCTCTCACACAAACTCTCACTACCCTTAAATCCACCCTCTTTCCTTAACCCCCTACTACTCTCCCTAGCAATAATCACCCTCTCTATCCCTCTCTCACTTCTCCTCCCCAAACTCCTAAACCTCTCTCTCTCACTCTCTCTTGTCCAAACCCCATCCCCCTACCACTAAACCTATGTCTCTCTCACTCTGTCATGCTCTCTCTCTCTAACATACACAAGTATATTCCCCTCCACTTACCCTTAACCCCCACCCCAATGCTCTCTCCCAATCACCATCCTCTCTCTCTCTCTCTCTTTCCCATCCTCTCTCTAATATTTACTAACCCCATATCTCACTTGCTCATCCCCTACCTCTCACCTAAATATAAAAAACCCTACACCTCTCTTTCTCTCTCACACACACACCTCTTCCCTCTAACCCTTATTAATTCCCCATCTCACTCTCTCTCTCTCTCCCGTACTCCACCACATACACCTATCCTCATTTTTCTCGATCTCCCTTAGCCCCCAAATAGTCCCCCTCTATCTCAGTCTCACTACTTCTAACACCCTACTATCTCTCCCTAACCTCCCTCCTACTCTCATTACCCATAATTACCCCCTCCAACCCCCCATCTCTCTTCTATTGCCCCTACACCTAACCCTAATTCCCCACCTCTTAGCACTTACTATCTCCCCATCTCTCTCTCTCTCTATCTGTCTATATCTCCACCCCCACCTATACCCATGCTTCTCAACTTTCCTAATCTTTTGTAAATGCATTCCCCCCATCCCCCCACCTTTATATATATCTCTTTCTCTTCCCCAACCCCCCTCCTCCACCCTACCACAAATAACCCACACCAACCCCTCCTCGACCATTACTCTCTCTCTCTCTCTCACGCACACACACACACACACACACACAACCATCTACTCCTCCAACTACCCCCTAACCCTCTCTCACTCCCAACCCTTTAATACCTCACTGCTCCCATTATCTCTCTCTCTTTCTCTCACACACACACCCACATACTCCTCCCCCTACCACTAAATTCTTTCCTCCTGTACCTATCTCCATTCCTCTCCCTAACCCTTACTAACCCCATCTCTCAGTCTCTCAACCCCTACTCCTCACTTACCTCTAACACCCCATCATCATCTTTCTCTCTCTCTCTCTCTCTCCGTAAGCCTTGCTAACCACCTCTCGAACTATCTCTCCAACCTACTCCAGATACACAAAAACCCAATCTCTCTCTCTCTACGCCAACCCCCTAACAACCCAACTCTCTCACACACTCTCTCACCAACCCTAAACCTCCCTTTCTCTCACTCTCTCTCTCCCCCCCCTTACCCCACTCATATTTTCTCTAAGTGCCCCCCTCTCTCTCTCCTGTACCACACTCCTATTCTCTCTAAGCCCCCCGCTCTCTCTCTCTCTCTCTCTTACTCCACACCCCCCTAACCTGCTCTCTTCCCTTACCAATAATCCCTCTTCCCCCTCTCTCTCTCTCTCTCACACACACACACACACACACAAACATATTTACTCTCTTCTACCGACCCTGAACCCCCAACCCTCCCTCAACACCCTACTTCCCACCGTTCATTCTCTCTCTCTCTCACACACACACAGAAACATGCACACGCACACACACACACACACACACACCCCTACTTCTCCTCCTACCACTAGACTCCCTCCTTTATCTATATCCACTCATCTCCCAAAGCCTTACTAATCCCCTCTCACTCTCTCACCTCTTACTCCTCCCCTACCTCTAACACCCCATCCTCCTCTCTCTCTCTTTAGGCCCCTTCCCCTAACCCTTTATATTCCCCTATACAACTCTTTGTCTACCCTACTACTCCACTTACATGGAAACCCAAATGCTCTCTCTCTACCCAAACTCCCTAACAACCACCCTCTCTCTCAAACACTCTCACTACCCTAAGCCATGCTCTGTCTCTCCCTTACCCTACTCATACTTTCCCTACACCTCCTTCTCTTTCTCTCCTACTCCCCATCCCCATAACCCTCTCTCTCCCCTTACAACTAACTCCTCCTCTCTCTCTCTCCCCACCCCTAACCCTTACTAAACCCTTCTCTCACTCTCACTCTCCCTTATTCCTCCAAGTAAACCTAACCACCACACCTCTCTCTCTCTTTCCAACCCATAACACCCCCCTTTATCTCTCTAACTTTAACTACAGCTAACTCCCAATTTCTCTCTCCCACTCCCCTCTAACATCCCTATCATAAACATTTCCTTTGACCCTCACTATCTCGCTTCTACTCCCCTACCCAAAACCCTCAACCCTTCTCCCTCTTTCTCTCTTGTCCCCCCTCCTCCTCCCCTTAACACTAAAAGCCATCCCCTGTTCTCTCTCTCTCTCTCTCTCTTCTCCTCCCCCTAACTCTTACTGACTCTCCCTCTCAGTCACTCTCTACTCTACTCCAGCTACAACTGAACTCCATCATTCCCTCTCACTCTCCCTCTACGATACACCACCTATATATGAACAACACCCTTCCCTTTCACTCTCTCTCTCTCTCTCTCTCTGCTCTGCACCACCTATACTTGAACTCAACCCCTTTGCCTCTCCCCCGACCCCCTAATGCTCCACCCTCTCTCTAATACGCTCTCACTACCCATTATCCCCCAACTCTCTTCCTAAAACCACTCATACTCTCCAAAATATTCTCTCTCTCTCTCTCTCTACACCCACACTTTACCCCCCCTTCTCTCTAAATTCCCTAAATAATTATGCCCTCGCCCCACCTCTATCTCTATATCTTTATCTGCCCCAAATCCCTCTTCCACCTGACCACTAATCAACCACACGCTCCCTACTATTGCCCCTGGCTCTCTCTCTCTCTCGCGCGCACCTTCTACTCCACTACCTATAATGAACCCCACACCTCTCCCTCTCGTTCAAAATCCTAGCACCCCCCCTGTATTCTCTCTCTCCTTCTCTCACTCTCTCATAAACACCCCTAATCCTCTCCACACCACTAATCCTTATCCTCTCTCTCTCACCTATTAAACCTGACCCTTACTAGCCCCCTCTCTCACTCTATTTCTCCCCTACTCCACACCCACCTAACCCCAACCCATGTCTCTCTCACCAAACACACCAATACTCCCCTCTCCCTCTAACACTCTCACAGCATCCAACCCTCCTCTCTCTCTCCCTAACCACCCTCCTACACTACCTACCCATAACAACCCCCTATGGCCCTCTCTTTTTCAATTTCCTACTCCCCCTACAACAAACCCCCACACCACCTCCTCTCTCTCCTCATACCACTCCCCTCACTTACTCCCCCATCTCTCTCTCTCTCTCTCTTCTCTATCTCTTTATTTCCCGCTTCCCCCCACAGACACTCCTCTCTCACTCTCTCTATCCCTTACTAACCCACTCTCTCACTATCTCACCACTGTACTCCTCACTATACCTTTAATCCCACTTTTCCCCTCTCTCTCTCCCCCTCTATCCCTCCCTCTACGCTATTCTACCAAACCCTAACTATTCACCTATCCCACTTTCTATGTCAATTATTCCTCCACATATAATTAACGTGCACCCCTACTACTCCCTCTAGCACTCCCCCTATTCTCTCTCTCCCTCTACTACTCCCCATACCACTAACCCTCTCTCTCCCTCTCTCTCTCTACCTTAATTCACCATCTACTACAACTTACTACCCCCCCATCTCTCTATCACTACCAACACCCTATTCCCTCCTTTATATTTCTCCTACAATCCCCCTCCTCCACCCTACCCTTAAGTACCCACACCATCCCCTCCTTAACATTGAATCTCTCTCTCTCCCTCTCTCTCTCTCTCTCACTCACTCTTATATTCCTCTACCTACCCGTAACCCCCACTCCTCTCTCTCTCTACTAAACCTTTAACACCCAATTGTCCCCCATTCTCCCTCTCTCTCTATCCCACTCTCAAATTCTCTCCCTAACCCTTACTAACCCCTCTCTCTATCTCTCCTAATATCCCTTACCTTACAACTTAACACCCACCTCTCTCTCTCTCTCTCTTACCTACCTTCTTTCTCACTCTCCCACCATTGTACTCCTCACCCTTACTTATCACCCCTCTCACTCCACCGCTTACCCTTACTAATTAGCTCTCTCTCTCTCTCTCCCTCCACCATATTTCCCCCGACCCTTAATAACTACCTCTTTTAGTGTCTCTCTAACCTATTCCTACACATACACCTAACCCCAACCCTCAATCCCTCCATAAACCTCCTAACACCCCCCCTCTCTCGCACACTCTCACTACCCCTAACCCTGCACTCTCTCTTCCTAAACCACCTCCTACTCTCCCTAGTGATAAAAAACCCATCTTCTCTCTCCCTCTCTCTTTCTCTTTCTTCCCTACTTCCCTACCCCTAACCCTCTCTCTCTAGCCTAATACCCATACCCTATCGATTAACACCGCCATCTCTCTCTCTCTCTCTCTCTCCACCACCCTATTACCTAATTATCTATAACATCCCTAATATTCCTTAATCCTCAACCCTCTCCCCTCACCGCAATATCCATCTCTTTCTCTCCCCCATCACAGATCCTCCCCCTTACCCCTAATCACCCACATCCTCCTTGCATTGCTCCCCAACTATCTCTCTTTGTTTCTTTCTCTCTCTCTTACACACACTTACACACAAAAAACCCATCTACTCCTCCACCTACCCCTAACCCCCACATGTGTAGCTCTTTCCTAAACCCTTAACACCCCCTACATCACCCATTCTCTATCTCTCTCTCACACGCACACACATCCCCTAGTCCTCCCCCTTCAACTAATGCCCCTCCTCTACCTCTCTCCTTTACTCTACCTAGCCCTTAATAGCCCCCCTCTCCCTCTCACCCGCTACTCATTCCCCTCCTCCTCCTCCTCTCTCTCTCTCTATATCCCCTTATTTATTCTAACCCTTACTAACCCACTCTTGCACTCTCTACCTAACTCCTTCAACTACACCTAACCCACGCACCTCTCTCTCTTCTCTAACAACCTAACACCTCCCCTATCTCTAACACCTCTCTCTCTCTCTCTCTCTCTCTCTCTCTCTCTCTCTCCCCTCTTCCCCCTAACCTTTACTAACACCCTCTCTCACTCTTTGTTTATCTTACTCCTCTAACTACACCTACCCCCCAACCCTCTCTCCCTAATCTAATCCTTTAATACCCCCTTCTCTATCAAGCTCTCACTACCGCTAACCTATCCTCCCTTTACCTTACCCCACTCATACTCTCCCTAAGCCAACCCCTCTTCCACTCCCCCTCCCCATAAATGCCTCTCTCTCTCTTCCTATTTCTCTCCTAATCCCTTTCCCATTACCACTTACAACCAACCCCTATATATCCACCTCAACCCCTAACACTCTTGATTCTCCCTCTCTCTCTCTCTCTCTTCCCTACTTCCCTACTTCCCTACCCCTAATCCTCTCTCTAACCTAATACCCATACCCCTATCGCTTAACACCCCCATCTCTCTCTCTCTCTCTCTCTCCACCACCCTATTCCCCAATTCTCTCTAACATCCCTAATATTCCTTAATCCTTGACCCTCTCCCCTCACCGCAATATCCATCTCTTTCTCTCCCCCATCATCGATCCTCCCCCTTACCCCTAATAACCCACATCCTCCTTGCATTTCTCCCCAACTATATCTCTTTGTTTCTTTCTCTCTCTCTTAGACACACACACACACAAAAACCCCTCTACTCCTCCACAAACCCCTAACCCCCACACGTCTAACTCTTTCCTAGACAGTTAACACACCATACATCACCCATTCTCTATCTCTCTCACACACACAAACACATCCCCTAGTCCTCCCCTTTCCTCTAATGCCCCTCCTCTCGCTCTCTCCTCTACTCTCCCTAGCCCTTACTAACCCCCCTCTTTCTCTCACCCGCTACTCATCCCCCTCCTCCTCTCTCTCTCTCTATATCCCCCTATTTATTCTAACCATTACTAACCCACTCCCACACTCTCTCTACCCAACTCCTTCAACTACACCTAGCCTAGACACCTCTCTCTCTTCTCTAATTGCCTAACATCTCCCCTACCTCTAACACCTCTCTCTCTCTCTCTCTTTATCTCTCTCCCCCCTCTTCCCCTAACCCTTACTAACACCCTCTCTCACTCTTTATTTATCTTACTCCTCCAACTAGACCTAACCCCCAACCCTCTCTCCCTAATCTAATCCTCTAATACCCCCTTTTGTCTCTAACTCTCACTAACCCTAACATACCCTCACTCTACCTAACCCTGCTCAAAATCTCCTTAAGCCCACCCCTCTTCCACTCCCTCTCCCCATAAACGCCTCTCTCTCTCTCCTTATTTCTCTCTTAATCCCCCTTACACTACCACTTACAACAAACCCCTATATATCCATGTCAACCCCTAGCACTCTTGATTCTCCCTCTCTCTCTCACACACACATGCCCCTACTCCTCCCCTTACAACGAACCACCCCTCTCTCTCTCTCTTTCTATCTAACCCATAGCCCCTCTTTCACTCTCTTGACACCCTACTCCTCCACCTACCTTTAACCCTCCTCCTCCTCTCCTCTCTCTCTCACCTCTTCCCCTGACCCTTACTACGCTCCTCTATCACTCTCTCTCTCTCTTAATCTTCCACCTGCACCTAATCCCAACCCCTCTCTTTCTCTCTCTCTCTTACAATGTCACAAAATATAACCCTCATCTCTCCCTACATAGACTCCCTCCTACTCCCTATTAATAACCACCCCCCTCTTCCCCTACAGCTAAACCCCCCTACTCTCTATGTCTCTCTGTCTCTATCTCTCTGTCTCTCTCTTTATAAACCAAACACACATAGTCTCTCTTTTCCCACACCCTATGGCCCCTCTTCTATCCAACACCCCTAATATTACCTAAACCCCTTCCCCCCATCCCCTCATCTTGATCATTATCACTTTCTCTCCACCAACTCCCCTCCTCCCACTACCGCTAATTGCTGACACCCCCATCCCAATCACCCATTGACTCTCTCTCTCTCTCTCTCTCTCTCACACACACACACACACACACACACATAGATGACCCTCTACTCCTCCACCTACCCATATAACCCCCATCCCCCCTCTCTCCTAACCCACTAAAACACTCCTCCCACCCGCATTCTCAATCTCTCACTCCGTCGCATGCACTCGTCAACTCCTACCCCTTCCACTAACCCCCCTCCATCCCTCTAACTAGCCTCATCTCTTTCTCTCTCTCCCCTTCTCTCGCTAAACCTTACTAACCCCCTATCTAACTCTCTAAACTTCCTACTCCTCCCCCTACCTCTAACACCCCCTCTCTCTTTCTCTTCCCTCTTCTCCCTAACCCTTACTAATTCCCTCTCTCACTCTCTCTCTACCCTACTCTTCAACCTACACCTAAAACCCTCTCCTCCCCCCCCCAACACCACAACATGATCCCTCCCTCTCACACACTTTCAATGTACCTAACCTACACTCTATCTCTGTAACCTCACTCATACTATCCTCAAGATCCTCCCCTCTCTCTCACCTACTTCTCCTATAGTTGTCCCTCACTATCTATCTGTAGTAATCCCCCTTAGCCTACCATTTATCACCCATGACTCTTTCTCTTCCTCAAACCCTTAACACCCCCCCATTATCTCTCTCTCTCTCACTTACACACACACATACACTCCTCTTATATCTCTCTTTTTATGCCTTACTAACCCCCTCTCTAAATCTCTCACTAATGTAGTCCTCACCATACCTTTACCCACCCTCTCTCTCCACCAGCCCTGTACCCACCATCCCCCCCCCCCCCCTCTCTCTCTCTCTCTCTCTCTCTCTCTCTATCTTCCCCACACTATACCCCACATTCACTCTAACATCCCTAATATTCCTTGATCCCATATCTTCCTTTCACCACTGCAATCTCTATCTCTTTATGTCCCCAACCCGCCTTCCCCCCTACCCCTAATCACCCACAACCTCTCTCTCTTCTTGACCCTCTCTCTCTCTCTCTCACACACACACACACCTCTCTACTCCTCTGCTCCTCCATATACCTCTCTCCCGACCACATAACAAGCCATGCAACATCCCATTCTCTCTCTATATCTCTCTCAAACCTCCCTACTCCATTCCCTACCACGAATCTCTCTCTCTCTCTCTCTCCCCTCTACTCTCCCTAAAAGTTACAAATCCCCTTTGTGACTCTCTCACCCTAAAAATCCTCCCCCTCCTCCTCTCTCTCTTTATCCCCCCAAATCCCTTAAACCTTACTAAACCCCTCTCTCACTCTCTCTGTACCCAACTCCTCCACCTGCACACAAACCCCACCCCTTTCTCTCTTCTATAACCCCCTAACACCCCCCTCTCTCTCGTACAATCTAAGTACCCCTAACCCCACATATTATCCCTAAGCTACTCTCTCTCTATCACTCTCTATATATCCATGCCTACCTCTCCCTCTCCCCTACTCCACCTACTCCTAGCCCCCACTGCCCTCTCTATATTCCAGCCCTATAACCTCCACACACATCAACCCTATGTGATTTTCTCTCTCTCGCACACATGCCTACTCCTCCTACCACTAACCCCCTTCTCCTCCTCCTCCTCCTCTGCATCTATCTCCCCTCCTCACCCTAATCCTTAATAACCCCCTATATAATTCTCTTAGCCCCCTCCTCCTCCACCTGCCTTTAAAACCCTTTCCTCCTCTCTCACTCTAGTCTCTCTCCTCTTCCCCTTTACCCTTACAAACCCCATCTATAACTCTTTATGTAACCTAATAATCCACCTAAACCTAACCCCCACCCCTCTCTCTCTCTCACAACCCCCTAAAACCACCTCTCTCTTAGTCTCACTACCCCTAACCACCACTCTCTCTTCCCAGCCCCCTTCATAATCTCTCTACAAATAACCACTTCCTATAGCCCCCCTCTCCCTCTCTCTCTTTTACTCCCACACCAGTCTCTCCCCCCCAACTCCTAAAACCCTCATCCCTCTAACTCTCTCTACAACTAAACCTCGCTCTCTCTTAACAACCCCTCTCTTACTCTACCTACTCATAAACATGCCCTTCTCCCCAACCTACACCTTTCTTGCTCCCCCTACCCGTAAACCTCTATATATATTTCTCTCTCTCCTAAACATGCTCCCCCTACCACTTACCATCCCCCATCTCTCTCTCTCTCTCTCAATGACTCTAACTCCCCTCCTCTCTCTTTGTCACCCTATCCCTTTCTTTCTCTCCCCCAAGACCACAAAACCCCCCAACACCTACCCCGATTATCTCTACCTATATCACCCCCATTCTCCTCACCTTACCATTAACCTCCCTCTCTCTCTCTCTCTCTCCCAACATCTCCCTAATCACTACCAACCACTTCTTTCACTCTAACACTTACCAACCTCCTCTTACTAACCATTACCAACCTCCTCTCTCTATCTCACACACACACACCCCCCTTGTCCTCCGATACCATTAACCCCCCTCCTATATATCTCTCTAACTCTCTCTCTACCCTACTCCTATACCTACACCTAACACCCACACCTTTATCTCTCTCACAATTCCCCAACACTTCCCCTCTCTCTCCCTCACTCCAACTATCGATAACCCACACAATCTCTCTCCCTAACCCCCTCCTACTCTCCCTACCCATAAACACCCCATCCACACCTCTCCTTCTCCTGCCCCCCCTACTCCAAAACTTATATTTCTCATTATGTCTCTCCTAAACCCCCTCCCTCTACTCCTTTATCATGCATACTCCTACCCCTACCTTTATACACCCTCCCATACCCCCCACTCTCCCTCTCCCACTCTTCTCCCTAACACTTACAAACCCCCCCTCTATCTCTCTGCTACTCCTTAACCTACACCTAGCCCCCACCTCTTTCTCTCCCAACAACACCCTAACACCCTCCCTCTCTCTCACACTTTTAATATGCCTAACCCAACTCTCTCTCTCTAAACCCACTCATACGGTACCTAAGTTCACCTCGTCTATCTATGTCCTACTCCCCCTCCCAATGACACCATCATTCTCTATATCTGGTATTCCCCCATTCCCTACCACTAATCACCCACCCCTTTCTCTCTCCCACAACCCTATAACACCCCCCATTCTCTCTCTCCCTCTCTCTCTCTCTCTCTCACACACACACACACACACAGTTCTTCCTTCTATTTCTCTCTCTATATCCCTGACTAATCACCTCTCTCAATCTTACAACACCATACTCCTCACCATATCTTTAATCCCTAACCTCGCCCTTCTCTCTGCTATTCCCCAAAACCCTACCTGAGCACCTCTCTCACTTGTTTTGTCACCCATTCCTCCACATTCACCTATCCCCCTCTCTCTCACACCCCTACCCACCCCCCCTCCTCCTCTCTCTCACCCCTACTCATCCCCCTCATCCTTCTCCTCTATCCCTATCCCCTTATTCCTTTTAACCCTTACTAACCCACTCTCACACTCTCTCTCTACCCAATTTCATCAACTACACCTAAACCCCACTCCTCTCTCTCTTATCTAACCACAAAACACCTTCCCTACATCTAAAAGCCCCCCCCCTCTCTCTCTCTCTCCCCACTTCCCACTAACCCTTACTGACACCCTCTCTCACTCTTTATCTATCCTAATCCTCTAACTACACCTAACCCCCAACCCTCTATCCCTAATCCAATCCTCTAATACCCCCTTCTATGTCTAACTTGCACTAACCCAAACCTCCCATTTCTCTAGCTAACCCCGCTCATACTCTCCCTAAGCATACCCCTTTTCCACTATCCCTCCCCATAATTATCCCTCTCTTTATCTATGTATCTCCTAATACCCCTTCCATTACAACTTACAACCAACCCCTCTCTCTCAACCACAACCCCCTAGCACCCTTAATTCTCCCTCCCTTTCTCACACACACATGCCCCTACTCCTCCCCTTACAACTAACCACCCCTCTCTTTAACTCTCTTTATCTCTAACCCTTAGCCCCTTTTTTCATCTCTGGACACCCTAATCATCCACCTACATTTAACCCACCTCCTCTCTCTCTCTCACCTCTTCCGCCAACCCCTACCATCCACCTCTCTCACTCTATCTCCCTTACTCCTCCACCTACACTTAATCCCAACTCCTCTCTCCCTCTCACATTCTCCCAAAATATAACCCTTGGCTCTCCCTACCAAACTGCCCTACTAATCTTCCTATTAATAACCACCTCCTATGCCCTTATGCCTAAGCCCCCGTACTCTCTCTGTCTTCTCTCTTAATTTCCCACCCTTATCACTTACTCCGTAATCTCTCTCTCTCTCTCTCTCTCTCTCACATTCTCTCTTCCCCCCCACCATATACCCCCTCTTCTCTCAAACTTCCCTGATCTTCCCTAAGCCCCTTACACCCATCCCCCAATCTTGATCAATATCAGTTTCTCTCCACTAACACCTGCCATCCCACTACTGCTAATTGCCAACCTCATCCCCCAATCACCCATTGAAACTCTCTCTCTCTCTCTCTCACTTAGACACAAACACACACATAAATACCCCTCTACTACTCCACCAACCCATAACACCTAGAACCCACCTTTCTATTGACCCACTAAAACACTCCTCCCACCCTCATTTTCAATCTCTGACTCTCTCACGCACAGCCCCCAACCCCTACCCCTACAACTAACCCCCCTCCTCTCTATCACTCTCTCCCTCCCTCCCTCCCTCCCTCTAAACAAACACATATCTTTCTCTCTCTCACATTCTCTCTCTAACCCTTGCTAACCCCTTATCCAACTCTCTAAACCCTACTCCTCCCCCTACCTATAACACCCTCTCTCTATCTTCCCTCTTCTCCCTAACCCTTACTAATCCCCTCTCTCACTCTCTCTACCCTACTCTTCAACCTACACCTAAACCCCACTCCTTTATCTCCCCTAACATCCCAACATGATCCCTCCCTTTGAAACACTTTTA
The DNA here is from genome assembly GCA_027924585.1 of Larix kaempferi. Classification (NCBI taxonomy): domain Eukaryota; kingdom Viridiplantae; phylum Streptophyta; class Pinopsida; order Pinales; family Pinaceae; genus Larix; species Larix kaempferi. Next base: position 608,742 of record BSBM01001502.1, on the reverse strand, counting down.
GTGTACCTAAACCACCCTTTGTGTCCCCAACCCAACTGATACTCTCCTTAAGAACCTCCCCTCTCTCTCCCGTACTCCTCCTCTTGTTGACCCCCTCTATTTATGTCTTTAATAATCCACCTTCCCATACCACTTATAACCCACCACTCTTTCTCTCCTTCAACCCCCTAACACCCCCCATTCTCTCTCTCTCTCACACACAGTCCTCTTATCTCTCTCTCTTTTTATCCCTTACTAACCCGCTCTCTCACTCTCTCACTAATATAGTCCTCACCATACCTTCACCCTCCTCTGTCTCTCTCAACTTCCCCTAACCACCTTTTACCTTGTATTACATAATACCCCTTATACTACTAATTAATATCCACCCCTTTGTCTCCCCCAACCCCATAACCACCCTCCCCACCCTGTATCTCTTTCACTCTCTCTCTCACACACACACACACCTCTCTCTCTCTCTCATCCCCACTCTATACCCCACATTCTCTCTAACATCCCTAATATTCCTTGATCCCCTACCCTTCTTTCACCACTATAATATTTATCGCTTTTATCCCCAACCCCCCTCCACCTATCGCTAATCACCCACACCCCCCCTCTCTCCCTAACACCCCCTCTCACACACACACACACACACAAACACACCTCTACTCCTGTAATCCTACATCTACTTATCTCTCAACCACTTAACAACCCATGAAACACCCCATTCTCTCTCTATATATATCTCTCTCACACATCCTTGCTCCACTCCCTACCACTAACCTCCCTCATCTCTCTCTCTCTCTCTCTCATCTACTCTTCCTAACCATTACAAATCCCCTCTATGACTCTCTCACCCCACTACGCCTCCCCCTCCTCCTCCTCTCTCTCTTTATCAACCCAAATCCCTTAACCCTTACTAAGAACCTCTCTCACTCTCTTTAGACCCAACTCCTCTACCTACACCTAACCTCCACCACTTTCTCTCTTTTGTAACCCCATAATACCCCCCTCTCTCTCGCACACTCTCAGTACCATTAACCATTCTTCACACTCCCTCACCCCACTCATATTATCCCTAAGCTACTCTCTCTCTCTCTCTCTATCACTCTCTATATATCCCTTCCTACCTCTCCCTCTCCCTCTCTCTCTCCCCTAATCCTCCACCTACTCCTAGCCCCCACCACCCTCTCTATATTCTATCCTCCTAACACCCACACACATCCACCCCCGACAATTTTCTCTCTCTCTCTCTCTCTCCCACACACCCCTACTCCTACCACTAACCTCCTTCTCCTCCTCCTCTCCCTAATCCTTAGCAACCCCCTATATTTGTCTCTCACCCTCCTACTACTCCACCTACCTTCAATACCCCTTCCTCCTCTCTTGCTCGCTCTCTCCTCTTCCCCCTAACCCTTACAAACCACCTCTTTAACTTCCTATGTAACCTAATACTCCACCTAAACATAATCCCCAACCCTCTCTCTCTCCCACAACCCCCTAACACCATCCCTCTCTCTTAGTCTCACTACCCATAACGGCCACTCTCTCTTCCTAAACCACTTCATACTCTCCCTACAAATAACCACCTCCTACAACACCCCTCTCCCTCTCTCTCTTATACTCCCATGCCACTCTCTACCCCCCAACCTTTAAAACCCCTCTCTCTAACACTCTCTACAACTAAACCTTGCTCTCTCTTCCTAGCCCCTATATTACTCTACCTACTTATAAACATGCCCTTATCCTCCATATATACCTCTCTTGCTCCCCCTACCCTTAAACCTCTTTATCTATTTCTCTCTCTCCTAAACACCCTCCCCCTACCACTTACCATCCCCCATATCTAACTCTCTCTCAATGACTCTATCTCCCCCACCCCCATTCTATCTCTCTCTCTCTCATAGACACACTACTTCTCCAAAGATTTACAATTAACTTCCCTCCTCTCTCTCTGTGTGTGTCCCTTCTACTCTCCCTAACCCACACCAACCCACTCTCTCACCCTAATCCTTACCAACCTTGTCTACCAAAATGTTACCAATCCCCCCTCTCTCTCAACTCCTCTCTCTCTCTCTTCACTTCTATCTCTCACTAAACCCCCTTATAATCCCATACCATTAACCCCCCCTCCTATATCTTTTACCTACTCCTCCACCTACACCTAACACCTACCTCTCTCTATATCCCCCAACCATCTAACATCTCCCTCTCTATCTCACACAAACTCTCACTACCCCTTATATCTCCAATCTCTCTCCCCAACCTCCCTACTACTCTCCCTACCCATAACCACCATCTCCACTCCACTCTCTCTCTCTCTCTCTCTCTCTCTCTCTCCCACTTGATTCCCGACCTCCAAATTATTAATAGACCCTCATCTCTCTCTCCCACCCTCTATCTCCTTTCTTGTCCCCCTTACCCTTACTAACCCCTACTCCTTCTCTCTCCCCCTATTCCTTCAATGATACCTAACCCACACCCTTCTTTCTCTACCCTGACCCCCTAGAACCCTTCCTCTCTCATTATTGTTGCACCTAAATGCTCACTCTCTCTCATTAACTCCCCTCATACCGTCCCTACCCATAACAACTCACTCCACCCTCCCTCTTCTACTACTCCTATATGTAACCCCCTCTCTCTCTCTCTCTCTCTAGCCCCACCCTATACCCTCGACTCTCTCTCTCTACCACAAGCACCCTAGTCCACAACATCCCTAATCACCCACACACTCCACTCCTTGATGCCACCTCTCTCTCACATGCACACACACACACACTTATTTTTATACACCTACCCCTACCCCCAACTCTCTCTCCCTTCCAGTCCCTTAACACCTCATTGTACCTCATTTTCTCTCTTTCTCTCTCTCTCTCTCTCTCTCACACACACACACAAACACACATACATAACAACCTACTTCTCCCCCTAACACTAAACTCCCTCCTCCTCTATCACTCCATTCCTCTTTCTATCCCTTACTAATTCCCTCTTTCACTCTCTCACCATTCAATCCCCAATACTCTCTCTCACACACACCTATCTACTCCTCCACCTACCTCTAACCCCTACCCTTATCTCTCTCTCACTCTCAACTCACCCCGCTAACCCGTATTAACACCCACTCTCACTCTCACTCTCTCACCTATTCCTCTGATGAGACCTAACCCACACCCCTCTCTATCTTCGCCAACTGCCTAAGACCCCCCTCTTTTATTCTCATTACCACTAATACACCACTCTCTCTCCTTAAACCCTCTCCTACTATCCCTACCCATAACCACCCACTCCACCTTACCTCTCTCTCCCTCTTCTACTCCCCCTATCGCTAACCCCCTATCTCTCTCTACCCCCACCTTATACGCCCTTCTCTCTCTTTCCCCTGAACCCCTTCCTCCATTCTACCCCAAATAATCCACACCTCCCTACATCACTCTCTCACCACTCTAATCCTAATCCTACCTTAAATCCCTCCTCTCTATCACTTGTATTCCCCCTTACTCCTAAAAACTTCTTCTCTCAGTTTTTGTCACATTTTCCTCCACATATACCTAACCCCCACCCTTTACTCACTCCATCAAAACACTAACACTCTCCCTCACTCTCACACACTCTCACTACCCTTAACCCCACACTCTCTCTCCCTAACCCACCTACCACTCTCCCTAGCCATAAAAACCCCTTTTGCATCTCCCTCTCTCTCTTCCTTTCCTACTCCCCCTACCCCTAACATTCTCTCTCTCACCTAATCCCCATAACCCTACTACTTACCACCATCTATCTCTCTACCACTCTATCTATTTATCTCTTTTCCCGCACCCTATACCCTAATTCTCTCTAACATCCATAATATTTTGTAATCCCATATTCCCTTCCCCCCACTGCGATCTCTATCAATTTTCCTCCCCTAATCCCCTTCCTCCTTCCTACCCCTAATCAGCCACATCATCCTTCCATCACTCCTCAACTCTCTCTCCTATCTCTCTCTCACACACACCCCTCTAGTCCTCCACCTACCTCTAACCACCTCTCTCCTGAACCCCTAATACCCCTTGCACTTGCCCATTCTCTATCTCTCTCCCCACCGTACTAACACCCATCCTCTCTCTCTCCTCTAGTATCCCTGACCCTCAATAAACCCCTCTCTCTTTCATGACCATACTCTTCCCCTTCCTCCTCCTCTCTCTATATCACCCATATTCCTCATAACCACTACTAACCCCCTTCCTCACTCTCTCTCTACCCAAATCCTCCAACTACACCTAACCCCCACACCGCTCTCTCTCAGACACACATATACACCCCCATTATCTATATTTCCCTCCCCCAATCCCCCCCCATCCCACCAACCCTTAATCACCCACACCCTTCCCACATCGCTCCCCAACTCTCTTTCCCTCTCTCTCTCTCACTCACACACATAGAAACCCCTCTACTCCTCCATCTACGCCTCCTTCTACCCCTAACCGAACCCATGTACCTCTCTCCCAATTCCTTGACACCCCTCACACCCTCCATTCTCTATCTCTGTCTCTCTCACACACACATACACACATCCCCCTTAATCCTCCCCCTACAACTAACAACCCTCCTCCTCTCTCTCTCTCTCATCTACTCTCATTAACCCTTACCAAGCCCCCATCTCTCTCTCACCAACTACTCCTCCCCCTCCTCCTCCTCTCTCTCTATCTCCTTTATTCCTATGAAACCCTACTAACCCCCTCCCTCACTCTCTCTCTTCTCTAACCCCATAATGCCCCCCTCTCTCTCACATTCTTAGTACCCCTAACCCATCCTATCTCCCTGACCCCACTCATATTCTTCCTAATCCTCTCTCTCTCTCAACCCCATAACCCTCCCCCTAGCACTAACACCCCTTCCTCCTCTCTTTCTCTCTCTCCCCTCTTCCCTGTAACCATTAGTAATGCCCTCTCTTACTCTTTCTCTACCCTACTTCTCCATTTACACTGAACCCCCAACCCTCTCTATATAATCCAAGCTTTAATACCCCCCCCTCTCTCTCTCACTCTCACTACCACTAGCCATCTCTCTCATTCTACCTAACCCCACTCATACTCTCCCTAAGACACCATCTCTCTTCTACTTCTAGTCCCCATAATCGTCTCTATCTCTCTCTCTCTCTCTCCCCCATATTACCCCTTCCATTACCACTTACAACCAACCTACTCCCTATAACACTAACCTCTATCTCTCTCTCCCCCTCTCTCCCCCCCTCCCTCTCTCTCTCCCCCCCTCCCTCTCTCTCTCTCTCACACACACAACCCTATGCTCCTCCACCAACCAATAAACCTCACCCCCCTCTCTCTCCCAATGCACTAAAACACCTCACCCACCCCCTTTCTCTCTCTCTCTCTCTCTCTCACACACACACATGCCCCTCTACTCCTACCCCTACCTCTAACCCCCCTCCTCTCTCCATCACTATATCCCCCATTCTCTCATTAATCCTTACTATCCTACTATCTAGCGCTTTAACCTACATACTCCTGCCCCTACCTTTAACACCCCCTCCCATCCCCCCCACTCCCTCTCCTTATTCTCCCTAACACTTACTAACCCCCTTTATTTCTCTCTCTACTACTCCTCAACCTACACCTAAACCCCACCTCTTTCTCTTCCCCAACATGCTCCCTCTCTCTCACACACATCTAATATGCCTAACCCCAATCATATTGTATCTATATTCCCTCTCTCTCTCTCTCATAATTCATCATTCCCTACCACTAATCACCTAACCCCATCTCTCTCTATCTCTCCCACAACCCCATAACACCCCTCCTCTCTCCCTCTCTCTCTTCACAGACACACTCCTTCCTTCTCTCTATCTTTCTATCCCTTTCTAAGATATGTTATCACACCATAGTAGCAGGGCTACTATTCTTCTTAGGAGATATTTGCACATTCCAGAGCTTAGATTATTCAAAGCTTGGCTATGGTGACTTTATATTTTGAGATCACTCATGATCAGAGCAGTGTATTATTCAGACTTCTGTTAGACCTTGTGTCAACGCTGAGCCTTGAGAGTTCATATTTGATGACCGATGTGACCCTTTATTCCATACAGTTTCAGTTCAGTTCCTAGAGATGTTATGCAGCAGTGTTTCAGATGATATATGATGATTATTCTTATGATGATGTTGTATGACCTATGGATTTATGATCATTGAATGTGGATTATTATCTTGTTGCTTTACTCATGTTCACAACATTATCTTGGTATATGATTCATGATGTCGCGGATTTTGTAAAAATTAAAATGGACTATCTTGTTAATGAATATAAAATGGACATTTTACTTGCACATTTATGTTCTTTGATAAAACTCACTGGTTTACTACCTTCCATAGATATGGTATTTCTTGACACAAGATGTCTGCTAGCTTAGGATCCACTTTCACTTGACTCCATCCATCCATGACGTTTCTTATTTGGATTTAACCCTTGACTTGTCTTACTTGAATTTTTGATATTGAGGACATCCCTTTTTACTACCTCTATGTTTGGACCGCATCCCTGTTTATTTAGTGTCTCGGCTCTGAGTTGGTGACAAAACTTGCCTTTGGTAAGTTGGATTGTAGGCCTAAATCATTCTAGTCGGTTGTCCTGATGTTTGGCACTGGCATGAACTCCCCCTAGTAACTTGAGATTTTGTTGGCTAAAACTAAAAGCTCATGTACTACTTATGGAAACTTATGTAGATTCACCCCTGGAAACTAAAAAGGCCAAGAGCAATGAACTACTAAAAATAATTCTCGAAGAGTATAAGAAAGGTCCAAAAAGAAATGGTTTTTAAATTCTATATCTAAAAAATTGTTGACCTTATGTATGTATAAACATGCCCTGGATGCAAGCTGCAATTAGTTGTGCTTATCAGCACACTTGAGATCCGAAGGGTTATGTAGGCCAAAAAGGCCATGAAATGAAATAAATGGATCCTAATGAAACTGGATCATATTTTATAAAAGTAGACATGATGCCTAAGTTGAATAAGCACTCTCTAAACAACTTAGCCATTTGTGAGGGACATCCATTCCCCTTGTTTATTTTGTCCAGCACAGAGTTTGTAGCATCCCCTTTCTCCCAGTCCAAAGTGTCTTTTAGTTGAGTTTAGACAAGTCACCCCCTTTACCCAACCTTGTTCCTATCCTTCATCCTTAGCTAGTAGTTAGACCATGTCCAATGGGTGAGTTTGTCATTTAAGCTATTGTACAAGTGAATACAAATAACAATGGAATGAACAAATATGTTTAATGCCACTAAATGATGTTATACTTTAAGTTAAGCTGTGAGTATGATTAGAGGAACATGTCTTAGTGTATTGATGTGATTTATCCTTAGTTGTATATGGACCTAGTCACACCAAGTTTAAATATGGTCATTTCTTGGGATACATGTTGATGTGGGCCATGCATGCTTATGGACGATGATTGATGGTCCCACATACTCTTGATGATTGATGCAGTTCAGCAGGTTTTATTATTACTTCAGATCATCAGATTATGCACTGTCCATATATGGTGGACCCTACAACTAGCCCATCAGGGAAACCCATGGTGTATGAGTACACATTCTTAGTATATTTGGGTCTTCTAGATCCAATGAGACACTTATCATTCAATTCTAGGCACTAACATAACCCTATTATTCAAACTTATGTTAGACCCCTCTCATGGCCCCTGCTGATCAAGTTGGGAAATCAACCCCAAATCTGGTCAACAAGTGGAAAACTGCATCTATCACAATCAGAGGTGCCCAAAATTGAATGATAAGTGTCTCATTGGATCTAGAAGACCCAAATATACTAAGAATGTGTACTCATACACCATGGGTTTCCCTGATGGGCTAGTTGAAGAGAGGGGTCTAACATAAGCCTTGACACAAGGTCTAACATAAGTCTAAATAATAGACTACTCTGATCATGAGTGATCTCAAAATATAAAGTCACCATAGCCAAGATCTGAATAATCTAAGCTCTAGAATGTGCAGATATCTGCTAAGCAAGAATAGTAGCCCTGCTACTATGGTGTGATAACATCTGGCTCCAGCTGGGACAAGTGCTCTAAGGGAGAGAGCACTTGAGAACCTCAGAATATCTGGTCTCTAACTACTCTACGACAATCTTCAATCCAGCACTGCACCATCCTTTCTTTCATCTTTTATTTTGAACCTGTATCTACACTCACAAACACTAGAATACCTCATGGAGCATGTATGGGAGATATATAAAATAAAATTGAAAATGAAATCTACTCTAAAACAGAAACTGAAATGCATAAAAGAAAATCTAAGCTAACATCGCATTAAAATTTATTAATTCCATGCTACTATTATTCGTGATAGATGCAGTTTTCCACTTGTTGACCAGATTTGGGGCTGATTTCCCAACTGGACCAGCAGGGGCCATGAGAGGGGTCTAACATAAGTCTGAATAATAGTAGCAGGGCTACTATTCTTGCTTAGCAGATATCTACACATTCTAGAGCTTAGATTATTCAGATCTTGGCTATGATGACTTTATATTTTGAGATCACTCATGATCAGAGTAGTCTATTGTTCAGACTTATGTTAGACCTTGTGTCAAGGCTTATGTTAGACCCCTCTCTTCAACTAGCCCATCAGGGAAACCCATGGTGTATGAGTACACATTCTTAGTATATTTGGGTCTTCTAGATCCAATGAGACACTTATCATTCAATTATGGGCACCTCTGATCGTGATAGATGCAGTTTTCCACTTGTT